>JAVGWX010000018.1:5314387-5872567 GCA_036924085.1 Ariolimax columbianus | reverse complement strand
TCTCAGACACTCGAGGCTGACCTCAAAGTCAACTGTCATCACAAATTGTACAAACTCATGTTCATATCATGTGAGGTATACGAGGTGATTGAAAAAATGAACAACTGTGCGATGTGAAACAATAAAATCTACATATAGAAAAACCAATTGTTTTAAATGTTTCTTAGCTATTGCCAGAATGGTTTCAAAGAGGTCAACATGTATGAGAGAATGTCATAAGAGGCAGCTAGCAGTACAGTCTAAACCCTCTAGGGTTGAAGAACTCCAGCTCATGACACTGAACACCCTACCATTAACAGATGCAAAATCAAACAACAAAGATTGCCAAAAATAAGCAAGAAGCAGAATGGCAGAAATAAAAAACTTACTTATGTCAGAACACTAACAAAATTACAAATATTGCGTTGTCCCGGTGGCAACGCACAAATGCAAGATACAGACAATCACATACATTCTAAGGAAGAAGATTAAATCCTTCTAGATAAAAATTTACAGGAAAGTATCTGTCGAAGACGGATATGTCAGACCGAACGGTACAAATATCATAGCCAAGCTGTAAACTAGCGACACAACGCATTCAGTTCTCCGGACTGCTACTTGCAAAGCTCTGTTCAGAGCTTGGAAGCGGGGGATTAATAATGAGTGCATAAGAAGAAGACAAGAAAGTATAAAAATACCATGGGTGGCAAAAAATAAAAACACAGACAAAAGAGCTGGATATAAAACAAAATTGGCTAGTAAACAACATTATGTCTAGGTAACTATTATCCTTTGGCTACATCAAACACTACAATGGTCTTTGAAAACAATCCAGAAGAGTACGGTACCTGGCAAGCAAGGTATAATCAGACCAAAGAGAAGATGGACACAGGACAAAGAGGTTCTAAAGATGACAGAGGTGAGAGACCTGGCCAAAGATCGAGAGTCTTACAGATCGGCTGATATGAGAGCGACGTTCAAAAAGCACATGCTACATGACAAATGTATTTTCAGGATGAGGCTGTCAGCCTTTTTATTTTAAGCAACATGCTACAGAAACGACTACTGCAGTAATATATAAATACTTTGCTGCAGGGTTCCTGTAAGGAGGCAAACTGCAGTAGGGGATTCATGCTCCAACTGGGACAAACAGAAAGATAATCTTAGTGATGTTGAAATTGGATTGACCATGTCCTCAAATGACCCTAGAAGCCCTATACTGTGGATACCAGAAAAGAGAGAATGGACTGAAACAGCTTGATAATGAAAAGTAAAAGTGAACAAACAATGTCAAACCAGAGCTAGGGCACTTCATGAAGAATGTCAAAGACAGAGAGGGCAAAGTGGAGGAAGTTTGTTACTTTTCTGAGGGATGCTATCAGGCACCATGATTCCAGAATACTTTGTCAATCATCCAAGAAGAAGAAAATGCACCTCAAATGTCATCATATTGTGATAGAGATTGAGACAAAATGTCATCACGCCTTTAACGACATGCATAGCTATGTAAAACTATCTTTAGCCACCTTTAAAGACATGCATAGCTATGTAAAACTCTTTAGCCACCTTTAAAGACATGCATAGCTATGTAAAACTCTTTAGCCACCTTTAACAACATGCATAGAGCTATGTAAAACTCTTTAGTCACCTTTAACGACATGCATAGAGCTATGTAAAACTCTTTAGTCACCTTTAACAACATGCATAGAGCTATGTAAAACTCTTTAGTCACCTTTAATGACATGCATAGAGCTATGTAAATCTCTTTAGCCACCTTTAACGACATGCATAGAGCTATGTAAAACTCTCTTTAATTACCCTTAAGGGCATGCATGGCGCTATGTAAAATTTTCCTTAGTCACCTTTAAAGACATTCTGTTGTGCTACTATTATTTCCTGCCTAGTAGATGGTCCTGGCATCCGCATGCCAGTGGTAAGTAAAGAATTAAAAAACTCGACTCTACAGAATTCTCATCACTTTGTTGTTAAAGTGATGCGTAAAAACTGAAAACAAGTCAAATACAGCAGAACGTCAATTATCCAAACTAATTGAGAGATATCTGTGTTCATAAACATTAAAACCACTTTGTTTGCATAATTGCACATTAGAAGTCCATGCACATACCTTTGAAAAAAAAATCATTTTTTATGTTTACAAGTACATGTATACATACTTTATAACATACATACAAGGCATGTTCAAATGAAACCGAATCTAACTGCGCCAAGTGAACATACGTACAATACACATGATGATGTCACTTTTGGTGTATACAGCACATACCAACCGTCAAGTTTGCAAAATTTCATTATCCTCCAACTCATAGTTTCCTCAGCAGACCGTTGAAAACAGGGTAGGTGTGATACAGAATCCGTCCAGAGTAGGTCAGCGAGTGGTGAACCAGTTTCGAACAGCTGAAGGATGTCGACTGAGGCATGTTCGCCTGCCACTAAGCGCAAAAGAAACGAATCACCCTCCTCTTCATATCGCATCAAGTGGTTCAAACTCCATCCCATGCGTTCTTCCGTATGGTGGTGGGTCAGCAGCCGAAACACCCATTGTGAACATACCTTCCGATACTTAAGTTTCTTGCTAACCCCCATTTGAACTGTCCCTAGCAACACAGCGAATTCCTCTTCTGCTAATGAACGAAAGCTCCGACACAGTCCACCCGAATTGCTGCATCAATTTTGTCGATGGCATCTTCTTACACAACAATATGCGCCTGACCTGGTCTTGAAAGATCTTTCGTTAACTCACGTCATTCTTTAAAAATCGTTGTCCAGTTCTTCACTGCTGTCTTTGACACATGTTTGTCACCATACCCTGCCTGCATTTTGCGATGAATGTCAACTGGTCGACATCCTTCAGCTGTTAGAAACTGAACCACCACTTGCTGATCTACTCTGGACGGATTGAGTATCACACCCGCCATGTCATCAACGGCCTGCTGAGAAAACTGAGTCGGAGGATACTGAAATTTTGCAAACTTGACGGGTTAGTATGCGCTATATACACCAGAAGTGACGTCATCATGAACATCGCATGTTTACTTGATGCAGTTAGGTCCGGTTTCATTTGAACACGACTCATATTACATTTTCTATCTGTCCTTGCCTTGAAGCCTGGCTAAGCGTATTCTCATTGCTACTTCAACCAATTCTTTAACTGTCTTTTATTTGTTATATATTTTATATTATATTATATATATTTAAATTATATATATTTTTTATTGTGAAGGTATCAGCTGCAGTTTTTGTGAGTTGTTCTCTTTGATATGTAATTCATGAATTCCATGATGAGATCTGAAGCATTTCAACTACTTGATACTCGCTTGAAAAGTTGTCACTGATTTTTACATGAAATAATGCTTTTCGCAATGGTCCAGAGATGGGTTCATCCATTTATAGTTTTTAGAGAACACTTATAAACAGCGTCATCTAACTTTGTATTTTCTGCTACCTTCCCATTCTTTATCATCAATAAGCCATCAGTTGAATCAAAGCTTGTCATGAAAGGGGCAATGGCGGCTGATGAAGGTGGACCAAGTTCCTCCAGGCGGTTGTGCTATGCTTGGCTTCATCTGCGTGTCACTCACTACTACAGGGATCACGTCAATCCCTCACCTCATTAGCCAGATTGCCATGAAAACAGCCGTTTTCAGGAAGGGCTACTAGGAAGCCGAGATAAGGGTCTTGGCCAGTTTGTTTACATGACCCTGATTAACATGTCTGGTCAGTATATTTTGCCTGACCCTGACTAACATGTCTGGTCAGTATATTTTGTCCGACCAAACATTAGTCTTCCTCCCCACTCTAGGACAGTAAAATATTTAATGAATATCCTCAGAACATTTGCGCCTCAACTGTCTCATTGGCTATACATATTTTGGTACTCAGGCGCATCCCCTATCACTACTGTTTGGATAACTGGCCGTTCGGATAATCAACGTTCTATTGCAGGGTGCCAATATTTTAGATGATAAAGTGAGGTCACAAAATGTGTGAGAATATGTAAAAAAAATTGGTGTCAATAGCTTTGTTGACGACATGAGCATTCAATTGTGCAAGAAAATAGCAAACAAAATATTCCCAATAGTTTTATTGATAGCATAAAATGTGTGTGAAAATATGTTTAAAAAATGTCAATAGTTTTATTGATGACATGAGCATTCTATCGCACAAGAAAATAGCAAAACAATATTCCCAATAGTTTTATTGATAAAGTGAGCATACAAATTATGAATGAAAATGACAAAAAACATAGTGCTAATAGTTTTGTTGATAAAGTAAAGCTATAAGATATATGTGAAAATAGCAAACAAAATAGTGGCAAAAGTGTTGTCTACTAGATAGGCACAAAAGTAATATAAACACCTGTGAAATGCCCTGTGCAGCAGCGAAGACTATTCGTCACAAAATTCGTAAAAGGATTTCAGTAAAATGGTGGATCTACATCTGTTAACTACTATATTGAAACACATAAATTTTATGGTTTGGACATTTGACACGTATGCATCAATCTTAAGCAAGGAGGTCTTACTTTATGGAGGTTTCAGGTTCACGAGAAGGAGATTGACCCAGGCAACGATGGATAGATAAATAAAACCACTCCAAAAGTTCGACATGTAAGCAGCACAAGTCTCCCCTCCGACCTAACGCAAACAAGAAGTCTATGCAGACCTCCTCTCTGCAACATCATAAGGTCAGAGCAGTAGGACAAAAGAAGAAGCAGAAAGAACTGCTGTTGATAAAGTGAAGCGATAAAATGTGTGTGAAAATAGTAAACAAAATAGTGACAATAGTTAAACAAAATAGTGACAATAGTTAAACAAAATAGTGACAATAGTTAAACAAAATAGTGACAATAGTTCTTTTGTTGTGTCAAAATGAGGCTACAATTTTGTTTGGGAATATGACAAATACATTTTTAGTAGACCATTTGTGACAAAATTGTATAACAAAGCACAATTAATGCAGAAAAATGCAACACACAAGATGCATTTAAACACCTAGGACTTAGTGTTGAGAATTGAAGAAAATGTGCATAAATTTATATAAGGGACTCCCCAAATATTTCATTCAGTGCCAAATAGTGCATTCAATGAATTATTCACATTCATCTAATTAGTACATTGCTGTTGTACATAAACAGGTAATTAGAGGTGTGAAACTTTAGACCCAAATAGTTTGATAACTTTCAGTTTCAATTCCGTGAAGCAGTACAGTTGCATGTTTATCAATATTGTTGTCAGCTATTCAAGCCATCTTGCTGCATCTGTAGGACTATCTTATGATGGAATACAAAGAAACATTATATTTACTATGATATAAATTTGTCTGGTCTGTTTTGATCATGAATTTTACTGATTGATGTATTTTGGGGGTGAGGTAGAGCAGTGGTTAGTGCACTGGTTTCCCAGATGAGCAATTGAGTTCGTTTGCCAGTTAGTGCAGGATTTTTCTGATTGCAAAATTGCTCCTGGGGTTGATCCAGCCTCGCAAAGTGGATACGAGAATAATCTGAGAAAGGAAAGATGGCCATAGTGTTCTATTGGTCAAGAAAAATATGGGTCGAACACCATGTTTCCAATATGCCACCACACTGGTGTGTTAATGGGACCTGGACTTTTATTTTACTGTATAACAAAAGGAAATGTTCGCTAGATGTATAGGAAAATGTGTAGGAAAATGTATAGGAAATGTAGATGTATTGTACACAGCATTCCCTCACAATAGGAAACACCAGAACATATTCTGCAGGACTGACCTACCTATACAAACCAAAGAGAGGCAGTCTGGCCTGAGGGAAAGACCATGCTTGAAAAGACTGGAAACTTACAGTCTTCTTCGTTAACCTCACCGGACTAGAAGCATAGCATCAGTTGATCAATGAGGAAGTAGAACTGTTAGGGAAAAACAGACAGTGAGGAAGGGAACTGGCCACCCCCCCATCCCTTTATCAACCCAGTTATGCAATTCTTTACACTTTTCACCATAAACAGTAGGCATTCTCTTATGAACAGGGCTGGACAAAAAGCGCTCGTCTGCTCATCAGTGCCGAGTAACAATTTTTGCTTGACGATTACAAAAATTGTTTTTAATTATCTTTTTAATCGTAACTACATAATGACTCTCGCACAATTATTAATGATACTACAGTTCGAATAGATTGTACATAAGCTAGTTTATGATGGTGAATCTAAATGGACCTCCACTGCCACAATTTAAACTTATTAAAGCCTTCGATAAATGGAACTACAGTGCTAAAACTGCCAAGAATGTTCAAGGACACACACGACATATATTTGTCAGTAGTGCATTATTTCTTGAGAATAAATAGGCTAATACTGTGTAAGTAATGCAATATATATTGATTTGGTATACATTGTTATGTACAAATAAAGGTGAATCAGTGCCTAGTTTAAATTTGTTAACATAAATAACATGACTGTAGTGTGACCATGCTGACTGGTGACATTTTTGACTGACTGGTGAGCCATCCCAAAATTTGTCAATTCACCTTCATCAGCATGCTCTGGATGTGAGGAAAGCTAAATCAACTCCCCACTTATCCTTTTCAGGGCATACAAAAGAGTAAACCTACTCATTCTGGGCATTCGAAACATCAACGACGTACCCTTTTTGTTTTCTTTGTTTGTTTTTGTGTGTGTGTGTGTATATTATACAATATTATACACACATACAGGGACATTACAAATTATTTGACCTTGAACTAAAAAAAATTAATAAAAATAATCCTCTTTGAAATAAGCCACTTGTGAGTTGGCACAATTCCTTCATTGGTTCTTTCCTACTGTGGAAGTATTTCTGGAAGTCATTTGTTGGTATCTCCACCAGACGCTTCATCACATTTGTCTTAATTTCTTCTATGTCTCCTGAAATCCCATCCCTTTGAAAGGCCCCTTGAGTCTTGGAAAAAGCCAAAATTTACAGGGAGTAGGAGTGCAGAACTTGTCAAATGCCGTGTTTCCGCAAAGAACCTGGATGAGGTGTGTGGACCGGATCACTGTTGTCATGGATTCTCCGGCCCATGCATCACACCTCATCTAGGACTTTTTAGGACTGTGGGACAAAGGACTGTATTTGTTTTGGAATTGAGGGCTTGATATATTAGGCTGGTGGGCCACATTGTGCCCACGAGCTGTAGGTTGCCAACCTGTGAACTACACAAAAATGAAGTGGCTCTAATGATCTTGTCCAAACCTCATCTCTTCAAGCTGTTGAAGATCTGTACTGTTAAATTCATCAAAACTATGAACCACAGAATAGCTAACACTAAGCTCCCTGTAGTCTGATTCCAATGCCACAATGTTGATTCCCTCTATATTGTTTGACTTTGTCAGTGTATCTTTCCGTGTTTCTGCATACAAGCTATTCTCAAAGTTCTTCACCCGGGAAGCTTCCCGCCGCAAGAACGATGATCTCATGAAACCACGATGGTACATAGAAAAGATAATGACAAAGCAACAGAAAACAGCACCAAGAACACCGATAACAATGCCGGCAATGTCTCCTCCACTTAATCCTTTAGAATCTGCAATATAGTAATAATGAAAATTGAATGTTCATGAGTTCCATTTAAGTTTGAAATGAGTGACAATGCATACTTCTTCTTCTTCGTTCGTTCTCAATCTCCCACTACCAAACCCTTAAAGGGCTTAAGTAGCAGAATGTAGTCCAATGAACGGAATGCGTTGTGTCGTAGTTTACAGCTTGGCTGCGATATTTGCACCTTTCGGTCAACACATCCGACTTCAGCAAGCATTTTTTGAGTACCGGGTTAGCCTTCCCTCTTCGATCCCTTCTCCTTAGCCAGTCTGCCCTGCTGCATCATGTTATCCAGGATCACCGTGTGGAGGTGTAGAAGGGTCTTGGCAGCTATGGTTCGCTGGTCCTGACGCTAGCAGTCAGCTATGGGTCGCTGACCACTGCAGCACATGCGCTGCTCGGCATCTTGATCCCACAATGCATACAAAATAAACACTATACAACACAATATTCCTACCCACATTGTGCTATCAGTGCCAGAATCTGACATTTACCAACAGAGATAAAAGACACATGTGACATTAGAGATAAAAGACACATGTGACAACAGAGATAAAAGACACATGTGACAACAGAGATAAAAGACACATGTGACAACAGAGATAAAAGACACATGTGACAACAGAGATGAAATGCCTGCGCAGAATGCTTAGAGTAACAAGAATGGATAGAATCAGAAATGAAGATATTAGGAGACAAGTAGGTACAACATCAGTGCTAGACTCATCAAGAGACAGCAAACTAAATGGTTCGGCCACGTCAAACACCAGAAACCTCAGAAAGCAATGCTACACAGATACAACTGATACAAAGCCAAGGCCATTTGTAAACATTAATTAATATATTTTTGGTAAGACCTTTTTATTCTCTCAAGCAAGGGGACGTCGAAAGCCGGTGAGTCTATATGTTTGTGCTGTTTTTCAACATTATCCCCTTCATCTTCTTGCATCTGAGAAACTAACACACACACAACAAAAACATTACCACCAACAAGTTCTTTATTCAGTTATGTCTCTACACACAATAAAATCATATATATAGACAGACAAATAAAAATGTTACAAGCTCCAAAAGTCAACAACACATTAAAACGTGATGTGCTGAAAATTAATGCGAGTGCAGAGGAAATTGAGTCAATTTTATCATTTAAAAATTACGTCTATTTCCTGCAGCTGCATGATTTTTAAGCACGTCATTGTTGTTGATTTTGAGAACCTCTAATTTTTTTTTAAATTTTGTGTGTGTGTGTGTATCTAGAGACATATATTAATAAAGAACTTATTGTTGTTATTGTGTGTATATTGGTTTCTGATATACAAGAAGTTGAAGGTGATAGTGGTGAAAAATAACACAAACATATAGACTCACCCACTAGAGGCATCCCTTTGTTAAAACAATAACAACAAAATTCGCAGAAAAACATACTAATACTACTATTGATGTTTTCCGTAATGGCTATGTCTGTCACTTTGACTTTAAACATAACTATTGTGTCTACATAAACAAACTAAATAGATCTACCTCAGAGAAATCTGTTGCAGAAACTTAACTCCCCCATTCTCAATAACGGGTGAACCTTCAAATCCAAGCAAAAAACAGAAGAAACCGTTCCCAAAAATCTAAAACAAATTTCAAAATTGCCATTGTTTGTATCTAACCATCCAGGACAGAAGTCGGGACTCCTCTGTACAATCAAAAGAGCAGTACATTCACCCGTTTCCATGGCATTAACCCAGTAGTTAAATACGATAAAGCGATAACCCTAGAGCTGCGTAGTACAACAACCGTGGTATGGAGCAAACATATATAAGTTCACGCTGTTAGTACGGTAAAGGTTACACCAAGCATAGGCTACCAACCTTTTTGTTGTGATGGTAATACAGGTATATGACTTGTACTGCTGGTCAATGTCCCACTTTGTGATGATGCTGATGATGAGGAGGCACTTGGTGATGATGATGATGATGAGGAGGCACTTGGTGAAGAAGTTGTAGGAGTGTATAGCGAAGGGGTAGGAGGAGTTTCTTGTGAGTATGGGACAGGAGTAAAGGTAGTTAGAGGTGTTGGAGTTTTCGAGGTTTCGCTAATGGGCGGTACAGAGAGATGAGTCTCGTAGGGATCTGAAAGAACAACATGTTTTGTTGATAAAGTATGCCACATTATAAATACAATAAACTACCATATCTTAATGTAAAACTCATATTGATGAGATAAATTAACAAAAAAAGTAAAAGTAAGAACATTTTTACAATTTACAGTTAATTTTTCCCATGTTACTTATGTTTTACTGCATTATACTAATGTCATGTCATGTGACTTATTACTTCCAGAGCATAGTCTCCTTTACAGCAGCCCTGAACATATCTATTCTGACAAGACGAACTGCTTCATATAAGGACATCTTCAAACTGTCAGTAATGTCCTTTCTTCTTCTTTCGTTCACTTGGTGTATGTCTACATCTGTAAAGTTGTCTCTTGTATGAACCTCACTGTCTTCTGCAGTTCACTTGGTGTATGTCTACATCTGTAAAGTTGTCTCTTGTATGAACCTCACTGTCTTCTTTCGTTCACTTGGTGTATGTCTACATCTGTAAAGTTGTCTCTTGTATGAACCTCACTGTCTTCTGCAGTTCACTTGGTGTATGTCTACATCTGTAAAGTTGTCTCTTGTATGAACCTCACTGTCTTCTGCAGTTCACTTGGTGTATGTCTACATCTGTAACGTTGTCTCTTGTATGAACCTCACTGTCTTCTGCAGTTCACACATAGGTCCATATAGTGTCCCTTAAAGTGTTGTTTCTCTTGGCCAGTATGTCCGCCTCAGTATCTCATACTCTGGACAGTCCTGAAGTATATGCTCCGCAGTCTTGGGTGCCTGTCCCCATGTGCACATACTTGAGCTGCCAATCCTAAATTTTGTATACATGTGGCTGTGGAGTCGATGATGTGCCCCATTCTGAGGCGCAGTATGACAATCTACTCTTGCCTACTTATATTGTGATAGTCCTCTTATATTTGTGTTGGAAGATCTCTCATTGATTTAATCATCTTTTTCTTTTGATGGTATGTAACTGGTACATCTGGTTGTTCATTTGTGGCACCTTCCCTTGCCAGTGTGTCAGGTCTCTCATTTCCTGGTATTCCGCAGTGAGATGGTATCCACTGCACCGTGATTCTGCGGTGGTTGCTCAATGTTGACAATAAAACTTGTAGATCTGACATCTTCCCGGATGATAGTGCTTGAAGTACTGATTTTGCATCTTTCAGAAATACCACAGGATACAGGCCAAGGTTGGTGTTCATCAATTTTTCCTTCACCAATTTCATCGCTTGTATCTCTACATCATAATTATGGCAGAATTTTCCTGTTGGTGCTGCAACTGTTTCCATGGTGTTATTTGGGGATTCTAAATACACTCCTGCTCCTCTTTACTGCATTCTGTGTTGACCCATGGATCCTGTGGATATTCTTCATCCAAGAAACTGAGAGCAATTGTCTTACATTACACACTATTCTGTTCCTCCTTGCCTAGTATTCCCTGAATGGTTGTTTGGACTCGTACTGATAGTCTATGCTGCTCTCTCCAGGGTGTTTGTTCTGGCAGTTGTTTAAGGAATAACAATTTCAGGCAGTTCTGTGACGTGTTTATGGAGTCATTTGGTTTGGTGTACAAAGCTACTTCTTTGCAATCGTCTCATTGCTAGGTCCTGGATTCTATCATTCATTGGGTGACTCTGCACACAGTTGAACTTTTCTGCCTGTGTTAGCACCTTTGTGCCTCTACATTCGCCTAGTGCTTGCATTCTCTCTAATTTCTCCATCTCCACTATAGGCATTGATTTCATTGCCCTGTAATAACCCTTAGCACCTGATTTTGTACCTTATCTAACTCTTTCAATTTAGTGTTTGATGCTGGACACCAGGCAGCTGATCCATATTCCAGATGTGGTCGTATGCCCTGTTGGTAAACACTGCTAAGTATTTTCTCTCCAGCTCCTCATGTGGTTCCACTTAATTTTCTCAGGATGGCTAACTTCCTTCTGGCTTTTCCTGCTGCGGTGTTGACGTGTTGTCTCAGAATGGCTAACTTCCTTCTGGCTTTTCCTGCTGCCGTGTTGACGTGTTGTCTCATGATGGCTAACTTCCTTCTGGCTTTTCCTGCTGCCGTGTTGACATGTTGTCTCGTGATGGCTAATGTCCTTCTGGCTTTTCCTGCTGCCATGTTGATGTGTTGTCTCCAAGTCAGCCTATCATCAAATGTAACTCTGAGGTAGATGGGTCACATATCTAGTAATGGCCTGATATCATCTTATTCACAGACAACCTCTTCCACTATCTACCGCTTCAAGTCATTGTGTTTTATCACATGATCGAAGTAACTTAACTTACTCCTTGTGATGCTATTTAAGAGAAAATTTTCTTCTATACCTAGTTGTTGGACTCTATTTGATTTCATCTCTATCCAAACCATTTATTATATTCTTCTTACCTAGTTGTTGGACTCTATTTGATTTCATCTCTATCCAAACCATTTATAATATTCTTCTTACCTAGTTGTTGGACTCTATTTGATTTCATCTCTATCCAAGCCATTTATAATATTCTTCTTACCTAGTTGTTGGACTCTATTTGATTTCATCTCTATCCAAGCCATTTATAATATTCTGCTTCAACACTTCATCTATAAAGATATCTTTTTTGCAATAGTTTTATTTAATGCCCATGTCTCACACCCATATGTTGTCACCAGTTTACAGTCAGGTGTAAAATATCTGCACCTTCTGGGCTGATTCATCCACTTTGAGTAGGACATTTTTAAATACCGAGTTTTCCTTCCCATTGTGACCCCTTTTCTCTTACCCAGACTATACTCGTGCAGCCTGTTACCAGGGCTTCCCACTTAGAGGTGGAATAAGGTCTTGGTCAGTTCTGGTTCACTGACCCTGACGCAAGCAGCCAGCTATGAGTTGCTGGGTGCTGTGAGCTCATTCAATCTGCTGCATCTTCACCCCATTTTTATCATGAATACTCCCCCCATTTTTATCATGAATACTCCCCCCATTTTTATCATGAATACTCCCCCCATTTTTATCATGAATACTCCCCCCATTTTTATCATGAATACTCCCCCCATTTTTATCATGAATACTCCCCCCCCCCCCCCCACCCCCATTTTTATCATGAATACCCCACATACCCCAGATTAGAAGAGCAGCAACTAAGTAAGTATTATGAATACTTCAGGTGTATCAATCAATCATCAAAACCTATCAGGTCCCTGTGGAGCACATGTCTTCCTGTCCTGGGCCATCTGTTCCAGCTCTGTCCCTGTTTTCCAGCTCTGTTCTCCATGTGTATTTTGGTCTGCCTCCACATCTCTTTCGCCTTGGAGATTGTCTGGTGATGCTATCAGTTGGTTTTCTTAATGTGCCAGCATCTTTTCCTGTCACGCTACACTTATAATATATGTCTGGTCCTGTCCAACAGTTCCATATTACTGATCTTATCATGCCATTTCAATCTCTCCATTCTGTGCAGGTATCCATTTATGTAAAACTGTACCTTTTTCATTGTTCTCCATGTTTTAGAGCCATACAATTGCATGAATTGTACATTGGAGTTATTGATTTTTGTATGTGTTGGGCTTAATATCTTTTGATTTCCATAAGCTCCCAATTGCAATGAAACCTCATTTCTCCTTGTGTTATTGGATACCTCTATTTGTACCTTCTACTTTGTCTATATTGCTACTAACATGCATGAATGATTCCACATCCTGAGTGTGTTTCCCAATATAATCTAATTGTCTACAGTTACATTTATCGACAAAATGAATACTTCAGGTAATACCTTATTCATTTCTGTCTATGTAGAACTACAAATCTTAATTGTAGCCATACTACTCAAAATAATTCAAGGACCACTTACTAAATCCCATCATATTAAAAATCAAAATAAATGTTGTAACTATTCAACAAATTCATTTTGAATGTGCTGAGAGTTGGTTAGCTCTCCTTGAATCATCTATTTTGAGTAGTATATATTATTTTTTTTAATGTCATTTATTTTGACCACCAAAAAAAATATTAAATAAAAACAAGTTACTGTGCATTTGGAGTCTTTCACATATTTTATTAGCATAATAGACACATTGGGTGGTACAGACAATGATGTGAGATGAGGTGAGATGTCCACTAACAACATATGTGGACAAACATGGTGAGATGTCCACTAACAACATAAGTGGACAAGTGAGGTGAGATGTCCACTAACAACATAAGTGGACAAGCGAGGTGAGATGTCCACTAACAACATAAGTGGACAAGCAAGGTGAGATGTCCACTAACAACATATGTGGACAAACAAGGTGAGATGTCCACTAACAACATAGGTGGACAAGCAAGGTGAGATGTCCACTAACAACATAAGTGGACAAGTGAGGTGAGATGTCCACTAACAACATAAGTGGACAAGCGAGGTGAGATGTCCACTAACAACATAAGAAGACAGATGAGGTGAGATGTCCACTAACAACATAAGTGGACAAACGACGTGAAATGTCCACTAACAATATAAGTGGACAAACAAGGTGAGATGTCCACTAACAACATAAGTGGACAAGTGAGGTGAGATGTCCACTAACAACATAAGTGGACAAGTGAGGTGAGATGTCCACTAACAACATAAGTGGACAAACGAGGTGAGATGTCCACTAACAACATACGTGGACAAACAAGGTGAGATGTCCACTAACAACATAAGTGGACAAGCAAGGTGAGATGTCCACTAACAACATAAGTGGACAAGCGAGGTGAGATATCCACTAACAACATAAGAAGACATGAGGTGAGATGTCCACTAACAACATAAGTGGACAAACGACGTGAAATGTCCACTTACAACATAAAGCATGAGTTATTTTGAATACAACATTTGTCTGAGAGGTTAAGAAGACATACTTGCAGGAACAGCACAGATGTAGCCATTCTTATTCTCACAGTCCACATTAGCCCAGCCACCATCTCCATACATGGCCACACATCCCTCCTCTATAGCCTCATCCCCGAACCAAGAAGGGAAATCTCGTATCCAATTGGTGAAATCTAGCACTGTAGAGTCCTCCCAGCTGAAGCCCTCTGGATTAAGAGAATGGAAGAAAGAACAGAAACCATTTTTTTTACATTTGATAATGACTATGCTGAGTAACCGCTGGATTCAATTTTGATTACACATCACATCCACTCTTTGTTCTCACGCTCTTTGTTCTCACGCTCTTTGTTCTCACACTCTTTGTTCTCACACTCTTTGTTCTCACACTCTTTGTTCTCACACTCTTTGTTCTCACACTCTTTGTTCTCACACTCTTTGTTCTCACACTCTTTGTTCTCAAGAGATAAATACATTTTCGATTTGGGACTCAGGAGGGTGCTTGAAAAAATGGTTACAGTATTTGTTTCATTGATTTGGTCCATCAGAGGATGTAAATTACTGGACAATGTGTTGCCTGACTTTTATTCCCTTTCAGACAAAAAACTAAACAACCTAGACATCTACAGAGGCTTTACCCAATCCTCCTGAGTGTTGAATTAACTTCTGACCAACAGGTGGTGCAAGTTTCTGTCCTGTCAGGATTAACAGGAGGAAAAGAAGAATAGAAAAGTTTTTTTACATTTGATGACCATACTGATTATCCGAGGGACTAAATTTTAATTGGAAACCACATCCAGTTTTTTTACTCACTTATCACAATCCTGAGTGTTGAATCAACTTCTAACCAACAGGTCATGTAAGTTTCTGTCCTGTCTATAGGCTAAACTTCTAACCATCATGTCACACAAGTTTCTATCCTGTCTATAGGCTAAACCTATAACCAACAGGCCATACAAGTTTCTGTCCTGTCTATAGGCTAAACTTCTGACCAACAGGTCATGCAAGTTTTTGTCCTGTCTATGGGGTAAACTTCTGACCAACCGGTCATGCAAGTTTTTGTCCTGTCTATAGGCTAAACTTCTGACCAACAGGTCATACAAGTTTTTGTCCTGTCTATAGGCTAAACTTCTGACCAGCAGGCCATGCAAGTTTCTGTTCTGTCTATAGGCTAATCATCTGACCAACCAGTCATAGAAGTTTTTGTCCTGTCAATAGGCTAAACTTCTGACCAGCAGGCCATGCAAGTTTCTGTCCTGTCTATAGGCTAATCATCTGACCAACCGGTCATGCAAGTTTTTGTCCTGTCAATAGGTTTATAAAAGGAGGATATACCACAAGTGTGGAAAGTTTGGAATGTAGGATGGTGAAGTGGCGGAATAAGGTCTCACAGAAAGAGGAACCACAAGGATGAAAAGTTAGAGCCAGTTTCACACGGTCAGGTGGAGGCAGGTGGGAATGGTTGAGGGAATTATAATGAGAGATAGGGAGGGATAACAGACTGGAGGGTGGAAGTCAGGATAGTTTTAAGGTAGAGACACCTGCAGAAGTCACGGATGTTGTGGGCTTTTAATAGATTCCCTTTGTCTTCGTGGGTTAGTTGACGAAGGCAAATCAGGTAGGAAAACATGAGCAATATTGAGGATGAGAAGAAGTGTAAAAGACATAGTTATGTGTGTGAGCAGAGTTTCTAGCACATGGTAGTAGGGTGGGAGTGACAGTACTGTCAAGAATGTTAACTGATGTAAAAGAAATATGAAATCTGAAGTGGATTGTTGGAAAGAAGTTGTTAACAAAACCAATAAAGCTAGAGAGGTTAACCTCGGACATGTCAGAAATACTGATAGTCATCAATGTATCAATAGTATATAAGAGAACAGGAGTCCTGATAGCATGACCAAATGAGATTATGCTGCTGAGCAAGCCTGCTCTTGGCAGCCCAATGCTATTTTTATATAGATATAGGTCTTCTTCAGTTGTTTCACCGCTTCATAGTGTTGGCAATTGTAGGCAGTGCTTGTAAGAATCTTTTCCTTCTCTCCGCAAGCACCTTGCACTCAATGAGTAGGTGTTGAACTTGTTTCATCAGGGTGAAAGCAATATCTGCACAAGGGCAGGTGCTGGGGATTGATACGGTTCAAGTGACTATTGACTCTGGTGTGAGCTGTTTGGAACTGAATGATGAGATTTTGATCTCTTCTATGTAGTCTATTTACGAGGCATGTTCAAATGAAACCGGACCAAACTGCAACAAGTGAACATACGTACAATGCGCATGAAAACAGTACATACCAACCGTCAAGGTTACAAAACTTCATTATCATCTGACTCATAGTTTCCTCATCAGACCGTTGAAAACATGGCTGGTATAATACGGAATTCGTCGAGAGTTGATCAGTGATTCGGTTTCTAACAGCTGAAGGATGTCAACCAGTTGACATTCATCACAAAATGCAGGCAGTGTATGGGGACAACAAATGTGTCGAAGACTAGGCTAAAGAACTGGCCAACGATGTTTAAAGAAGGACGTGAGTTAACGCAACAATATGCGCCTGACCTGGTCTCGGACGTGAGTAAACGCAACTATATGCGCCTGACCTGGTCTCGGAAGATCTTTCGTTAACTCACGTCCTTCTTTAAACATCGTATGTCATCACTACTTTTTGGCTGTGACATTTTGCTAAATACACTGTGATCTGTATTAAGGTGATAAATTGTCCATCTTTGTGTCCATAACTACTCTATTGACACTGGTGTGTCATGTTTGGAACTGAAAGAGGAGATCTTTGAAAGAGGAGATCTCTTCTATGTTGTTTATTCATGCCATTACTACTTTTTGGCTGTGATATTTTGCTAAATACACTGTGACCTGTATTAAGATGATAAATTGTTCATCTTTGTATCTATAGCTACTCTATTGATCTGGTTGAAGAAATGGCAGCTGAATTCAAAAGGAAACATTACAGAAGCATGGATTTAAAATAACAATCACACATGAAAGAAGATCCAATGACTCTTACTAGCAGCAGTCAGCTGAAGGCTCTTGACACTGCCCAACAGTTTCTCATACATAAATACAGGTTGTGACAATGTGTCTCTCCTAACATCACCATCAGTGCCTGTCGCTTCTTTCAGAGCATAAGCCATTGACAACCCTCCTACAGCTTCTTTTTCTCATTCGTACGCTTTCAGACGTCAACTTGAATTTGTTCGAAGAAAGCAGCTGTCATTATGAGGCTGTCGACACTGCCATAGAGCTTGTCTAGTGTTGCCACTGGTGATGGCCACATCTGCTTCCTCTGGTCCTCATATGTCGGGCAATTTTGCAGCAGATGTTCAGCTGTCATTTTCCCTGTACCACAGGTGCATTTGTCAGTGCCACCTATCTTCAATTTATTGAATAGATGGTACCTCAGTATGTTGTGGCCTGTGCGGAGTCTGAAGACCACGACCTGCTCTCTTCTGTTCAAATGGTAGGCATCATTTTTTGTGTAGCCAGTATGTTCTGTTTCCCATTAGGCCACGTATCTGGCCCTATTAAACCTTTTGGACTCTTCGTAGGTCACACTAGAATCTGGTTGTGGTAGTCTTGCACCTTCTTTTGCCAGTCTGTCTGCCTCCTCGTTGCCTTGGATGTTACAGTGGGATGGAACCCACTGTACCACTACTCTTTTTGGTGCGGACTGCTGGTATAGTTGACAGAGTACTGCTCTTAAATCATTAAGTTCAGTATTTTTCTGCCTTTTTAGTGCTGTAACCACAGCCAGGGCATCTGTAAACAGGACTATCTGGCTTTCATTGCTTTCGCCTGGCAGCATTACTTTTACTGCAGCCTTCAGTGCCTCTGCCTCCACTCTGAAATTGCTTGAGAATTTAGCAGTTGCCACTGACAGTGTTATTTTTCGACCATTTGTTAGGCTCAGGAATACCCCCCCCCCATTCCGTGTTGTGTTTGTTACAGAACCGTCGGTGTATGCATGGGTCCAGTTCATGCTTGGGTAGTTTTCCACTATGTACCACAGGGTTATGTCTCTTCTTTCTCTTTCAGTCTGGCTGTTCTTGTTTCCCTCCTACAGCAAGTTCGATCTTGAGTTGCACTTTCTGTCTTTGTCTAGTTAAGTTCATTTTCAGTCTCTTCTCCGTGTGTTTCTTGGTCTACTTCTCTTCCTCTTCCCCGTGGATTCCATGTCAGGACCTGTTTGGCCCTGTTTTATGGTGCTCCTATAACTAGTGAATATTTGACATATTTACAATACTATTGTGTCTAATGGCATAAGCAGAAAAATAATTAGATACATGACTCACCAGTGACTGATTCCCTCAGCCCAATCCATGCGCTCTGAGCATGAGGAATGTTGAACGTCAGGGATGAGTTGTGAATGGATGCCAGCGTTGCTCCTCTCAGTTCACACTCTCTGCCAGCCATTTCATATGTCAGTTTAGCATTAGGAACATACAGATAACATGTTGAGCCATGGAGAATAAAGTCTTGGCTACTGCAGAAACCACCAGGTTCTGTTGGGATTTCTGGAGGTGGATCTTGGTAAGGATAAGATAAATCATCAAATAGGATTTAACAAGAAAAGCTAAAAATTATAATGTAACAGAATTTAATTTTTCTTCGTTATTTGTTTAGTTGAGTAGTATGGTGTTCTGTGCTATATTTTACAGATGAGCTATGATATCAATGTATTTCTGCTGAACTTTTACTGAACCATTAGCGAAAAAATTTGTCTGGGGCGTTGTCTCTGTATACTAGCCGGTGTATTCGTTGTGTTAATACCGGTTTTTGTTATAGAAACAGCTGAATCGAAAACGATGCCACTGTATTTTTTCTTCAAGGAGATCGCTAGATTGACTTCAAATAATTTTTAAAAGATTTTTTTTTCATTTAATATGGATTAAAAATTTACAAGGTAAACTACACAAGAAACATAAGTTATAAAATATAATTTTACGGTGAAAACTATGAAAAGTGTTTACATTAAAAAAAAACTAAAGAAGCAAATTATAAATCAGAAACATACAGTTATAATTAAAATGAAACATTTTTAAAAAAAAAATTTTTCAATGTCGATGGAAGAATAACCCCAGTATGGATTCTAGGGCCTTTTACTGTGGAAGAGAGAATGTCCATTTCAACCTACAGCAAATGTTGGAAAAGATTACTAAGTAAGGTTGTGCATGGGGCTGGTAGCCTCATCACCTAAAACAAAGTGCCTTAGAAACACCACTATAAGAGCATATAAATGCTTTAGTACATGCTTTCTGAATGGAAGCCAACTGCTGAGGTAGCCTCATGCTACTACTGGAGTGAAATAGGACATACTGATGATGGCTATGGATTAAAATTAGTAGAAAAGAACAGTGAAAACAATAAAATATATATTTCAGGTATTTAAGGAATTGTGATTCAGTAGCTATCACTTTGTCAAAGAAATGCAAGGCATTTTCAAGGTAAACCATATTAACAGTGTATACTGTCAGGCATATCATACGTGGTGAATAAGGAGGGTTGTGCATGAGTATGGCTACCTATTCCTGTAGGATTTTTAAGCTACATTAAAAAAAAAAAGATAAGAAGATATTTACACCACATGGTAAAAGAGAGGAAACTTACAGAAACATATCTACACCACAGGTAAAAGAGAAGAAACACACAGAAAGATATCTACACCACAGGTAAAAGAGAAGAAACACACAGAAAGATATCTACACCACAGGTAAAAGAGAAGAAACACACAGAAAGATATCTACACCACAGGTAAAAGAGAAGAAACACACAGAAAGATATCTACACCACAGGTAAAAGAGAAGAAACACACAGAAAGATATCTACACCACAGGTAAAAGAGAAGAAACACACAGAAAGATATCTACACCACAGGTAAAAGAGAAGAAACACACAGAAAGAAAACTACACCACAGGTAAAATAGTAGAAACACAGAGGAAGATATCTACACCACAGGTAAAAGAGAAGAAACATACAGAAAGGTATCTCTACACCACAGGTAAAAGAGAAAAAAAAAACACAAAAAGATATTTGTCCCACATGGTAAAAGGGAAGAAAAACACAAAAAGATATTCGTCCCACATGGTAAAAGGGAAAAAAAACACACAAAGATATTTGTCCCACATGGTAAAAGGGAAGAAAAACACACAAAGTTATGCACCACATTGTAGAAGAGAAGTGTTTAAGTCAAGTCACAAATCATATGACCACCACTACAGCTGGCCCTCTTACAGAGAAAGTTAGTATGAAAGGACTGGTCCACCACTGCAGCTGGCCATCTTACAGAGGAAATCTATTTGTAAGCACTGGCCCACTATTACAACTGGCTCCCTTACAGAGGAAATATATGTGAAAGCACTAGCCCCCTTACAGGGGAAACCTGTATGACAGCACTGGCCCACCACTACAGCTGGTCCCCCTTACAGAGGAAGCCTACATACAAGCACTGGCCCCCTTACGGAGTAAACCTGTATGACAGCACTGACCCACCACTACAGCTGGCCCCCCTTACAGAGGAAGCCTGCATGCAAGCACTGGCCCCCTTACAGAGTAAACCTGTATGACAGCACTGGCCCACCACTACAGCTGGTCCCCCTTACAGAGGAAGCCTGTATGCAAGCACTGGCCCCCTTACAGAGTAAACCTGTATGACAGCACTGGCCCACCACTACAGCTGGCCCCCCTTACAGAGGAAGCCTGTATGCAAGCACTGGCCCCCTTACAGAGGAAACCTGTATGACAGCACTGGCCCACCACTACAGCTGGCTCCCTTACAGAGGAAGCCTGTATGCAAGCACTGGCCCCCTTACAGAGGTAACCTGTATGACAGGACTGGCCCACCACTACAGCTGGCCCCCTTACAGAGGAAACCTGTATGACAGCACTGGCCCACCACTAAAGCTGGCCCTCTTACAGAGGAAACCTGTATGACAGCACTTGCCCCATTAACAGCTTTCTTAGATGAACACAAACAAATACAACATAGAATCATTGAGAAACATGGTTCAATAGATAGCTGGAGAGTCACTTGATCCATTATACCAACAACTGTCACATACTTGCATCCCTGCGGCACACAAAGGCCTTAAGCTCCAAACACTGGCTGTTGTTGAAGAGCCCCTTGCTGTCCATACAAATGCAGCCTCCATCTTTACTGTCCCTGGGTTGATGAAATGCCCACCTGGTATATGTTACTGGGTAGCCACTGTCCCAGGTATATACCCCCTGCAACTAAACACATAAACATACCAGTGTATGTTGTCACATAATCATTTACATGGGTTTGAAAACAAATGTGTGCAGATGAAAAATAGAATATGAGTATTTACGAAAACATGTACAATTTATATTTGTGAACTCAATTTGGGAGTAAGGGTGGGAGATATATGTATTACTCAATCATGACATATCAAGACTAGAAGTCTTCCACCAGTGGCATATCCTGGGTATCTCATGACATGACTACATTCACAGCGTGGAGGCCTCTGCTAAAACAGACCTTCCCCAATTCTTGGAAACACTTGACTGCCACAGACTTTCTTTGTTCTGTCATGTTGTACTGTTGAACCAGAAAACCCCGGCCCATAAAATACTTCACAGATCGTTCCTCGGTGCCAAAGGACTTACCCCCGACCGGCTGCAGGGACAGAAGAGGCATTACCCTTTGAGCGATGCGGAACTTCTCTGTGTCTGCCTTTCGTAGGTTCCATACCTCGAAGCCACGTATCATTGCTGGAATAACCATGCTGTTAAGTGTGATCTCTTACCCTGTATCAACCATACTTTTTCTAAGATTCCATACAAACGACTAGGAAAATGTTGCTCCCATTCAAATACTGTTACTAACCCTTGTATGACAAAAGGCAAAAACTATTAGAAAGTTTTATGATCAGTGACCTGGAAACAATATGCATGTCCAGTTAGAAAATATCCTTACCGTTAGGTCATTCAGGCCTATCCATACACCATCAGAATATGTATGACTAAGTAAGTACATCTCTGCCCAATCATATCCATCAGTTACAGATGCCAGACAATCACCTGAGCTTAAACAAGTGGCTCTAGCCTCTTTCCAAGACATTGTTTGGTTGACAACTTTGTAACAGGATGTGCCAAATTGCTGGTACCCATCTGAGATATTGCACTGTGATGAGGGAGGTACTACGAGTTTTGGGAAGGCAGGGTCTGAAAATAAATGAAATTTAAGGTAATTAAAAATGGTATTCAACACGAACTTCAAAGAGTATTTAATGACTTCTTTTTCTTTGGTGTTCGTCCTGAAAAGATGTGATGACGCTGTATCTGTGATATCTACACCTTTTGGTACGAAACATTATATTTCAGCTAGCCTTTTTGGGTACCAGATTGGCCTTCCCATTGCGATTCCTATTCTCTAAGCCAGACTACATGAGTCCAGTCTGTTTCCAGGGCCACCATTTGTAGGCAGAATAGGGTCTTGGTTAGCTCTTGTTCACTGACCCTGATGCTGTCAGCTCATTCACTGTATTGCATCTCCAGTCCCATTTAATAAATAATGGAACCAAAGAGTAATCTGCGTGAAATGAAATATACTTATCAAGACCCTACCCAACGTCTGCTAGCATGCTCCTGGAATGGAGATGTATCACAGCCAGCGGTAAGGGCAACAAGGTGGGAATCAACAATGTAATCCACATTGTGGTGAACTAACTGAGGAGCCCTGCATTGCTCTATAACTAGGAGAACTTCAGTCCAACCGAAGTTCATCGCGAGATGTAAGATGAGTCACTGTAACCCGCACCAAAGAGCATCAAGAGTTAACTCAGCATAAGTAGCTACTAACAACTACTACTAAATTGCACTGCGAATATGTTATGATTCGGAACTAAAAGTATCACATCTGAGATGTAATCCTTCACAAACAGCTGACTCTGCTGCATACTTTGTATTAGATTAGTTTATCTGCTATTTGCTCCAAGTGAAACATAGGGACAAGACTACAGTAGACCTCTTTACAGGAAACATTTATCCAAACATTTGTAGTTGTTGTTTCCCAGCAATGGTTTTACATGATGAGGTAGGGAGGAAGACTAACGTCTGGTCAAACAAAACATAATGAACAGACACGTTAGTCGGGGTTTGGCAAAATATACTGGCCAATACCCTTACCTCGACTTCCCTCGAGTCCTCCCTTGAATAGAGTTGTTTTTACGGCAGCATGGCTAACGAGGTGAGAAATCAACGTGATCACTGTAGTAGTGAGCGACATGCAGATGAAGCCAAGCATAGCACAACTGCCTGAAGGACACTGGTCCATCTTTATCAGCATAATCAGGATGTGAGGAAAGCTATAACAAATCGCAGCTAAACGTCCTTTTCATGGCACACAAAAGAGTAGATCTACTCATTGTGGGCATTCAACAACATGATGAGGCTACTAACCCTACGCACACCCCTCTTTAGTAGCTTGTTATAACATGCACAGTTTTCTAATCTTTTCAAGCCAAGTACCACTAGGGTGCCTGTGTTAGATGGCTAGATTTAATGGCAAACACAGATCTGAGGCAAGGATCATGACAGCTGGTGCTGCTGGAAATAGCAGAGATAGTTGACATGAATGGGACACACCTTCAGAGAGAAGTCTGGTAATATAGTAAGATATGTACTGGATTTGAGCTCACAGGTGAAGAGATGAATGTAGAGGTAAGGGAATACCACGGAGGAATGGTAGAAGGAAAGGTCAAGACGTGTAATTTTGTGATGGAACTCAAGAGGAAGAGCCCTAATAGCAACAAGTGCAGAGCATCAATTGCATCCTTATGTTCCAAGGAGAACAAGGCAGTTGCAATACAAGGACAAATAAAGAAATATATGCCTTTAGCAGTCTTACTTACTTAGTCGCTCCTCTTCTACCGTGAGGTGTAGAGGTTTACCAAAGAGAACGCCACACTGCTCTATCCGCCATCTTTTTCCTGGCCTCTTTCCAATCCATCCCTCTATCACTTAGGGACTGTCGTATATTGTCTTCCCAAAGTACTTTGGGACGTCCTCGGGGTCTGCGTCCTTGACTTTTGATCTGCCATGACCGCTTTGGTATCCGATCTTCTTCCATTCTACAGACATGGCCAAACCACTGTAGTTGGGACTGCTCCACTCGTGTCTGCAGGGTTTGAACTTCAAGGCTGCTTTAGCAGTCACAAATTTAATTAAGTGCATAACCACAAAGTGAAAATGTTCACAGCAAATATTATATTATAACCAGAATCAATCAAGGGAACATTAGAGTCTGACTTAAGGAAAACAATAAAGACAACACCCACAAAACCCTTTTTTTTTTTAAAAAGAAAATAATAATTCATTGCAATAATGTTAAAAGTTGTTAACAAATTTATGCTAGCAATGAATGTACTGAGCATAACAAATATTAGATTAAAAGGGAAGAATACAATCTGTAAGAGAAATATATTCAACATTGCTAAAGTAACAGAATAATCCTACATACATTCCTATTTAGTAAGAAACAGAAAAGGTAAAGAAAATGTACAAAATGAAGATTTGGCTTGGCTTCGTTCGTTCTCAATCTCCCGCTACCAAACCCTGAAAGGGCTTAAGTAGCAGAATGTAGTCCAGAGAACGGAATGCGTTGTGTTGTAGTTTACAGCTTGACTGCGATATTTGCACCTTTCGGTCCAACACATCCGACTTCAGCAAGCATTTTTTGAGTACCGGGTTAGCATTCCCTCCTCGATCCCTTCTCCTTAGCCAGTCTGCCATGCTGCAGCCTGTTATCCAGGATCACCGCTTGGAGGTGTACAAGGGTCTTGGCAGCTCTGGTTCGCTGACCCTGACGCTAGCAGTCAGCTCATGCGCTGCTCAGCATCTTGATCCCAAATGAAGATTTGATTGAGAAACAGAGAGACATATAGGAGGAGAAGACAACAAAGTGTTCATGTAACAAGTGATACCTCTACACCTCACGGTAGAAGAGGAGCAACTAAGTAAGTAAGTAAGTAACAAGTGATTTAATACATTAACTGCTACGAGTTGATCATATCATCAGAAGTTATCCACTCAGAGAAGTTCTCTACTGTGGCACAGAACCACTAGCAGAACCAAGACTAGTTTGGATTTTGATCTTGATGACACATTCCTCAGCATAGCTGCGGGTCTCCAGCGGACCCTGTCTTGGGCCACGGAAGTCCAGTGCATGGTAAGTTTTTCCTCTAGAGGCATCTCGGATGTTGCAGCGTACAGCAAGGGAGTCTGTCCAACGCATTATAGGTCTTCCCTGCGGTTTCTTCTTACATCAGGGGTACCAGATTTCTGTCGCCATGCTCCATTGACTCGTTTCGTCGCAACATGTGAGCTGCCCAACTATGTTTGCATAGATTACCGCATCATTCACCAAGGACAATTATATTATGTCAGAATTGTGGTGATCTTGCGTTCGTTGGTTTCTGAGAGTGATTTCGACCTAGCATCTCTAAGGGAGGCCTGGGTCACTCTCAATTTGTCCTCTAGTGATTTTGTTAGTGTCCATATCTCTGCACCATAGCACATCACAGGTAATACCAGTGGAATTGAAGAGGAAGGTTCATAGATTCTAGTACTAGTGCAGTAATAAAACGATTGAACTTCTTCATCGTACGCAGTAAAAACGATTGAACAACTTACCAAAATTCAATTTGATTCAGTCCAAGATTTTAATTTACCACAACAAGACATGTACACTCACCACAGGGTTAAAAAAGGATGAACGAAAATGTATTACTGTACAGCATGTTTTTCTATATCATCTTTGTGAATGAATGAAGGGAAGAATAAACAACATTACAGTTAGAATAAATCAATACACAAACAATAGTATGAATAGCAGTAGTGTGACAGAACAGAGGGGTAGTGATGGTAATAGTAATGGTTGTGGTAGAAGTAGTAGAGGTGACAGTATTACTAGTAGATTATAGCTGTGGTTGTTGTAGAATTGTAGAAGAGGGTGTGGATTATAGCTGTGGTTGTTGTAGAATTGTAGAAGAGGGTGTAGTAGTAATGGTGGTGGTTGTAGCAGTAGAGATTGTAAAAATGACTGAAGTAGTGGTGGCAGCTGAAGTAGTAGAAGTGGTAGCAGTAAAAAATCCATACCAACAAATCCCTGGCAAATGTAAGCCTTTTTCTCCTTACAGGATACATCATCCCATTTTCCAACAGAATTAGCGTCCACATTTATAGATACACAACTATCCTGAAAATTGTGAATAAAGACAGGCATGGTATACATAACTATCCTGAACATTGTGAATAGAGACAGACATTGTATACACAACTGTCAAGAAATTCGTTTTGTGACATATAATGTATACACAATTGTCCAGACAATAGATATATAATATGTCCTTGATATACGTTGTCTTTGCTATCCACCATTTTGTATATATGTCATCATTGATTTAATCATCATTGGCTCTTTTCATCTTGTCAGATGATAGTAGTTGTGCTTTTAGCGCAAAGCCCAGGCAGAAATATAGAGACAACGTGTTGTCCATGCAGTATGGTCCCTCTCTCGGTCTGCCTTGTTTGCTCCAAGAGAAAGATGATACCAATACATCTGGAACAAGGCAAGCTGCAGAAGCTGCCGGATCAGCAGAGCAATGCTCTATCTGTTCCCCTGTCGGAAATTCACTCCTAGACCAGCCGTCAACCAAGGTTAAGGGCCTGGTCTGCCCTGCCACAACACTCAGCTGAGGTTGTTTTTTTTGTTAATTAGATTAACAGTAAAGGTTACTATCGTGTATATTTGACTACCCAATTATTTCTGAAACATGTTGAATAAAGATTACCCAGTGTGTCTAATATAATATATACTCTTCTGAGGAAATCACGACACTGAAATAAATATGTAGATAAAAACATATATAAGTAATGGATCAGTGACCAGACAAGGACAATGTTAAGGTCAGGTCAAATGTACTGATCAGACAATGTTAGGGTCAGTTAAAATATACTGATCAGATGATCAGACAATGTTGGGGTCAGGTAAAACATACTGATCAGATGATCAGACAATGTTGGGGTCAGGTAAAATATACTGATCAGATGATGTTAGTGTCAGCTAAAATACACTGATCAGATAATGTTGGGGTCAGGTAAAATATACTGATCAGACAATGTTAGTGTCAGCTAAAATATACTGATCAGATGATCAGACAATGTTGGGGTCAGGTAAAATATACTGATCAGACAATATTAGGGTCAGCTAAAATATACTGATCAGATGATCAGACAATGTTGGGGTTAGGTAAAATATACTGATCAGACAATATTAGGATCAGGTAAAATATACTGATTAGATGATCAGACAATATTGGGATCAGGTAAAACATACTGATCAGACAATGCTATTGTCAGCTAAAATATACTTATCAGATATTGATTTAATACCATTTCAATGTTCATCATCTGGGTTTGCAATCCAATGCTATTATTTATTTAACTACAGTTTCATGTACATGGGGAATTAGTTAAAGTTAAAGTGTTGCTTTAGTGGGTTAACAGAAAGTGTACTTTCTTTGCTTTATGTTTTTTACAACTATACCACAATGTCTACTGTTGGTAGCCAGACGAACAGAAGTGTCTGACCTTGTCTACGTTTCATTTTGAACTAACATGTTATTTTCTGTATTTGGAATGTTATTAATGTGCATGCAACACTACCTTGTAAGAGTAACATACCAATTGAGTTTACTTGTGTTAGTTTTGTAACAAACCCAGTGCCAACAACTACAATGTCAAATGAAAAAGCCGAGAGATGAAGGGTAGTCTTCACTTTGGTAACAAAAATAAAAGTCAATTCTGACTGAAGCTGGCAAATGAGTAGCCGATATTTTGGAAGTCTCCAAAAGTAAGAACAATTCTTCTTCTTTGTCATCCTTATCACTTTGGGGCTCGCATTAACTCTCTCCAAGCAGACCTGTCCTGTGCTATTTTCTCCAGTTATTTCCGGTTCTTACCAGCTTTTCCCTGTTTTCCTTGTATCGGTCTTTTCTCTGTGTGTGTTTTGGTTTTTCTTTTGTCTCTTTTTTTACTCTATGAATTCTATGATATAGACTGCTTGGTGATACTGGCTTTGTGGCTTTCACGGTGTGTGACTAATCCAGCACCACCTTCTTCACAAAATGATTTTCTGCTCCACCTGTCTTTGTCCTGATCTCTTCCATAAGCTTTCGTTTGTAAGATTGTCAAGACACTGCAGGCCCTGAATCTTTCTCAGGCATTTATTGTTTAAGTCAAAGAACAATTACAGCACCTGATATGATTAATCAAATCATGTGGTGTAATTGTTCTTTTGCTTAAACAATAAATACCTGAGAAAGATTCAGGGCCTCAGGTCTGGTAGGGTTAATCATATCAGGTGCTGTAATTGTTCTTTGACTTAAACAATAAATACCTGAGAAAGATTCAGGGCCTCAGGTCTGATAGGGACCTGAGGCCCTGTACCTAACTGTCCCCCATTCCTGGGCTCCAGAGCATTAAAGAGAAAAAAAACCAACATGATATAGAAAAATGTTAGTTACATGCAAACAAGTGGTTAGAATAAGATGTAACTTGGAGACAATGTAGAAAATAGGTTTACCTTTCATCTAGCGTCAATATTCCACCTTTGTGTGCCAATCCACCCAGCAAAAGGCAAAGTATCTGTCTCGAGTCATAACATTTCGAAATCCGGGAGTAAACACAACAAAGAGCCCTTATTTGTCCAATAATCCTGATAGCTAGGCTTTATACATGAGTATTCCATATAGATCCTCAGTCCAAGAAAAGCCTTCATCTCATCACTCGAGCTCTCACTGTCTGTTTCACTTGAACTGGAAAAGTATTCTTGATTAAATTCTGACTCCTCAGAGTCTGAATCAATCAAATTATTGATCACCTGTTGGACTGTCATTAACCTAGACTTACTTTGCTTTCCTGTTGAAGTGCTTGGTTCATCAGCCGCTCGTTTCATTGTCAATTTTCAGAATTTGTTCACGTTAAACCCCACAAAATCAATTCAAACATGGGGGCAGCCATTTGCAATGACTAATCACGAGGATTGACCACGATTGGTTGGTAATTTTTATATTCTGACGCATTTTATTCACGTACTACCCAAAGTACCAAAAATTAGGTCCAGCAGCGGTATAGCAGCAGTTCAGGAAATTACCGAGAACTGGGTATAGCGGTCTGGTAGGGTTAAGGGTTTCAGAGTCAGTTAATAGAGTTGTACTTATAATGGAGAAGTTGTGTTTGATCTACAAAAGGAAAGGAAGTAGTGTATATGTATGCAAAACATGGACAAATTATAGCAGATATGTTTAGAAAACTCAACCATTTCCACGTGCAATGTCTCTATATGCTGCTCAGGATTGGCTGGCAGGATAGAGTGCCAAACTCTGGGCCTAAACAGGGTGAAGCTCTCTGGCATCTATACGCTGCTGCAGAAAGTCCAAATAAGATGAACTGGGGATGATGTTTTCATGCCCGATAAACGTCTCTCTAAGCAACTGTTGTAAGGTGAGCCCAGGACAGGAAAGTTCTTGTCGGTAGGACAGAGGAAAAGATAGAGACTCTATGAAAGTATCTCTGAACAGTTTCCTCATTAACGTCACCTCGCGGGAGAGGCTTGTTCCGAACTGCTCAGCCTAGTGCACCGCATTGACAAGAAGAGCATCATAGCTGTGATTTAGAAATGGCAAGCTACATAAAAAAACAATATGTAAGACAGCCGATGGGCAACTAACTAACGTCTTAATACACATATCTAGCATGGTTGCAATCATCGCTTGCGATGGGCAACTAACTAACATCTTAACCTTCTTCACTCCCTTGATCAGAATCTATGGACCAACTTGGCCTACAAAATCGGAATATAAAAAAAAATTTTTTTTGCACGAGGACCCTACCCATAGCCATTTTTAAAAATTCTGAATACGTCACGTCCATCTACACACGATATTTTGCCGGTAAAAGTATCATATGTTAGATTATAAATGGCTTTTGAACAATTTTTCATCTTATATGCCGTTTGGAGCAAGCCGACTTTTTGCGAAAGGTGAAGTAGGTTGTTGGGAAAGATCTTTATCAAGTAGATCTGTTTATTTTGTTTGTTTAGATGTAATAACTACGTATGAATTGGAAACTAACAGTTGTGTCGATGTTGTAAACACAGTAATGATATGTTGTGGTTTCCATTGATTTCTATCGGAGCAACTAGGCCTAATGGTCAAGTCCAAATTATTTTTTGGTTTTCCATAAATTTTCAGCATTTTTTTGTATCTCGGAAACTAACAAACACACCACAAAAACAATAAGACCAACAAGTTCTTTATTAAATTGTGTCTTTACACACAAGAAAATCATATTTATGGACCAACAGACAGAAAAGTTACAAATTTTGAAAGTCAACTACCATAGCGAAATATAAAGTTGTGAAAATTTTTCAAAAAATTTCCCGGCGGGCTAAAAGTTAATTCACATATCTGACATGGTTGTAATCATCGCTTGCCCATCACAAATGGGGAGGAAGACTAACATCTTGGTGAGGCACAATATACTGATTGAACATGTCAGTTAGGGTTGGGCACGCTTGAGATGTGAGGAAAGCTACTGCAACCCACCACTTAACGTCATTTTCAGGGCGCACAAAAGAGTAAACCTACTTATTGTGGGCATTCACAAACATCACACAACACAATCATATCAATAGACCAACAAATAAAAAGGTTACAAGCTCCAAAAACCAACAACCATGGTGAAATGTGACGTGCTGAAAAAATAATGTGACAGCGTAAAGGTTAATGTGATGAGGAAACTTACATTCCCAGGAGCCATGTTTGGTTCGTCTTTGCTCCAGCCTTCAAAAGCAATTTCCTCACTGTCAGCCCAGGAATACTGACCATCAGAAAGACGTCTCATGCCAAGCCAGGCAGACATCTTGTGTTGACTCAGCAAAGTTGTGATGAATGCTGGAACGGAGAATGAGTTTAGATAAAGTTTCTGTCCTTTGTTAACCTGAAATAGAACAATGCACTTTGGCTTATTTGTTTCTGTTCCCTGTGGAATATAAGGTTGCAGCAGTCGCTCATTACTAACTTGTGTACAAAAAAAACAACAATTTAATAGGTATGACCAGATATCACACTAAGACGAAAATAAAACTAAACCTAAGTTAATCTGGGACAACAAACAACAAAAATGTGAGCTAGCGACTCGCAGAGTAAGGGATGGATATATAAAATAAAGATTTGAGCTAGCGACTCACAGAGGAAGGGATGAATACATAAAATAAAGATTTGAGCTAGCGACTCGCAGAGGAAGGGATGGATACATAAAATAAAGTTTTGAGCTAGCGACTCACAGAGGAAGGGATGGATACATAAAATAAAGATTTGAACACATAATTGAGTAAAAAAAGGTACTTAGCTAGATAGTAGAAAAATATAGTTTTGGGTCTCCTTGATGTGGGCACATCAGGAGATGCAAGCAAGCTGAAGTAACAATAGCCAGGAGGGAGTGAGAAGTGGGAGAAGGCTGAAAGCAGCCAAACAGGTAATGACCAAATGCTGATATGGGTACAAGTGAAAAGCCGAACTGGAAACTGAGGAAGACATGCAGACGGAGGTAGGGAGCGGGAGATAAGGACTGGATGAACATTTGGAAAATGTTAATGTCATGTGACCGAAGGCAGCCCATGTGGGAGATCAGATAACGTTTATATATATCAAGAACAAAATTGGTTCAAAAACCGAGCCCTGTGGCATTCCACTTTTTACTTTACAACACACAGAGTACTCCTTATTTATGGTCACTCTCTGCTGTCTTCCCATTAACCAGTTTCCAATCCATTTTCCAACTTCCCCACCTATTCCATGTGATTTTAACTTTCAAAATAATCTTTGATGAGGTACTCTATCGAAGCAAAACCTAGATAAATAACATCCACTGGCTCCCCTTTACCTATCATTTTAGTAACATCCATGAATTCTAATAGATTTATTAAGCTCGATCTCCCTCTAGTAAGCCAATGCTGACTATTTCTGATTAGATTGAACTTGTCTAAATGCATTACAATGTTTTCTTTGAATATTGACTCTAACAATTTACAGACTATGCTCGTTAAACTCACCGATCTATAATTTGCTGGAACTGATTTTTTGCCCTTTTTTAATATGGGAATCACGCCTGCATCTTTCCAATCCCGTTGAACAATCCCTTTTGCAAGTGATTGAGAACACAATATAGCCAATGGTTTTGCTAGTGGGTCTCTAATTTTTTAATAGCAATTTTGGATGAATACCATCTTGACCTGGACATTTATCCACTTTCAACCCCTCCAATTTTGTAAAAACCTTTTCCTCTGTAATATAGATTGATCTTAATCCCGTTGTATCCATGTCTCCTTGAAAAATATCTATTGACTCTGGGATATTGGAGGAGTCCTCTTTTGTGTAGACTGTACCAAAGTACTGATTCAGTAGATTAGCTGCCTCCCTATTCTCACTTATTATTTTCCCTGTACTGTCTATGAGAGGGCCTACTTTGTCTTTCGTTCTTTGTTTATTTCTAACATAAGAAAAAAAGCTTTTACTATCAGTCTTGATCCTCTGAGCAAGTTTTTTTTCGAAGTCTATTTTTGCTGTTTTTTTCACTTTCTGAGCTATGTTCTGCTTGTCCAAATATTTTAAATATGTTTCTTTTGATTTACCTGCCTCTATATATTTATTCCATGCTTTATTTTTAGTTTTTCTACATTTAACTACAAATCTATTTATCCACTTTTTACACTTGGGTTTACCTCCCTACATGGAACACATTCCTTTTGTAGCTATTCTAGAACTGTTTTAAAACTCTCCCACTCCTGTCCAACATCTGTTCATCCGACAAAATCTTTCCACATCATGTGGCTTGCTGCCTCTTTCATTTTCTTAACATCTTCTTAGAGTAGTTGTATGTTCGCGTGTTTATGTTGACTTTTTTCCCTGCTAAAAGGTCTGCTGGACTGATGCCGAGGATAATGTGAATTGACTAAAAAAAAGAATACTGACGCAAATTAGAGTGCACACTCAAATACAAATACTGACACAAATAGAAATACTGACACAAATGTAAATACTGACTCAAATAGAAATACTGACATAAATAGAAATACTGACAAATAGAAATACTGACACAAATTGAGTGCAGAGGCAAATAAGAATACTAACATAAATAAAAATACTGACACAAATAGGAATGCTGACACAAATAAGAATACTGACTCAAATGGACATGTTGAATCATGTATGTATCAAACACAAACGGGATCACCAACCATTTTCCTCCTGTGTCGTAACACTAGCAAGCTCCAGGGAGTAATTTCTGTTTCTGCTGAAGATCAAGTATTTGCAGGAAGAGTGGGCATCTGTCCATGTTTGCTTGTCCAGGTCTCCATTAACACCTAGGAGTCTGTCAAAGTAGCAGGCAGTCAAGTGTTTTAACACAATAATCAAAATAAATCAAGAACACAATTGTACAAACATTAAAAAGTTCTTTCTTCTTTTTGCTTATACTGTTATGCCTTTCAGTGTCAGGTTATGAAGAGATCTCTAGAACTAGCTCGACTGTGTGCCTCATGCACAGTGGCATTCACCGCCTCAGATAAAGAAGTTAAAGATGGTTTTACCGGAAACATTAATGGTATAAAGTATTTTATCTTGATTGTACATTGTCTAAGTTTTTGTGACAAGACAAACTGAAGATCATTTATTACAGGCCTGTTACTTGTATAGGTAGCTAAGGAAGATACATTAGGTCAACTATTCAACACTAAACCAAAAACTGTACAAAGCTAAAGATGAGCTACAAATAGGGGGCGAGTTTATTATGGTAACTCGTTTGACAGTGTTAACATTAAAGATGTGATCGAGGGTTTGTGAGATAGAGTGTGATCTTTCTCACTTTCCATAAGAGTAATAGTTGTCCATCACAAGTGATGAAGACCACTCTCTTTGTTTAGCCGCGTGGACAGTCGTATCTCTTGCTGTGTCCGCTGAAATGGGTGACTTGCGCGGAGATTAAAGTGAGGAAGAAACTGCGCCTTTTGCAACCTCACTCACAGAGCCTAAGCTACCTTTTGCCAGTGGCAAGACATTCATCAAGACGACTGGAGATAGCATAGGATGCAGATTTTGTCTCAGGGTTACCACCAAAGCCTTTCCGTAAACATGTAACCCGCAGGGTAGAAAGGTGGGAAGGCATCTAATGCAGTTTGTCGTGCCTTTCGATTACCACAAGAGGTCGTATGGACAACACTCAGCGTGTGAGTGAGTCTGGCATCTCTCCCCAGCTGTATTCATCTCATCATAGTAGCATCCAAAATTCCCACACGCCAAATTCGTGAAGGTGAACCGGCAGAACTAACCCGTGAAATACGACACAGGTATAAGCGTAGTGCCATTCAGCCGGCGTCCAGACCAGGATAAACGGATGGAAGAAATCACAAAAAAAGAACAAAACAACAAGTCCCGGCGGAAAACAACACCACGTTTCCGTGAACACAAGTGTAAGTCGTCAACTAGTGTGAATTCCAGGCAAATCCGTGGTCTGGCGGCATTCATAATGATCCAAAACAGTAGAGAAATGTAGACTCGCAGCCAGTTATGGCGCCATCTTTGCCATTTTACAGCTGGGTAGACCATTTTCTATGTTACAAATCCATTCCTTATGCTGTGGGAAACAAGAACTCTAACCAGATGTTACATATTTTTTTCTATTGAAGGTAAAATAAATACCCAGTCTGCACAGTCCATAGTGACTGTAGGAGCAAGCGATCTTTATTCTTCAGCCCTATAAATCCTCCCAGTAGACCTCAGCAATGAGAATAAATGCTGGAGTTATATAAATCAATCTAATATGTGTTTCCTGATAACCTATTTCTCTGATTCATACTGGGCACCAAGTGAGACATCATATTGGAATATGATGTCCGTATTTGGTGTAATGTTTGGTTAACAAAGGACATCCCAGTAGTAACATGCATCAAATGGAGCAGAGTACTGTTATCTGTAAAAGGCACAGTGAAACTCATCAGCACATAAAGGTTCAGTGCAGACGACTGCACTCTAATGAGCAGCTCAGAACATGCAGGTTGGAATGGACCAGTTCTCTGCCGCATGCAAAAATTTTGGCCTGACCATAAATGCCCAAAAAACAGAGGTCATATACCAACCAGCACCAGGCATGCCGTACACAAAACCAGAGACTACAGTCAGACGCTGAATGTCGTAGACAAATTCACATATCTGGGCAGCACGCTGTCGAGATCTGTCAGCCTAGACGATGAGGTGGCAAGCAGAATAGAAAAGGCCAGCACAGCCTTTGGTAGAATGCGCTCGATGGTCTGGGCACGTCGTGGCATCAGCGTCAAGACCAAACTCAAAGTCTACCGTCAAAGTCCAACCCTACTAAATGCTTGCGAAAGCTGGACTGTATACTCTGGACATGCAAGGAGGTTAAACCACTTCCATACAGGTTGCCTGAGGCAAATATTCCACATCCGATGGCAAGATTGTGTCACTGACATCGAGGTTCTCTCGAGGGCTAACATGCCCAGCATTCATGCACTGCTAGAAAAAAAATGACTAAGATGGGCCAGACACCTCATCCATATGTCAGACAAGCGGCTCCCAAAGAAGCTTCTCTATGCGAGCTGAGAGAGGGATGGCGCGAGAGAGGGCGCCCAAAGAAATGTTTTAAAGACGGTCTGAAGGGCTCACTGAAAAGTTGCCAGATAGACATCGACACCTGGGAATGTCTTGCGCAAAACAGATCTGACTGGAGAAGAGCAGTCAAATCGGGTGTAGCTGCCAGCGAAGATGACCGTGTTGTGAAAGCCCAGAGCAGACGCATGACCCGGAAATCCCAAACAGCGGGAACACCATCACCTTCTACAAACCTCGTATGCCCGATATGTAGCAGACGTTTTCATGCCCGCATTGCCCTGTTCAGCCACATGCGCACCCACACCCAACAGGGAAATCTGTGACAAGGATGATGTCGGCGGTCCTCATCGACAACGATGGACAGCTATTATTACTGTGATACAAGCCTGCCAGCAAGTGTACAAGTGAAGTAGGAAGTTCTGAGGTGGTATAGGTTCTGTGACAGACTGTTCTCAACTGGGTCAGGTATACCGAGTGGTGAAACCAGAGTTGATTGCAGCAGTTGTACACATCGTGATAAAAAATAGCAGAGTGAATGACATAACTCCACTTCTGAACATCAGACAAGGCTCAGCACACCACAACATCCCTTATGTGCTTGAGTTCCACAAAGTGTCGGCAAGTTGGGTTCAACATCAGCTGAGTCCTGAGCTGAAACAACGTCGTGTTGAGTGACTGCACATAAGACCAAAATACATTTTTCGAGATGAATCTTCTTTTTCAATAGTGTTCATCCTAAAAAGGACGTTCTGTCATAGTTTACAGCAAAGCTGCGATATCTGCGCATTTCAGTCCAACACATCCGAATTCAGCAACACATTGTTGTGACCATTTTTGGCCTTCCTTTTTCAATCCCTAATCTCTAAGCCAGGCTATAAGGTTGCAGTCTGTTTCTAGAGCCACCACTTGGAGACGGAATAGGGTCTTATTCAGCTATGAGTCACTGACCCTGATGCAAGCAGCCCGCTATGGGTCACTGACCCTGATGCAAGCAGCCAGCTATGGGTCACTGACCCTGATGCAAGCAGCTCGTTATGATTTGCAGGCTGCTGTCAGCTCATCCAGTACTGCATCTTTGTCTCCCTAGAGGAATCCATGCACTTTGTAAGCACTTGGGACTTGTATAGAATGTAATGGAGACTACGTCGAAACATATATTCCATTTCTTCTTGATGAATTTTGAAGACAAAGAAACCTTAGGGTTTTTATGTGAAGCACCCTTGCACATCTGATAAAACCCATTAAGATAACTTTTCACACATTTGATAAAACCCATTAAGATAACTTTTCACACATTTGATAAAACCCATTAAGATAACTTTTCACACATTTGATAAAACCCATTAAGATAACTTTTCACACATTTGATAAGACCCATTAAGATAACTTTTCACACATTTGATAAAACCCATTAAGATAACTTTTCACACATTTGATAAAACCCATTAAGATAACTTTTCACACATTTGATAAAACCCATTAAGATAACTTTTCACACATTTGATAAAACCCATTAAGATAACTTTTCACGAAAACATTTACCTGTAACATTTGTAGCCCAGCCGACTAAAGTTTGGTGGACAGTTTCCGTCATGTCTTGTCACTGGTACAGGTTTTGTCACATTGACACCAGGAGCTGGCTGCTTGCATAAAAACCCCTGTCGTTTGGAACAGTGAACTCCATTCCACTTTCCTGGATACCAGATGGCAAAAAAAAGTTGCTAAATGCAAGGCACAATTACTACACAAATACTTAGAACTATTTTTCATAGCTGTCTGTTGGAACGCCCTGAGACGATTCTTGGGGCCCTTTGCTGGGAATGAAAGAATAGGGACACTACACCTTCATGTATGTCATAAAAGTTACTAAAGAGAGTTGTGCATGAGACTAGCAACCTCATTTTGTAAAACAAATAGCTACATAAACCAACACCGCAAGTGCCCTACAAAGTGCTACAAAGTGCTTTAATGCAGGCTTTCTATAGGAGGCCAACATAGTGGTGGCCCTCAACTCCAGTTGGAGTGAAAGGGGATAAGAAAAAGAAGTCAATTGGAGGAGGAGGGATCAAGATGCAGAGCAGCACATGAGCTGCAGTGGTCAGCGACCCATAGCTGACTGCTAGCGTCAGGGCCAGCAAACCAGAGCTGTCAAGACCCTTCTATACCTCTATGCGGTGATCCTGGATAACAGGCTGCAGCAGGGCAGACTGGCTAAGGAGAAAAGATCGAAGAGGGAATGCTAACCCGGTACTCAAAAAATGCTTGCTGAAGTCGGATGTGTTGGACCGAAAGGTGCAAATATCGCAGTCAAGCTGTAAACTACGACACAACGCATTCCGTTCTCTGGACTACATTCTGCTACTTAAGCCTTACCAGAATTTTGTAGCGGCAGATTGAGAACGAACAAAGCCAAGCCAAGCCAATAAACATATTTTTGATCTTTTTTTATATTATGTTACAGATTTGTGGCAATCTTTATTTGGCTAACATCGTTAGTTTCTTCTTGTCTCATTTTTATATTTCATTACAGTTGGTTCCTTACAGGAAGTCTATGGGGGGTCTCTGTGGCGAAGTGGTCAAGCCGTTTGCCCCGTGTTCAGATGGGCGGGGTTCGATTTCGAGCTGCGATGGTCTGTCTATGATGTCAATTTTTTCCGGAGATCCCTGGGTTCATCGCTGGAGCTACGGAGTTCGTGCTTTGTGCGATGCTCTTGATAGATGGGATACCCATCTGTCGAGAGAGACCGAGCTAATATGGGGAAAAAACCCGAGGCAATGAAGTCGAGCCGCCGCTTAAAGTTTTTTTTGGTTTTTTTTTTAAAAAAAAGGAAGTCTATCAAAACATGTGCTCATAAAAGAGAGGTTTCTGCTTTTTTTACCTTACAAATGTTTCATTCCGTAATTCTCTCTTTCTCATCCTTGATCAACCATTTCTGACTAACATCACACATCCTCTTCACTTGTCTCTCATTGCTTACCAAACCATCTCTCTCTCTCCTCTCATTGAGCTGTTTTTGCTAACTAAACTATAAACTCTCAATACAATGTTTATTCCAAATGCTGAAGTCTACAGGGAGGACTTATAAAGTTGAGGAGCAAAGGCCACTTGCCCTGGCAGTCGCCACGTACTGTTCAGGCTAGATTGCTATTTTACTTCTGATAGAATTACAACCCTATGTCTCTCCAAGGTTTTCAATACAAGTTCACTGGTAAGAACACCGACACCCAAACCACTCAGCCAGCCAGTCCTCATTCTTGCAAATTCATAAATATTCTTCATCTTTCGCTCTTTGCCTCAAAATTTATATATCTCTCTCTCACACATCTCTATCTCGCTCTCCCCTACTAATCAACCCATTTCTTGCTAACACATCCTTATTACGGGGTCCTATTGGGGCATGTTGCAACATATAAGATTTAATGCTCACAATGTCTCTTAGCCTCTTTTGACCAAGCTCACCATACCAACAAGCAGTGGAACCTGTTCTGCACAGTAGTCCTGCAGCAGGTTGGAATGTTAATCCCTGGCAGGATGCTTAACTGAACAGCAGACAAGCTTGATCCAAACGTTTTTTCTCACAACTGCAATAGGGCCTTTTGAAGACCTTTTGGCAACGGTCAAAAGGCGGAAACTCATTTGGTATGGCCACATATCGAGATCAAACGATCTCGAATATGATCCTGCATGGCAAGGTGCAAGACGGACAACAAAGAGGTCATCCCAAGAAGAGGTAGAAAGACAACATAAAAGAATGGACCAATCTCCGACCAGAGGAGGAATAGGCAATGACCGCTGACAGAAAAGGGTGGCGATGATGTCTTCATGGGTGGTCCAATGATCTTACCGGTTATGTGATGACCAAACCTCACACAGGGATGAGCCCATTCTCCCAGTGAAAAGGTGCTAAAGATGACCATACTAGACCAACAGGCACACACACCAGAAACCATAGTATCAGACATCACTCATTCTTTATAGATGAGTATACAGTTTATCCTGATCATCTGTCTTTCTTGCCACATTTACAATCTTTTACTCCTTCACTCTCTGCCTCACCTACTCTTCCTGTCTCTACACAACTGACCTACCATTTCTAGCCAACATCTCCACACATCCCTCAAAACCGTTATAATCATTTGGCTCATTGACGTTCCAGTTCATCTGCCAAGTCCCAACAGGTGTTCCATCTGACCAGCTACAACAGGAAAATACAAGTGCTGTCAGCAGTGGTGCGTAAGTTCACTAAAGGCACTAGAAAATGGGCAGACAGCGGAACATTGGTAATAAATAGTGGTAGGGGTGGTGACAGCCATTATGGAAGGCTTTCAGAAAATAAAGTTAACTCTTTCAGGATCATTAACCAATGTATCGGTACGCGAACGAAACCCTACATGACCTTACACAGATGTATCGGTTCTTTTTGGTCCTGTTTAATGTTTGTCTCGCGGAGCGGCGAATTTGAGTTTTTATGTTAACCAATACTTTACTGCTAAGACTAGTATACGTCGCAGTTCTAAACTTCACCTTAACAAGCCTGTTTGCTTTGAAAGAGATTTGTTTTCTAGTCTAAAGTTTATTGATTATTTGTCAAAAATAATGGCTACGTCCACTGAGCACTCGACCAAAACGATTCGGTGCTGAACAAGCTAGAGTTGTTTTTCAGAGCCTGCTGATGAGTGTTTCAGAGATCGAAGATTCACAAGATTCAGATAGTGATTACAGTGATGGGAAGTCCAGTAGAAAAAAATCAAGACGGCCTGGCTCAGCTGATGATTGTACCCAATCAGCGACTATCGTTGCGTTCATTGTGCTGCTCAGAAGGTAAGAAAATGGAGTAGCTATTACTGCACAGTGCACAGGCTGTTCACGTAATCCACATCTGTGTGCTATAGCATGATTTAGGAAGTACCACACAGCATAATTTTAGCTGTTCACATAATCCACATCTGTGTGCTATAGCTTGATTTAGGTAGTACCCTACAGCATAATTTTAGCTGTTCACATAATCCACATCTGTGTGCTATAGCTTGATTTAGGTAGTACCCTACAGCATAATTTTAGCTGTTCACGTAATCCACATCTGTGTGCTATAGCTTGATTTAGGTAGTACCCTACAGCATAATTTTAGCTGTTCACATAATCCACATCTGTGTGCTATAGCTTGATTTAGGTAGTACCCTACAGCATAATTTTAGCTGTTCACATAATCCACATCTGTGTGCTATAGCTTGATTTAGGTAGTACCCTACAGCATAATTTTAGCTGTTCACATAATCCTCATCTGTGTGCTATAGCATGATTTAAGCAATACCACACACTATAAGTTTAGCTGTTCACACAAAATACGTAAAGATCTAATGAAGTTAAATAATGAAGTTGTGACTTACATTGTAACCTACATTTTTTTCATATTTTATATTGATTCTGAAGTCCTTGAGAAAAATAAACATAGGTTCATTATTTATGGACATAAATGTATCAAATAAACTGCATTTTGAAGAACTGTCGATACTTTTGTGTATAATTTTTCAGAAAAATGGACTGTAACAATTCAAACCATGCAAAAGGGGACGGCGTGGCCTAGTGGTTATGTGACACGGCTCACAACCATAAGGTGCTGGGTTCGATCCCCATCTCAGCACCGGCCGTTACCCCGGGGAAGCAAACCCTTAGAAAATGCAGGAGGAAGCAGACCCTTACATAAAATGCATGCTGAAGTCGGATGCACTGGGCCGACAGGCGCAAAATAAAAACGCAGTGCAATGCACACCGCCTTGGGGATTAGAGAAATAAGGCAAACGCAAAAAAAAAAAAAGAAAAAAAAAAAAACCATGCAAAAATGTAGGTGAGTTAAAATATTTTGAATATTAAATTATCTGCCCTTGAACATTATTTTCTTTATAACATATTTATTCATTAAAATAATAAAAAATTAGCAATTTACTGATATTTATAAATTTTCTGTAACTATTGTCCTTCACAATGAAGTATAATATGTACTATGGCGTGAAACAGTAAAACGAAAATGGCATCCGGTGACATTTTTCTAAAACTGAAAATTAATTTGGTCCAAACCTAAAAAAAGGCCAAGTCCTGAAAGGGTTAAACATATGAAATATTTTGACATACAACCACTGGATTTATGGCCATTTGACTTATGTCCATTTGATCTATGTCTGTTTTCAAATACAACCCCCTTCTTGAATTACATCCATGCAAGCTAAAAGGCCAACTGCGGTTATCACAGTAGTCACGAGAAGATCCTTCTTCTTCTTCATCGATCAACTGATGCTATGCTTCTAGTCCAGTGAGGTTCACGAAGGCGATTGTGTGTTTCAGGTCTTCACCTGCCCCCCCACAGCTTTTTGAGCAAGGTCGCTACCCCAGGCCTAACTGCCTCTCTTTGTCTGCATAGGTAGGGCATTCTTGCAGAATATGTTCTGGTGTTTGCTTGGGTGCTCCACAATCGCACGGGGCAGTGTCTCTGAGACCCATTCTGTGGAGGTGGGCCTGAGTCTACAATGTCTCATTCTGAGCGTGAAGATCATTGTCTGCCCATCTCTGCTGAGTTTGTCTATACTGTCCTTTTCTGACTTGTATTCTTTGTGCTGGTCTGTCCATCCTGTTCTCATGGATCGTTTGCTGTCTTTGCTTTTGTATAGCTCTGTGGATAGGAGATCTGTGTGCCACCACTTCCGGCTTTTGCGAGCTCATCTGCTTTCTCATTTCCAGGGATCCCACCGTGGGCCAGAATCCATTGTAGGATTAATTCTGTTTTCTGAAACAGCAATCCTATGTTGTATTTTATTTCATGTGAGAGTATATCTTGTTTGGGGCTTGAGATGGCTTGGAGTACACTCCTAGAGTCTGTTAGAATGACCATTTTCCTTGTAGTTATGTTTTGGCTGATAAGAATTTGAGTTGATGCATGAACAGCTCTTGCTTCAGCTCTGAAATTGGTACAGGTCTCTCCTGCTGGTATGGAGTGATTTTTTTCTATGTCACCATTTGAGTGTGCGATATAGATTCCACTGCCTCCCCTCTTATCGCTCACCAAGGCTGATCCATCTGTATACACATGTGTCTAAGAGTTGTGAGTATATTGTCTCTTGAGCTCCTGCAGAACGTGGAATTTTTATTCTGTTGCTGATTGCTCATTTTTCTTCATTAACTGAAATCTCCAAGATTATTCAAACTGAGGGAAGGGGTCATCGAAAGCAAAGAACCAAGAAGCCAGAGTTTCAGATGACCAAAAAGTCTGCTGTGATGGCAATATATAATTTATGAGTTACGGGGAAGAAGAGAGATGTGTGGTGCTGGGGGAGGGCGCTAGTCTACCTTCTTCAGCACACCTCGGGATACAACAAGAGTCACTGCAACCCGTTACCAATGAAAAATCATCAAGAGTGAAGAAGTCAGTATATGTAGGTACTATAACAATTCAACCTGTACACATGTGATGTACACCTGCATACACTAAGATCTTGTCTATTATCTGTCTGTACACCTGTAAAACACCTGTATACACTAAGATTGTGTCTATTATCTATCTGTCTGTACATGTGTTAAACACCTGCATACATTAAGATCATGTCTATTATCGTACCTGTATCCACTGCTTCTGTCCAACTCATTAAGGCCAATCCATGCAGCCTCAATTGGTATTCCTTGATTCAACTGAAGATAAATGTATGAAAGAACATGTTATACTCGAACACGTTTGAGTTGACTTACTTGTCAAAGTCCTTGTGGCTTACATTGTTCTACACGGTTGTAATGGATGCTCTCAACCGATCCCTACCTTAGGTCATCATCTGTAGAGTCACCTGTTAGACTAATTCTCCATAATCTTATCTTTCACCGTCATTTGGTCTCCCCACTCCTCACTAACCCTGCGGTATGCGTTCTATCTCCACTTTCCAAGTATGTGTTCGATCTCCACTTTCCAAGTATGTGTTCCATCTCCACTTTCCAAGTATGTGTTCCATCTTCACTTTCCAAGTATGTGTTCCATCTCCACTTTCCAAGTATGTGTTCCATCTCCACTTTCCAAGTATGTGTTCCATCTCCACTTTCTAAGTATGTGTTCCATCTCCACTTTATAAGTATGTCTTCATTCTCCACTTTCTAAGTATGTGTTCCATCTCCATTTTCCAAGTATGTGTTCCATTTCCACTTTCTAAGTATGTGTTCCATCTCCACTTTATAAGTATGTCTTCATTCTCCACTTTCCAAGTATGTGTTCCATCTCCACTTTCTAAGTATGTGTTCCATCTCCACTTTCTAAGTATGTGTTCCATCTCCACTTTCTAAGTATGTGTTCCATCTCCACTTTCTAAGTATGTATTCCATCTCCACTTTCCAAGTATGTGTTCCATCTCCACTTTCTAAGTATGTGTTCTATCTCCACTTTCTAAGTATGTGTTCCATCTCCACTTTCTAAGTATGTGTTCCATCTCCACTTTATGTGTTCCATCTCCACTTTCTAAGTATGTGTTCCATCTCCACTTTTTAAATATGTGTTCCATCTCCACTTTCTAAGTATGTGTTCCATCTCCACTTTATGTGTTCCATCTCCACTTTCTAAGTATGTGTTCCATCTCCAATTTCTAAGTATGTGTTCCATCTCCACTTTATGTGTTCCATCTCCACTTTCTAAGTATGTGTTCCATCTCCACTTTATGTGTTCCATCTCCACTTTCTAAGTATGTGTTCCATCTCCAATTTCTAAGTATGTGTTCCATCTCCACTTTATGTGTTCCATCTCCACTTTCTAAGTATGTGTTCCATCTCCACTTTTTAAATATGTGTTCTATCTCCACTTACTGGGTATGTGTTCTATCCATTTTTGTAGCAAGTTTGTAAGGGCTCAAACATGATGTCCAATATTCCTCACACAATAATAACTATTATTCATAAAACGTTTGCAAGTGGCCAAACATGTTACTCCACAGTAAAGTGCAGAAGTAAATTTACCATCTTTTGACTACCTGATAGCAAGTGTGACAGTTCCAGTTGCAACATGGACATTTAAGGCAGGGGAGATTGGGCTGGCGACTCTAAGAAACAAAGGTTGTCTGAATGCATTGGACGAATGCAGGGACACCAGCGTTAACCACGGTTTCGACACTAGGTCAAAAAAGAAACGAGGGGTTAGGAACACGTTAGGTGGAAGAATTTGTCTGGTACAGAGGTGGGTGACGGAGCTGACCACTTTGGTGTCAGACTTTACAAGGATGGAGGTTTGTGACAGTCTGATGCTGCCACGACTGACGGCCACATTTGGAATGACAGTGACTCGTGGATAGACAGATAACCAATAACATTTTAGATGGGGATACTTCCAAATATGAGTGATGGCTAACCACAGAAGACCATTGGACAGCCATGTTGTTGCTTGAGACTATAAAATACTCTGTAAAAATAAACTCGGCAGACTGGCAGGAAGAGGGAGAGTGAGTCTGAAGTGAGAGTTTGCAGGGTGGATGTCCCATCACACACCTCGAGTTTGGCCAGTCGTGCTCAATAGGTGCTTATGATGGACACCCTGTGAACAGTAAGAGATATGAATGTGTGTTGTATGTGTAGGACACCTTGTGAACAATGTATGTCCTGAATTATTACACAAGTGAACAGATCGCCTAAGGACGAGATCTGAATGTGTGTTATATGTGCAGGAAACCTTGGGAACGATGTGTGTTCTGAATTATATGTGAGTGTACAGATTTGACTGAGTATGTGAAGTGATGTAATTATATGTGAATGCACAGATCGCCTGATTATACGTGAACCGATTGTATATGAATGCACAGATCGACTGAGTATGTAATCCGATCGTGAGGACGAGTTTGTGATTGTATATTGAGGGTGTAGAATAAGAATGGCGAGCTAACTGGAGCCACTAATTTGTGGCTAGAATATTTCTTGAGGTTGTGAACTTTTGTTGTTGCAGATATAGACGTAGAACTTGGGTTGACACGTAGTTACAGAAACAACATGAACAGCATCTGCTTGAATTTTCTGTTGTAGTTAAATATATATATTTTGATTATTTAGTTTAGAAGTTCTTTGTTTTTCGTTGATATTGTGCAATGATTATTCTTGTAATAAATTATAATGTTTTGTTTTATGGACATGATAGTGTTTACTCTGTTTTACTGTGTTGAAGTCATGTCGTGGTGTAGATAAATGTTGTAATTCTTAAGATAGTAAATTACTCAACTTAAAAGCCTACGCTGTGACACAAGCACAATATCTGCCTAACTCAATACATGGACTACATCTTACAGAGATGGATTGACTGTGGTGGCATTTTTGTTGACCTAGTTTCCACATTTTAAAAATACGTCACAAACATTTAGACACCAATTTTTGGGTAGACTTGTCTTGTAAATCCATGAAATTGTCACAAAGCACTGATAGCGTTCCTAACCAGATCTGCATATCTGCTAGTTTCAATTCCAAATGTATTTATAACATTTACATGAACAAACTAAACTGACCTACCTCAAAAATATCCGTTTCAACAACTTAACTTCATTACAATTAATAATGAAATAACCTTCTAAATGACCTGTTTTTTTTGTTTTTTTTCTTTCATGTACCAACCAGCACCAGGCCTGCCGTACATAAAACCAAAGGCTACAGTCAGCGAGCAGACGTTGAATGCCGTAGACAGATTCACATATCTGGGCAGCACGCTGTCGAGATCTGTCAGCCTAGACAATGAGGTGGCAAGCAGAATAGCAAAGGCCAGCACAGCCTTTGGCAGAATGCGCTCGATGGTCTGGGCACGTCGTGGCATCAGCCTCAAGATCAAACTCAAAGTCTTCCGTCAAAGTTCAACCCTACTATATGCTTGCGAAAGCTGGACTGTATAATCTGGACATGCAAGGAGGTTAAACCACTTCCACATAGGTTGCCTGAGGCGAATATTCCACATCCGATGGCAAGATCGTGTCACTCACATCGAGGTTCTCTCGAGGGCTAACATGCCCAGCATCCATGCACTGCTAGAAAAAGCACGACTATTATGGGCCGGACACCTCGTCCGTATGTCAGACGAGCGGCTCCAAAAGAAGCTTCTCTATGGCGAGCTGAGAGAGGAATGGCGCGAGAAACGGGCGCCCAAAGAAACGTTTTAAAGACGGTCTGAAGGACTCATTAAAAAGTTGCCAGATAGACATCGACACCTGGGAATGTCTTGCGCAAAACAGATCTGAGTGGAGAAGCGCAGTCAAATCGGGTGTAGCTGCCGGTGAAGACGACCGTGTTGTGAAAGCCCAGAACAGATGCGAGATGCGGAAATCCAGAGCAGCGGGAACACCATCCCCTTCTACAAACCTCATGTGCCCGATATGTAGCAGATGTTTTCGTGCTCGCATTGGCCTGTTCAGCCACATGCGCACCCACACCCAACAGGGAAATCTGTGACAAGGATGATGTCGGCGGTCCTCAATGACAACGATGGACAGCTATTATTATTAACCTTCTGAATCCATGTGAAAGAAAAATGGTTAAAAAATCGTTTAAAGTCAATATAGTCATCTTGTTTTTAAGATTAGAGGAGTGACCTCGTTTTCAATACAGCCGTTTCTGTAGCAAAAATTGGTGTTAACACAACAAATAAACTGATGAGTATATAGAGACAATGCCCCCGGCAAATTTTTTCACCAATGGTTTAATATAAGTTAAACAAGCAAAGATGGAACAGTACTTACCCTGCCTCGTAAAAAAGCATTCTCTTCTTCACTTTTTATAGATGCCAGGTCTGCACCGCGGCTTTGACACCACGCTCGGCTCTCTCTCCAAGTGAAAGAATTATCAGAGTCATCATCTCCAGTACTGACGTAATAACAGTTGTCCTTGTACTTGTACCATATGTTGGTCAATGGTCTACATGCTCCCACTGTTGGATACATTATCATTATGTAAGTGGTATCAAAATGCTGAGCAGCGCATGAGCTGCAGTGGTCAGCAGCCCATAGCTGACTGCTAGCGTGAGGGCCAGCGAAACAGAGCTGCCAAGACCCTTCTACACCTCCACGCGGATAACAGGCTGCAGCAGGGCAGACTGGCTATGGAGAAGGGATCGAAGAGGGAATGCTAACCCGGTACTCAAAAAATGCTTGCTGAAGTCAGATGTGTTGGACCAAAAGGTGCAAATATCAGAGTCAAGCTGTAAACTACAACAACACATTTCGTTCTCTAGACCAAATTCTACTACTTAAGCCCTTTTAGGGTTTGGTAGCGGGAGATTGAGAATGAACGAAGCCAAGCCATCATGTAAGTATGTGTTTGTGTGTGGAGGTTGGGGGTGGGAAGTGGCATGGTAATAAAACTCAATTAAAAAAATGAAGAATCGTTACAGCATATATTCTCATTGTGGTCCCCCGGGAGGATTTACAAGGCTAAGGAATAAATAATTTGTATTTCATTCGCACTAAAAATAAAACATATGCCTTACTGGGGTTTTCAAGACGTGTCCCCTTGGTCTGGTGATTGGTATACACTTCTCTTAGCCTCTCGCATACCTTTTGGTCCCTTGCATACACCTCTAGGCCCCTTACATACACCCTAAGGCCCCTTGCACACACCTCTCAGCCCTTCACACACCTTCCTTGGTCAGTCGTACACCCCCTTCCCTCCCTGACACCACACACACACCATTGGCCCCTGGTTCAGAATAAGAGGATAAATTACTGTAAGTATGTAAAAGTGTTCTACATATATTTTTGATTTTCACTGCACTCCATGGTTTTAATTGGAGTGTGTAGCCTAGACGACAGTGAGCTGGTTTGCTAAGACAGATTACACCGCGCAAGGGTTCGAAATCATGGATGGATAGAAACAAATCCGGGAGCGGTTCGTTCCAAGTACAATTGTACCTTCAGTCGACCCAGTTGTAAATAGGTACCTGACATGGGCTGTGGAAGGTATAAAACAGCTAGGAAGGGAACATGCCACCCCACCTCATATAGGCTGCGACTTAGTACATGAAGAGCTATCTTCATCCATGACGTTTACCTTTTATTGTTTAAAGTGGGCCCTCATTCCCATCTGTTTCTGGTGGACCCTATTCTCCCTTTGATGTTTATGGTGGGCCCTACTCCCTATCTAAAGTATGTTGTGGACCATCCTGTACATCTAATGTTTCTGGTTGGTCATTATATACATCTGATGTTTTTGGTGTACCCTCCTCTTCATCTGATGGTTGTGGTGGGCTCTCCTCCAAATCAGATGTGGGTAGCGAGCCATACTACCCATGTGACATTTATGGAAGGCCCACCCTTCCCATCTGATATTTTTATTACACTCAATGTTCCATCTGTTATAAATGTGCCCTCAGCTTCCATTTAACATTAACAGTGTCATACTGTCCATGATATTATAGCAAGAAAATAATGTTGTTTGTGCTATAGATCCAGAAAGCCACCAACAGTAACACCAGACGATTACCATAACATTAACAGACAAGAGCAAACTGTTGTGTTGCGCCTTAGAACAGGACACAACCGACTCTGCAGCCACATGTACACAAAAATTAAGATTGGCAACTCGGCCATGTGTACATGCGGACAGGCGCCCCAGACAGCAGAGCACATACTGCAAAACTGCCCCGAATATGATATACAGAGAAAATCTCACTGGCCCATAGAAACAACACTGGAAGAGAAACTTTATGGACCTGTATGTGAACTACAAAAGACAGTGAAGTTTATACAAGAGACAACATTGCAGATATAGACAATATTTTAAAGCGAACGAAAGAAGAAGAAGAAGAAGAAGTGCTATAGATCCAGCAGCATCCAAGCTCTCGCCCTTTGGCCTAATGTCATATAATAATATCTGCACATGTTTGTTAGTTATTGTTAAGTACCATACAGTGTTTCATTTATCTGATCTCCGAGCCAGACTGCCTCTCTTTGTTCTGCATAAGTGGGGCATTTCTGCAGCATATGTTATGGTGTTTGATTGGATACTCTGAAATTGCATGTGGCGGTGTTTTTAAGACCCATTTTGTGGGGGTGGGTGGAGTGGGGTGGGTGGGGGTGCCTGCGATGAGTCTGCAATGCCCTGTTCTAAGTCTGAAGATCTATGCATATCTCTGCAAAGCTTGTCTATGCTATCATTTTCTGGCTTGTATACTTTGTGCTGGTCTCACCATTCTGTCCTAATGGACCATTTTATGAGTGTATTTGATTCTTTATAACACTGTAGATGGCGAGTCTGTATGCTGCCACTTCCAGCTTTTGCGAGGTCCTCTGCCTTCTCAATTCCAAGAATCCGAGAGTGGGCCGGAATCCACTGTTGTGCTAAATCTGTTTTTTTGGGATAGCAGCCTAATGTTCTATTTTATTATGTGTAAAAGTCTATCTTGTTAGGGGCTTCATTACAAAATAATACTCACAGTTTTCTGATGGTGGTATGTTGTCTACGGTGATGTTAGTCACATCTTTACCTGGATACAATGAAATAACTACCAGTGTTAAAAACTACATTGCTTAAAATTAATGGTACTTTTTTGTAAATAAAATAAATTTCTTATTATTATTCTTCATCGTTTGCCCTGAAAATCTGCGCCTTCAATCAAACATGTTCAGTTTCAACAATGAACATTTCTTGGACTAGCTTTGCTACCCCTCTTTGATGATTATTCTATCAGACAGGCTGCACAAAAGTAGCTTGTTTCGAGGGGTGCCACTTGGAGGCACAATGGGGTCTTAGACAGCTCTGGTTTGCTCTCCCTGGCACAAGCAGTCAGCTATGAGTTGTTAACACAGTCAGCTATGACTTGTTGACATAATCAGTCAGCTATGAGTTGTTGATATAAGTAGTCAGCTATGAGTTGTTGACACAGTAAGCTATGAGTTGTTGACACAGTAAGCTATGAGTTGTTAGCACAGTCAGCTATGACTTGTTGACATAATCAGTCAGCTATGAGTTCTTGATATAAGTAGTCAGCTATGAGTTGTTAGCACAGTCAGCTATGACTTGTTGACATAATCAGTCAGCTATGAGTTGTTGATATAAGTAGTTAGCTATGAGTTGTTGACACAGTAAGCTATGAGTTGTTAGCACAGTAAGCTATGAGTTGTTGGCACAGTCAGTCATCTATGAGATGTTGACACAATCAGTCATCTATGAGATGTTGACACAATCAGTCAGCCATGAGTTGTTGACACAATCAGTCAGCCATGAGTTGTTGATACAGGCAGTTAGCTATGAGTTACTGACATAAGCAGTCAACTATGAGTTGTTGACACAATCCGTCATCTATGAGTTGTTGACACAATCAGTCAGCTATAAGTCATTGACACAGTCAGCTATGATTCGTTGATAGTCAGCTATAAGTCATTGACACAAGTAGTCAGCTATGAATTGCTGATTGCTGTCAACTTGTCCTCTTCAACTTCTGAACCCTTTAAAATAACTGATGAAAATAACATGTACCACATATACGACAAGTACTTTAAAGACTGGCATATTCCGTACAAATCACCATCAAAATATCAAATTTACAAGATCTACAATTCTATCTGATTCACTATGAAATATTTGAGGTCTTTGATGGCAATTTATTTTTAAGATGAAAGCCTCCAGAACAATACCATGTAATTAATATATATTTCTTTGTTGTATGTACCTGCACTGCTCGAGCCGGCCCGCTAAGCAGAGACTTGCACCCAGTTACTACCAACTCGCACAAGAGTTGGGACCTGCACAAGGGTAAATGCCCTTGAAGATGCACAGGTGGACTAAGACTAAGATGTACCTGTATCAATTTCAGAGCTGAAGCAACGACAGCAACTCAGATTCTTATCAATCAAAAGACATCTACAAGAAAAATGGTCATTCTAACAGGAGCTAGACCAAGTCATCTCAAGGACCAAACAAGATAGACTCTTACGTGAAATAAATTATAACTTCGGAACACATCAACAAGGCAGCCAAAAAAGCCAGGAGGAAGTTAGCCATCCTGAGAAAATTAAGTGGAACCACATGGGGTGCTAGTGGAAAAATACTTAACAAAGTTTACCAACAAGGTATACAGCCACATCTGGAATAAGGGTCAGCAGCGTGGTGCCCCGCAGCAAACACTACCCTAAAAGAGGTGGATAAGGTGCAAAATCAGGCACTTAGGGTCATTACAGGAGCAATGAAATCAACACCTATTGTGGAGATGGAGAAAATGGGAAGGATACAAGCACTAAGAGAGCGCAGAGACACAAAGGTATTAACACAGGCAGAAAAGTTCCACTGCATGCCGAGCCATCCAATGAAAGACAGATTTAAAAATTTAGCAATGGGAAGACTGAAAAGAAGTAGTTTTATGCATCAGGCAAAACGACTTCGCAGGCAAATTATAGATCTACCTGAAGTTGACATCCCCCTAAAGTCTGTGCCAGAACAAACCCCTTGGAGAGAGGAGCACGGACTATCAGTATGCATTCAAACAAAAGTGAAAGGAATATTAGACAAGGATGAACAGAACAGTGTGCAACTTAGGATAGTGATCCTCAATTTCCTGGATGAAGAATACCCACAAGACCTCTGGATCAGAGTATACACAGATGGGTCAGCACAGAATGCAGTAAAGAATGGTGGAGCGGAAGTGTACATAGAATACCCAAACAACATTAGGGATACAGTCAAAGTACCAACTGGGAAATTCTGTCATATATATGATGCAGAAATACAGGCAATCAGGGTGGCAACTGAGAAACTGTTGAACACCAAGGTCGGTCCACAACCTGTAGTATTTCTTACAGATGCACAATCAGCACTCCAAGCACTTAAATTTGAGAAACTGCCAGATCTACAGGCTCTACTGTCTGAACTGAGCAACCAGCGCAAGATTGTCATGCAGTGGATACCTTCTCATTGTGGAATACCAGGAAACGAGAGAGCAGATCGACTGGCAAAGGAGGGAGCTGCAGACGAGCAACCAGATGTGCCAGTTGCATACCAACAGAAGATAAGGATAATCAAATCAATCAGAAAGCCACCAACAGTAACACCAGACGATTACCATAACATTAACAGACAAGAGCAAACTGTTGTGTTGCGCCTTAGAACAGGATACAACCGACTCCGCAGCCACATGTACACAAAAATGAAGATTGGCAACTCAGCCATGTGTACATGCGGACAGGCGCCCCAGACAGCAGAGCACATACTGCAAAACTGCCCCGAATATGATATACAGAGAAAATCTCACTGGCCCATAGAAACAACACTGAAAGAGAAACTTTATGGACCTGAGTGTGAACTACAAAAGACAGTCAAGTTTATACAAGAGACAACATTGCAGATATAGACAATATTTTAAAGAGAACGAAAGAAGAAACAAGAAGAAGAATAACTTTGTTTTGCTGTTCAAAAAACAGATTTAGTCATTCAGTTGATTCTGGACCACTGTAAGATTCTTGTATACAAGAAGGAAGATGAGCTCACAAAAGTCGGATGTAACAGCATGCAAACTTGCCATCCACAGAGCTATAAAGAAGCAAAGACATACTCATCAAACGATTCATGAGGGCGGAATAGAGAGACCGGCACAAAGAATACAAACCAGAAAATGACAGTATAGACCAACTTGGCATAGATGGTTAGACAAAGATTTTCAGACAGAACAGGATATTGCAGACTCAAGACTCACCTCCACAAAATGGGTCTTAGAAACATCACCATTGGTGATTGCAGAGCACAGAAGCAAACATCAAAACATATTATGCAGGACTGTCCCACTTATGTCGACAAAATAGTGACAGCCTGGTCCTGAGGATTCAGATTTCGACAGGACACCACGTTTCCGTGAACACAAGTGTAAGTTGTCGACTAGTGTGAATTCCGGGCAAATCCGTGGTCTAGCGGCATCAATAATGATCCAAAACAATAGAGAAATGTAGACTCGCAGCCAGTTATGGCGCCATCTTTGCCAGGACTCAGTGGTGTATCAATAAATAAGCTCAGATATGCTACTGAATTAGCTATGGAGGTGAACAAGAACTACAGGAATTAGTGATTTAAGTAAAGAACAGAAGTAAGGTGTATGGATTGGACATTAACACTGAGAAAACGAAAACTATAATAATTAGCAAAGTAGATTCAAAACCTGATCTACAAAATAAATAATTAAATACTGGAACAGATCAAGACCTTCTCCTATCTACAGAAGATGGAAGATGCAAAATGGAAAAAAGAAGAGAATTGGTTTGGTCAAATCTGTTTTTAACCAATATTCTCCTCCTCCTTCTTCGTTTGTTCTCAAACTCCCACTACCAAGCCCTGAAAAGGGTTTTGTAAGTAGCAGTATGTAGTGTGGAGAACGAAATGCACTGTGTCGTAGTTTACAGCTTGACTGTGATATTTGTACCTTTCTGTCCAACACATCTAACTTCAGCATGGCATGTTTGGGTACCGGGTTAGCCTTCCTTCTTTGATCCCTTATCCATAGCCAGTCTGTCCTGTTGGAGCCTGGTATCCAAAATCACCACGTGGAGGTGTAGAAAGATCTTGACACTAGCAGTCAACTTTGGGTCGCTGATACGCTGCACATCATCTTGATCCCATCATTTCAGCAACTTCTCCATTAAATAAACTATAACAAGTTGAAAAAAAATATTGAAGCCTTCGAAATGTGGGTATGTAGAAGATTGGGTTGCATTTCTTGAAAAGAGATGAAAAATGTGGACATGTTGAAAAGTTTGGGGCGAAAAGAGAATGACCGAAATCAGGGTTAGACAGTTAAGTTATTTTGACCACATAACAAGACATACCTCCTGTTGAAGACTATACTAGAGGGTAGAGTGGAAGCCAGTCGTCCAAGAGGCAGACGTTATAAGTGGGCGAATAACATCAGGAGATGGACTGGAAAAAGTCTCACGGATTGAACCATTACGGCAAGAGATAGAGTACACTGGTGATCCATTGCAGCCGACCTTCGATGTGGAGATGGTACTTGAACTGAACTGAACATTTCAGCATTTTTCCCCATTTAAAAAAATCTCACGTTAGTATCTTTCCAATTTAAAAAAAATGAACATAGCATTTTCAGTGTAAAAAAATGTATAAGTTCAGCACTTTTTCTATGAAAAAAAAAACTATTAACGTTAGCCCTCCCCACAATTTAAAACATCTATCAATTTAGAATTTTTCCTACAAAAAAAAATGTCTACATTTAATACTTAAAGCCTATAATGTCCCCATTAAAAAAAATATATAATTTCAGAAACTGCGCCATTTAGGGGTCTATAGTTGGGGATTTATAGGGTAGAGTAATAACTACCTTGCTGGATACTACACATCCAGTTTCTTCTCTCAGTGCAGAATTGCAGCCCCATTGTTTGTGTGTCCAGTAGAATCTCACCACAGACAGACATGGATTGAGATACCATAGGCTGGCCAGCTCCCCACCTGACAAAGTTCATGACTGATCCATCTGACCACTGAAAACCTTACAAAGAACAACAGACTAAAGTTGTACAGCATTGGTGAAATATAACACTTGATGATAATCACATGAATAATAAATATTTGTTTTCTTCAGTTGATAATCACAAAAACTATTTGTTTACGATGATCACATAAGCAATACATATTATCTTTTGATGTTCAATTGATGACTATCACATGTAACTGGTTGTATACAGACTCTGCAGGGTCTTCTAAACCAGTATAAAGACGTTAAGTTAAGTTATAAACAATATCATTATTCCATTTTCAGTTGATGATAATCACTTAATAAATATCATCAATATTTTCAGTTTCACCGCAACTCAAATAATATTTTTAACAAAAATATAATTCAAAATATGTAAGAAAAACTACAATCCTCCCAAATGCACATAAAAGTTGTCATCAGCTAGGAAGACATATAAAGTTACCTAAGTGCATAACAAGTAAAAAATAACTGAAACAAAATACGGTAGTTTACCAAATAATGACCAACTAAATATTTAACCTCAGAGAAACAAGTACGGTTCAGTTTTCAGTAAATTCAAAAAGGCAACATATGTTATGTCAAATTAATCTTCATTGGGGACAGAGCAGATAAGACTAACTAACAAATCTTTAACTAATATAGATAACAATGGTTAAAAAATGTTGCAAAGTTAAGCATAAATTATAAACATAGCAGCCACGGCAATCCCTAAGAAAAATATGTTTTGAGCGCTAAGCAAAGATACCAGACAACAGAAAAGAAAGTCAAGTGCAAAGATACCAGACAACAGAAAAGAAAGTCAAGTGCAAAGATACCAGACAACAGAAAAGCAAGTCAAGTGATAGGAAGAATTACTGTAGAATTGATAGAAAATCAAATGTTAAATGGAGGGACGGCGTGGCCTAGTGGTTAAGTGGCACGGCTCACAACACGGAAGTGCTGGGTTCGATCCCCATCACGGCACCGGCCGTTACCCTGGGGAAGCAAACCCTTAGAAAATGCACGAGGAAGCAGACCCTTATATAAAATGCATGCTGAAGTCAGATGCACTGGGCCGACAGGTGCAAAATAAAAACCACAGTGCAATGCATACCACCTTGGGGATTAGAGAAAATAAGGCGAACGCAAACAACAACAAAAATCAACAACAAATTTTTAATTAGTGATACTGAAAAAAGGAAATATTGAAAAAAAGAAGAAATGTCAACAACAACTATTTACCTGTTGACAGGTCCAGATTATTAAGGCCAATCCAGAAGTTACCTTTAGGCTGGCTGGACCAGAAGAATGGAAATTAAGACAGAAATATATACTCATTTTTCAAAGGCAGTAAGTAGGGTATTTTTATTACTTCTATCCGTGTTCAAGCACCACATTAGATATCTTGCTTCCAGTATTCAGCGACATAGATTGCCTTGTCACTTGCCTCCAACATGTCGCACCTATTGCATGTTTCCTGGAGGTTGGGGCAGATCATCAGGTGGTCTGGGTCCTGTATTCTGTGTATCCCCATCGTTTCATATTCCTCTTGCACCGTGATACACCAGTTCGGAGTCTGTTCAGCGACTTCCATGTTGTGTATGGTAAATGATGTCCAGGAGCAGGTTCCTCCCGAAGTTCCATCTCTGAGGCCTGCACCACTTCGTGCCACCTCTCGATACGGCAACTTTCAGGGTTTGTATGTATGGGGTATTTTTATTTATAAGTTGTTACTTTTGGTAATGCCACTTGTACTTGAGATAGGTACTCTTGGTGACTGTCCCTGGTAGCAGGTTAAAGTGGCTCTCCTCACACCCTGAGGCATACGTAAGATAATGGACTGCGAATTCATTAGTCTAACGGAACATCCTTCCTGCCAAAATCTAAAGTTGAACATAGCTCAGTATGAAAAGCTTCAAAACAAACAATATTGAATCAGCTGTGGAATAAAAGTTGCTTATAGTCCCAGCAATCACTGTAAAGTGTGCAGGCTGTTCTTATTGTTTGGAATGCCCACAATGACTAGGTTTACTCTTTTGTGCGCCCTGAAAAGGACGTTTAGTGGCGGGTTGCAGTAGCTTTCCTCACATCCTGAACGTGCTGATGAAGGTGGACCGCGGTCCCCCAGGCCGCTTTACTATGCTTGGCTTCATCTGCGTGTCACTCACTACTACTGGGATCATGTCGATCCATCACCTCGCTAGCCAGGCTGCCAAGAAAACAGCCCGTTTCCAGGGAGGGCTGCAAGGAAACCGAGGTGAGAATCTTGGCCAGTATAGCTTGGCTGACCCTGACTAACATGTCTGATAAGTATGTTGTGTCTGACCAGACGTTAGTCTTCCTCCCCAGTGTGCAGGCTAGATTTGTATATCACATTTGATAAAATAAATGACAGATCTTATCAGGGTTCGAACCTGTGACTCTTGACTAAGAGATAGATATATTTTCTGATTGGTCACTCACTCCTCTGTATGATGATAAACACATTCAAAACTCACCTGAACTTAGCCACCACAGCATCAAAATCCGTATTGCTATGGAAGCTCGCTAATGCAGCACTTTGATCTATACAATTCTCATTAGCTTCATGCCAGGTGAGGAATGAACTAGCTTCACCTGTGTTGAACTGGAAATAAGATTGAATAAAAGATCTCAATCAGGTTGTCGAGGCCAGCGTTGTTTTGTAGTGGAAAAACCAGGTTGCTAAGTGGAGCAGGATATATATTTCAATAAACTTCATTATGAGAATTCTTCTTCAGTGTTCGTCCTGAGAAGGAAGTTGTGTAATGGTTACAGCGAGGCTGTGATATATGTGCCTTTCGGACTGATACATCCGATTGCAGCTGGGTTTTTTTTAGTACAGGGTTTGCCTTCCCACTACAATCCTTAGTCTCTTAGCCAGACTACACTAGTGCAACCTGTTTCCAGAGCCGCTGCTTGAAGGTGGAATAGGGTCTTGGTTTGCCAACCCTAATGCAAGTAGTCAGATATGAGCGCTGACTGCTGTCATCTCATTCACTATTGCATCATTGCGAGCGCCCCCCCCCCCCCCCCCCTCACCCCAAATGAGAATTGAGATTGAGGGGATGACCAGTTCTGGGATGGCTATCAGAGGCTTTCTTAGTAAAGTAAGAGTAGGTACTGTGTTGGACTCTCAACCATGCTTCTAGAGGTATAGAAGGCCTGCCTGTATAGCAGACATCGAGGTCTGAGGTCTTCATGGGCTTGTGTGGATATGCCACACAACACTCATGCTGAGGACCTTTGCTTCTGGTCCCTAGAATTTTCTGGTATGGCTTGGCTTCGTTCATTCTCAATCTCCCACTACTAAACCCTGAAAGGGCTTAAGTAGCAGAATGTAGTCCAGAGAACGGAATGCGTTGTGTCGTAGTTTACAGCTTAACTGCAATATTTGCACCTTTCGGTCCAACACATCTGACTTCAGCAAGCATTTTTTTTAGTACCGGGTTAGCATTCCCTCTTCGATCCCTTCTCCTTAGCCAGTCTGCCCTGCTGCAGCCTGTTATCCAGGATCACCACGTGAAGGTGTAGAAGGGTCTTGGTTCGCTGGCCCTGACGCTAGCAGTCAGCTATGGGTCGCTGACCACTGCAGCTCATGCGCTGCTCAGCGTCTTGATCCCATTTTCTCGTATCAACCATACACCAAGAAACATGAAGTCCATAATGGGGTAGTGTGATGGTCTCTGTCTGCTTTGCCAGTCGTCGACCAAGCATCTAAGAAGAAAACAATCAACTAACTAAAACTGTCCTGAATTATGTCAGTAAGTTTAGTAGCCTAGGCCATACCTGATAACAGAAACCGACATAAGGTTCCCAACCAGGACTTATGTAGCAGGGTTATCTTAGCTGAGTAAGTTATCTAAGAGTTTACTGACTTACAACATAGAATGTACGTTACTCTCCAATCATAGAAAAAACTAACACTAGCGTTAACCATTGAGACAAAATAATATCATTTATTTGTATGGATCAATGTTACATAATAGTTGTCCATCACAAGTGATGAAGACCACTCTCTTTGTTCAGCCGTGTGGACAGTCGTATCTCTTGCTGTGTCCGCTGAAATGGGTGACTTGTGCGGTTATTTGGATTAAAGTGAGGAAGAAACTGCGCCTTTTGTCAACCTCACTCACAGAGCCTAAGCTACCTTTTGCCAGTGGCAAGACATTCATCGAGACGACTGGAGATAGCATAGGATGCAGATTTTGCCTCAGGGTTACCACCGAAGCCTTTCCGTAAACAGGTAACCCGCAGGGTAGAAAGGTGGGATGGCATCTAACGGTGTTTGTCGTGCCTTTTCGATAACCACAAGAGGTCGTATGGACAACACTCAGCGTGAGTGAGTCTAGCATCTCTCCCCAGATGTATTCAGCTCATCATAGTAGCATCTAAAATTCCCACACGCCAAATTCGCGAAGGTGAACTGGCAGAACTAACCCGTGAAATATGTCACAGGTATAAGCGTAGTGCCATTCAGCCGGCGTCCAGACCAGGATAAACGGATGGAAGAAATCACAAAAAAAGAATGAAATAACAAGTCCAGACGGAAAACAACACCACGTTTCAGTGAACACAAGTGTAAGTCGTCGACTAGTGTGAATTCCAGGCAAATCCGTGGTCTAGCGGCATCCATAATGATCCAAAATAGTCGAGAAATGTAGACACGCAGCCAGTTATGGCACCATCTTTGCCATCAATGTTACATAATATCAATAAAAGGACAGAACTAAACTCAATTATAATATCAATAAAAGGACAGAACTAAACTCAATAATAGTATATATTAAACTAACTCAGAGGATTCAAACACTAGTATTTGATGGTACTATGATACCAAAGTTCTAAATCTCATAATTAAAATAACATAAATCCTATACTTAGTCTAATTCAAAAGTATTACAAATGTTGTTTTTTTGCGAATGCCTACAATGAGGTTACTTTTTTGTGCGCCCTGAAAAGGACATTAAGTGACAGGTTGCAGTAGCTTTCCTCACATCCTGAGCATGTTGATGAAGGTAGACCACGGTTCTCCAGGCAGTTGTGCTCTGCTTGACTTCATCTGTATGTCGCTCACTACTATGGGGATCACGTCGATCTCTAACCTCGTTAGCCAGGCTGCCATGAAAACAGACCGTTTCCAGAAATGACTGCGAGAAAGCCGAGTTGAGGGCCTTGGCCAGTATATTGTGCCTGACCCTGACTAACATTTCTGATCAGTGCATTTTGTGTGACCAGACAGTCTTCCTCCCCGTATTACAAATCAGTAGTTCTATCTAAGTCGTTGTCTCCTGCCGTCTTCCGGTTGTCTACGTAGGTGATGATCTGCCATTCTGTCAGGGTTGACTGCTTTAGGCTGTCAAGCGTACAAATATGGGTTTAACAATGTGCTATGTTTCACTTACAACCTTCAGCAGTTCTCAAGTGTTTGAGACATGCCTCTTTTGTGCCTGTGTTACACCTGTATCTAACAATTTCGTTCTCTGAGGGCTCATGTGATGCACCTCTTTTTCTGAACTCACGTGCCTTTGGGTTCGCAGTGCATAGGATTACACAGAATCCTTAATCGAGCCACTGGAAACGCAGCCTCTAGGATTCACAGATTCTTTAATCAAGCCCCTTTGTCCGAGCCACTGGGACGCTGTCCCTAGGATTCTGTGAATCCTTAACATGCCACTTTGATTGTAGAAGGGGCACCATTCTTCCAACAGACTCTAAGAAACCTCTAGAATTTCTCCTTGTATTGTCTTTCATAAATTCTTTTCTTACCTCTAGAAGCACATATAACTGTACATGATGGTTAACCATCACTCATATTTGGTGCCCCCCCCCAATTTAGAATCCCATTGGTTGGAATATCTATAGGTCATTGTCACTTTAAATGTGACAGCCTGTCGTGTGAGTCCCTGTCGTTAATCTAACCCTTACCATTTAGGTCTGACACCAGAATGGTCAATCTGACATCCACCCCTCAAAACTAGCCAAGTTTTCCACTTATTGTGGACATTAACCTATCGTATCTTGTGGACCTAGTGTCGACACGGGTGATTGACACTGAGGTGATCTGGGCCCGTCCACCAGCATTCAGGCAACATTTGATTCCCAGAGAATACAGTCGCCAGCCCAATCTCCCATGCCCTAAACGTGCATACCCTACAGGGAACTCTGGAACTGTCACATAAGGTAAGTTACCTGAGCCATACCTGATAACACAAGCCACCATGAGGTTCCCAACCAGAAGCACAGGTGTGTCTTATGATAGGTGTGATGACCTGTGGGGGATAGTACCCAGTTCGTGGTTGCTGACACACAAATCTGTTCTTGTTCTGGCATTCTTCGTTGATCCACTCACCCGCATGCTGTGCTGTCTGCAGGCTCACACACTTGCCACTGGAATCTGACATAATATTGGTGAGACTTAACAAATTAACTACCACAGGCCTTCCAGAGTGGCCCACCGGGGTCTTTGTGTATGACAAGGACAAGAATAGCACAACTGTCCCACAGAGAGCATGTCGCAAGAGACGACTGTGTGACATGGCATAACACCGGCCATGGTTACATGGTTTGTTAAGAGCAACATAAATGGTGCCTAACAGGCTGCAAGACTGCTTTGCTTTAGTGTTGGAGTCTATTAAAATGGACCCGCACATTGGTTAACCAACCTCTACAGCACTTGTCCCAACGCAGCCGAGTAATAAGCTGCTCGAGCCTAGCCCGCTAAGCAGGAAATCCTGCTCCTGGCTACACCCAGCTCATACCAGAGTTGGGACCTGCACATGGGCATCCGTCCCTGTAGAAGTACAGGTCAACTAAGATCTTCTCACACCTGAGTGGTTTCCGGGGCAAGCAGAACAGGTCCACTGTTTCCTTCATTGCATATCTAAGAGGGATCTGCATGGGACTGCCGACCTCACAACTTCTTCTTTGCGTTCAGGATCCTTTCCTCGTGCTATATCTACGGGCCAGTGGTCATGAAATCTGTACTCTTCCCCTGGTCAGAGCAGCTGCCCCACAGCTTTTGTCTCATCACCACACCCTCTGGCATCTTATTTCACTATAAAGAGGGCATTCTTGTAGAATGTGTTCACATGTGCACTCATGTGTGTATGAGAACTTCAGTCGGTATAGATGTTCTAGTAGTCTGCAGTGACCAGTTCTCAGACAAAATAAGGTAGTTTGTTGGTTTCTTTTGAGTTGGTGAATTGGGTCTGGTCTACTACTTATGTTTCTGTCTTCCTTCTATTGCTGTATATACTGGTTTCTAGTGATGTTCTTGATCTCTCTCTTACCGTGTACAAGCCATGGCTATGAAACTACTTAGGTCACTTTAGCTGAGAGATAAGATGCTTGCCATTCAAGAAACAAATGAAAACACAAAACAGTGGGTGTTCGAATGCAAATAGTTTCAAGTGTCCCCTGGTCTCCTTTTGGAGATAGACGATAAACACTGAGGTCCCATGTACATTCTGTTCATATAAACGAACCCTTGGCAGTTGAAAATTGAAACACTGACGCTGTTAGCTGCTGTCCAGGCAAACATTTTTAAGTTTATTAAATTCCAACCCAATAGTGATCTGTATAAAGGAAGCACCTCCATCATGCAAAGACACAACTGGCCAACCACCAGTTTGTCTGCACACTCAATGGTAAGTGTATACAAAACAAAGAACTCTACACACCCTGGGTAGAAAGAAAAGAGAGAGAGAGAGAGAGAGAGAGAGAGAGAGAGAGAGAGGAGAGAGACAGAGAGAGAGAGAGATGAAACCACACTACAAATGACTGGCTATCTTGAAAACTAGATCAGGTCAGGTCAGATCATCCCGTAACCGGTGAGGTCGTTGGGGCACACATGAAGACATCCTCACAACACCATACCACCCTTCTCCGTCAGCGGTCACTGCCTGTGCCTCTTCTGGTCGGAGATTGGTCCATTCTTTTATGTTGTTCTCTCACCTCTTTTTGGGACGGCCTCTTCGTCGTCTGCCTTGCACCTTCCCGTGGAGAATCATATTTGCAAGACCATTTGATCTCGATATGTAACCGTACCAAGCGAGTTTCCTTTTTTTGACAGTTGCCACGAGGTCTTCAAAAGGCCCTATTGCTGTTGTAATTCTGTCTCGTATTTCTTCATTTGTAACTCGATTTTTGTACGTGATGTTTAAAACTCTTCTGAAACATCTCATCTCCAAGGCCTGTATCCTTCACTGAAGGTCAGCTGTAATTGTTCATGTCTCACAAGCATAGAGGAAACATTGACAGGACTATAGTCCACCTTCATCAGCATGCACAGGATAAAAACCAGATAGGGTAAGTCAAATGTAGTTTTGGACATGCTCCAACAGATGACTGGAGTCAGGCTATCCTGAAAACTAGATAGGGTCAGGCAAATACAGTTTTGGACTTAAGTTCCAACAGATGACTGAAATCAGGCTGTCATGAAAACTAGATAGGGTAAGCCAAATGAAGCAATGAGAAAATTACTATATATATTAAGTTATCAATCCTTAGCTTGGTAAACGGCACATTCAATTACCTTCAAAATGAAATATGATTCATAAAAATCTGTTCACAATTAAGAAAATTACAACGTAATTTGCACTCACCTCAGGATGTAAAAAGTGAGAGAAAAATGAATTGCTCCCCGGAATGTGTTTCAAATACAAAGGGTAATCAGCAATGTAGCTTTCTTGTCGCTTTTGCTCCACCGAGTCATACTTCTTATATTCTGAGGTCCTTCTTTCTTGGGCCTCTAGCTCCACCAAGTCATACTTCTTATATTCTGAGGTCCTTCTTTCTTGGGCCTCTAGCTCCACCAAGTCATACTTCTTATATTCTGAGGTCCTTCTTTCTTGGGCCTCTAGCTCCACCAAGTCATACTTCTTATATTCTGAGGTCCTTTCTTTCCCAATCTTTTGCTTTTGTTTGGTTGTCAATATTTCTGCAACCAGCTTTATTTTTATGTATCTAGGTAATTGGCCTTGATCTGACCTATTATACTACAGGTGAGTTGGCCTTGATATGACCTATTATACTACAGGTGAGTTGGCCTTGATATGACCTATTATACTCTAGGTGGTTGGCCTTGATCTGACATATTATACTACAGGTCAGTTGGCCTTGATCTGATCTATTATACTACAGGTGAGTTGACCTTGATCTGATCTATTATACTACAGGTGAGTTGGCCTTGATCTGATCTATTATACTACAGGTGAGTTGGCCTTGATATGACCTATTATACTCTAGGTGGTTGGCCTTGATCTGATCTATTAAACTATAGGTGAGTTGGCCTTGATCTGATCTATTAAAGTATAGGTGCGTTGGCTTTGATCTGATCTATTATACTACAGGTGAGTTGACCTTGATCTGATCTATTATACTACAGGTCAGTTGGCCTTGATCTGATCTATTATACTACAGGTGAGTTGGCCTTGATATGACCTATTATACTCTAGGTGGTTGGCCTTGATCTGACCTATTAAATTATAGGTGAGTTGGCCTTGATCTGACCTATTAAACTATAGGTGAGTTGGCCTTGATCTGATCTATTATATATCAGGTGAGTTGGCCTTGATATGACCTATTATACTACATGCGAGTTGGCCTTGATCTGATCTATTATACTACAGGTGAGTTGACCTTGATCTGATCTATTATACTACAGGTGAGTTGACCTTGATCTGATCTATTATACTACAGGTGAGTTGGCCTTGATATGACCTATTATACCACAGGTGAGTTGACCTTGATCTGACCTATTATATTTCAGGTGAGTTGACCGTTTTTAGTCTGATCTCTCCCCCTTGACCTGTCTAATTTGGGTGACCCTTCTGGAAACATCTTTACATCCACTGGCATAGCTCTTGGAACCATTGAGACACACAGCCCCAAGATCATGAACACAAAGAGGTCTATGCCTCGAAAGGTGTAACGGACATTGATGATGTGTTTTGCTGCTGCTGTTGTTGTTCATGCCCACAATGAGTATGTTTATTCTTTTGTGCACCCTGAAAAGGTCATTATGTGGTGGGTTGTATTAGCTTCCCACACATCCTGTGCATGCTGATAAAGGTGGACTATAATCCTCCAGGGAGTTGTGCTATGCTTGACTCCATCTGCGTAATACTCAGTACTACAGAGATCCCATCAATCCACATCTCATCAGCCAGACTGCCTCGACAACAGCCGATTTCCAGGAAACAATACATGAAAGAGCAATAGTGATCTTGGTGAGTGTGTTGTGCCTGACCCTCATGCGATGTTTTAGACCGTATGTTATGCTTGACCAGACTAGCATCTCAGTTTCACGATGATGTCTTTTAAATAAGTAGTAAATGTGTTATGAGAACTACAAGCCATTTTCAATTGGCTCACCATCTTCTTGATAAAGTGATATCCAAACACTTACAACAATCAAACAATTTTTCTTTGTTGTACTTGATAAGCATTGATAGAAACAATGGGAAATGGCTCCCACTTCATTGCACCTGGGCTCCCACTTCATTGCACCTGGGCTCCCACTTCATTGCACCTGGACTCTCACTTGATTGCACTTGGGCTCCCACTTCATTGCACCTGGACTCTCACTTGACTGCACCTGGGCTCCCACTTGACTGCACCTGGACTCTCACTTGATTGCACTTGGGCTCCCACTTCATTGCACCTGGACTCTCACTTGACTGCACCTGGGCTCCCACTTGACTGCACCTGGACTCTCACTTGATTGCACTTGGGCTCCCACTTCATTGCACCTGGACTCTCACTTGACTGCACCTGGGCTCCCACTTGACTGCACCTGGACTCTCACTTGACTGCACCTGGGCTCCCACTTTACTGCACCTGGGCTCCCACTTGACTGCACCTGGGCTCCCACTTGACTGCACCTGGGCTCCCACTTGACTGCACCTGGACTCTCACTTGACTGCACCTGGACTCTCACTTGACTGCACCTGGACTCTCACTTCACTGCACCTGGGCTCCCACTTGACTGCACCTGGACTCTCACTTGACTGCACCTGGGCTCCCACTTGACTGCACCTGGACTCTCACTTGACTGCACCTGGGCTCCCACTTGACTGCACCTGGACTCTCACTTGACTGCACCTGGACTCTCACTTGACTGCACCTGGACTCTCACTTGACTGCACCTGGGCTCCCACTTGACTGCACCTGGGCTCCCACTTGACTGCACCTGGGCTCCCACTTGACTGCACCTGGGCTCCAACTTGACTGCACTTGGACTCTCACTTGACTGCACCTGGGCTCCCACTTGACTGCACCTGGACTCTCACTTGACTGCACCTGGGCTCCCACTTGACTGCACCTGGGCTCCCACTTGACTGCACCTGGACTCTCACTTGACTGCACCTGGACTCTCACTTGACTGCACCTGGGCTCCCACTTGACTGCACCTGGGCTCCCACTTGACTGCACCTGGGCTCCCACTTGACTGCACCTGGACTCTCACTTGACTGCACCTGGGCTCCCACTTGACTGCACCTGGGCTCCCACTTGACTGCACCTGGGCTCCCACTTGACTGCACTTGGACTCTCACTTGACTGCACCTGGGCTCCCACTTGACTGCACTTGGACTCTCACTTGACTGCACCTGGGCTCCCACTTGACTGCACCTGGGCTCCCACTTGACTGCACCTGGACTCTCACTTGACTGCACCTGGACTCTCACTTGACTGCACCTGGACTCTCACTTGACTGCACCTGGGCTCCCACTTGACTGCACCTGGGCTCCCACTTGACTGCACCTGGACTCTCACTTGACTGCACCTGGACTCTCACTTGACTGCACCTGGGCTCTGCTATATGTGCTGTCCGTTTCATTGTCGAAAGTGCCAACCACAGGGCATGATCTCTAGCTCACAAAGCAGTTGTGACCTATTCCCATAACTTTGTCAGGTACTAATTTACAACTGGGTTGACTGGGAGAAGCGATCATACCATGAACAATGCTACGATGTGCTCCATCAAGAAAAGACCTCTAGACTAAGTAGGATAAGACATCGGCTTGGTTGTCCCACCCTGTAAACACTATATGCCCCAAGAAAAAATAGATTCCTGTATATAGTTTTTCAAAAACGACAAAAGAAAAAGTCTTGAGAGCTTGTGTTTTTCCTGTGGCAGCATATGGCTGTGAATCATGGATGATTACCAAAACTTCTAAACAAAGAATCAAACCCTTCAAGTCAAAATGTTACAGAAAGATCCTCAGAATACTCTGGACAGAGAAAAAGACAAATATAGACATTCGGCAAAAGTTGAACATAGAGGAGAACTGGTTTATCAATTCCATTTTGGCCAGAAAATGTAAATACTTTAGTCCCTTCAAGAGACACAACGGTCTTGAGAGAACGGTGATGGAAGGTATGGTGCCAGGCAAAATAGGCAGGGGTAGACCAAGAAGATGATGACACCAAGATATTCAGGAATGCCTGGGTATGACTGTGGCAGAGGCAGGAGTTTTGGAAAGGGAACAAGTTTGTTTCAGACAGACTATGATGGGAGCGAAGTTCAATAAAGGACATACTACATGATGATATCTTTTTAATTTGTCATATGTTTATTTCTTAAACAATTTTTTTTTAATGTTCCGGTCGACTTGTTTCTTAAGGCGGAGTGTGTTGTACTGTATTTGGCCACTTATTCATATGACTTCAGCGCACATTTTTTAAAAATCGGTCTACTTTCCATAGAGACACTACCTTGCTGAATCCAAACAAATATATGTTTGGGTTATTATTTGTGTTATTAACCATCTGACACTGCTGAAGACGGATGTGTCGGACAGAAAGGTGCAAAAATCGCAGTCAAGCAGTAAACTAGCTAGCTACACAATGCATTCTGTTCTCCGGACTACATCCTGCTACTTGGAAAGCCCTATTTAGGGCTTGGTAGCGAGAGATTGAGAATGAACACAGAAGAAGAACCATCTGACAATAAATCCCTATAAAGTCATAGAGGAGTTATATCGATTATAGCACGAAGCCGTCCCAGCTTGGTAGATAACATCAGATTGTAACGTCAGGGAAAAGGAGGATGCAGAGAGTCTAGCCAAAGAGGGAGCAAAACTAATAAATGAAGAATACCTGGTCAGTTCAGTTCATCCCGTAACCCATCAGGTCGTTGGGGCACACTTGAAGACACTCCCAAAATCCCACGCCATTTTTCTGTCTGCTGCCGTCTGTCGTATCTCACCGGGACGAAGGCTTGACCACTCAGTGATGTTGTCCACCCACCTCTTCCTTGGACATTCTTGCCCTCTCTGTCCCGGTACGGAACCAAAGAGTATCGAGTTGGTAATTCCGTTGGACCTCACGACGTGCCCACACCAGGCCATCTTTCGTATTTTGATTGTTGTGAACAGATGTTCAAAAGGACCAATAGCGTTTTCAACTCTCTGTCGTTATTTCTACGTTCGTGACCTGGTCAACTACGAATAAGTAAAAGCCATCATAAAAGGGAAACACAAGGTAAAGTGTCAGGAAGAACACCCCAAACATGACACAGATAACAGACACCACCAACTGTCCAGACAAGTGTCAGGAAGAACACCCCAAACACCACACAGATAACAGACACCACCAACTATTTCCAGACAAGTGTCAGGAAGAACACCCCAAACACCACACAGATAACAGACACCACCAACTGTCCAGACAAGTGTCAGGAAGAACACCCCAAACACGACACAGATAACAGACACCACCAACCGTCCAGACAAGTGTCAGGAAGAACACCCCAAACCTGACACAGATAACAGACACCACCAACTGTCCAGACAAGTGTCATGAAGAACATCCCAAACACCACACAGATAACAGACACCACCAACTGTCCAGACAAGTGGCAGAAAGAACACCCCAAACACCACACAGATAACAGACACCACCAACTGTCCAGACAAGTGGCAGGAAGAAAACCCCAAACACCACACAGATAACAGACACCATCAACTGTCCAGACAAGTGTCAGGAAGAACACCCCAAACACGACATAGATAACAGACACCACCAACTGTCCAGACACGTGTCAGGAAGAACACCCCAAACACCACACAGATAACAGACACCACCAACTGTCCAGACAAGTGGCAGGAAGAACACCTCAAACACCACACAGATAACAGACACCACCAACTGTCCAGACAAGTGACAGGAAGAACACCCCAAACACCACACAGATAACAGACACCACCAACTGTCCAGACAAGTGTCAGGAAGAACACCCCAAACACCACACAGATAATAAACACCACCAACTGTCCAGACACGTGTCAGGAAGAACACCCCAAACACCACACAGATAACAGACACCACCAACTGTTCAGACATGTGTCAGGAAGAACACCCCAATAACCACACAGATAACAGACACCACCAACTGTCCAGACAAGTGGCAGGAAGAACACCCCAAACACCACACAGATAACAGACACCACCAACTATCCAGAAAAGTGGCAGGAAGAACACCCCAAACACCACACAGATAACAGACACCACCAACTATCCAGAAAAGTGGCAGGAAGAACACCCCAAACACCCCACAGATACCACCAACTGTCCAGATAAAGACCAAGTTACCATACTTTGTCTCTGAACTGGCCACAACAGAATTGGACACCACCTGTACACCAGATTTAAGGTATGTGCTACCAGCCTGTGTTACCGTGGTCTGGCAAACATGACATCAGCACATGTACTTTAGGACTGTCCCCATAACACCAATATGAGGAGAAGGATGTGGCCAATGCCCATTCTCCTCGAGGAGAAACTGTACAGCGGTACTGAGATGCTGAAAAAGACAACAGACTTTAAATAATCAGGTCCCAGTCTAAATGAGCAATGATCACAGAAGAAGACGAAGAATGACACAAAAGCATGTTTTTCAGTTATGAGTTAATGTGTTCATATAAACGGAAGCTATTCATTACCAGGTTTCTGCCTCGCCCAGTTTGCATATGCGACATCAACTCTTCCAGCACCATGTGTGTACAGACCAGTGGAGTTACCATCATGGACATCTATCCAGTAGCTACCATCAAGTTCGGATAATGTTGATGAGAGAACAATATTCTCCTTGCTGAAAGAAACAGTGCGGAGAAAAAAAATTAACATGGATAAATCGAAGCAATATTTGTAACAGGTCAAAAAGTCATTAAATTAGATAATGTCAAAGAATTCAAATGACAAGATGAATGCCTAGAATTAAATTACTCAAGTGGTATCGGAGTTAAAAAGAAGAGGGCCTCTGTTACCTGCCAAGTATGAGACGTGTTTAAATGAAACCGGATTAAACTGCAACAAGTGAACATACGTATGATGCGCATGATGACATCACTTCTGGTGACATCCTTCAGCTGTTAGAAACTGAATCACCGCTTGCTGATCAATTCTGGACGGATTCCGTATCACCCGCGACATGTTTTCAACGGTCTGCTGAGGAAACTATGAATTGGAGGATAATTAAATTTTGCAAACTTGACGGTTGGTATGTGCTGTTTACACCAGAAGTGACATCATCATGCGCATCGTACGTATGTTGCAGTTTGGTCCGGTATCATTTGAACACGCCTCGTATAGTCTTCTTTCCGTTTGCCATGCTTTTTCTTGTAACACCTACACACGAAGTCTAGTTCTCTGGATAAAGGTTGCTGTAGTGGAGTTCTTTAGGGGTTCCATCCATTTTGTGTGGAGATCCATCTTTGTGAGCCAGTGTTGAGAACACCATTGACTAAGTATAAGTCTGGCTGGATATGTTGGGATGTCTGTGCTGCCTGCCCACGCTTACACATTTGCGATGGAGCCAATTTCAGCTTGTGCAAGTGACTATTCTTCTTCTTCTTCTTCGTTCTCAATCTCCCACTACCAAACCCTGAAAAAGCTTGAGTAGCGGTATGTAGTCCAGAGAACGGAATGTGTTGTGTCGTAGTTTACAGCTTGGCTGCGATATTTGCATCTTTTGGTCTAACACATCCGACTTCAGCAAGCATTTTTTGAGTACCGGGTTAGCATTCCCTCTTTGATCCCTTCTCCTTAGCTAGTCTGCCCTGCTACAGCCTGTTATCCAGGATCACCGCGTGGAGGTGTAGAAGGGTCTTGGCAGCTATGGTTCGCTGGCCCTGACACTAGCAGTCAGCTATGGGTCACTGACCACTGCAGCTCATGCGCTGCTCAGCATCTTGATCCCAAGTGACTATTCAATCTGTTAAGTACCTTCTCATCCGGAACAGGACCACTTGCCCCATTTGATTACGGCACTGATAGTTGTTTCTTGTTCAGTCGACTTTCCCAAGTGCATAGTAAAAGACGAATCAAGAGTGTTGTGCATAACATTTGCAATTTCATCATATAATCATCACTGCAATTGTTAGGATACAGGCTTCCTGTAAATTGACCAGAATGGGTGATGGCCCTATACTTCATTTGGAGCGAAGAAGCAAATCTTCATCACTAGGTTCAAGTATTTGGTTTTTGATGCCGATATTAAGAACACCTTCTAGAAACATGACACCAAGCAAGAAAGCATGAGATTAAGGAACATGGAAAAAGATAGGACACACTATCAGAAAGATATATAATAATACAACCAGACATACACAGTAATAATAATGTTCGTCTAGGCATCTGAGGCCCGTTGCATCGGTCGAACGCCACCATGTCCAGTCGAAACGGCGCTCTGCCAGACCTCGTCTATAGCAGGGGGGGGAGTTGCTATCTGTTGAGACCACATGTTTCGGGAACGGCAGTATAACGACGTTAAGTTAAGATCAAGGGAATTTTTACCAGAAAATCCATGTGAAAAAATCCCAGTCCCCACCATGATTCGAACCCGCCACTTCCAGCACCCAATAACGGACACCTTACTTCGAGACCACTGAGTCCCCTTATCGTTCTGTAGCAGATTATTTACAGGTGTGTAGATTGATTTTAGCAACTCTCAAGATGTTTGAATTTCATGAGCAGTGAATCAACCTGAAGATTTTTGCTGCAAGCTCAAGAAGATGTTCATAGAGACTCATGAAATATTACAAGTTTATGAGGATCAGTGTATAGACGAACGAGTTGTTACGGATGGTTGAAAGTCAACTTGTGTTTGGAAGTGCGTGAGATCATACATTCTAACTGTTTGCATACAGTTGAGTATATAGCAGACAAACGCAATATCTCCATAGACTCATGCCAAGACATTGTAACAGAGAAAAAGGCCTGAGTTGCAGAGAAACATCTCCTGGTTTCTCCATCATGATGGTGTGCCAACCCAAAGTATCACTGCTCGTTCGGTCATTTTTGACAAAAATAATTACAAGTATGTTTCCCCAGCCATCACCTGACCTGGTGTAGAAGACTTTTTCCTACTTTCTAAACTGAAATCCAGCTTTAAAAGGTGGTAAATTAAAACGTGAAGAAATTAAGGATAATTCATGGATGATTTTACGGATGATCCCCCAGAATCTTAACAGGACTGCTTCTAAAATGGAAACAGCGTTGGGAGTAATACATTATCAATAGAAGAGGGAAGCATTTCATTCTTAAACATTTTGAACGGACCTCATATATATGTTTATATAGTCCTAGCAAAACCGAAAACATTATATTACAGCAATGGCAAGTGACACTGGCATAAAGTTCAGTTAACCATAATGGGCATGTTGATATGAGCTGACCAATGTTTACCACCTGTCAGGACGGCAATACTCTGTCAAAATAACAATTGTCACCTGAGAGGTAATTTTCTTCTTGGTTCTCTTGGTCAACGGCTGACAATGTGAACAACCACACCTGATGGCATCTTTAGGGGCAGCAACTTTCTTCACTTCACCCAGTCTGCAGCCATCCATCATAAAGTGCCCCAACTCTGACTCATGATTTTCATTTCAGCCTCTACGGTTCTTCGTCAAATTGTCTTAGATCAGTCTCTCATCCGACTTCCCTCAGGGATCCACACCAAGGCAGTTCTGGTGACGGTGTCTGGCTCACTTCTTAGGACATGATCTATTCAATTCTAGCATCGACAGATTATGATCGTGTTCATGTCTTCTTGATTGCTCTGGGCAAGGGGTTCTCGGTTAATGGTGTTTGGTCAAAAAATGCATATTTCTTAGGTAGATTGTGTGACAAGATGACAATTTTGATGTTTCTTTTTCAGTTTCTCTCCTGCACTCCACACCATACATAAGCACAAAGAGCACACAACTCTTGTATATTCCTAGTTTGATGTTTGTGCTGTTCTGCGATAACTTCCAAATAATGTTTAACCTACATTTTTTTGGCGAAAATTTTTTGCATCTTTATATTTCGCTTTCGCAGTTGACTTTTAAGTTTTTTTAACTTTTCTGTTTGTTGGTCAATAAATTTGATTTTCTTGTGTGTAAAGACGCAATTGAATAAAGAACTTGTTGGTGTTATTGTTTTTGTTGCATGTTTGTTAATTTCTGAGATACAAAAAGATAAAGGTGAAAATTTATTGAAAAACCAAATAAAAAACTAGGCCTAGTTGCTCCGATAAAAGTCCATGGAAAACCCAACAACGTATCGATACTGTGTTTATAATATCAACACAATTGTTAGTTTCCAATTCAAACGTAGTTATTACATCTAAACAAACAAAATAAACAGATCTACTCGATTAAGATCTGTCCAGGCAAAAAAACCAGTGCAGATGTATTTAGCATTAAAAAAATGGCTATGGTCTCTGTTAAAAGGTATGTACATGTTTCCGCCTTCGCTAATTATTAATTTCCTATGTTAATTGGCATGGGATTACAAATGTTTAATGTCATGACTTGTGTCATTTTTATATTGATATGCATTCAAGTATAACCTGACTGAAAATAACAGTATCCTTGTAACCTTCCATACATACCATAAAAGGCAACTAAAGAGGGATGTGCATGGGATTAGCAACTTCATCATGTAAATCCATTGCTACTGAAACCACCACTGCAAATGTTCAGATAAAAACTTCAGTAAAAAGGCCTTCTGTAGTGGTGGCTTCATCCTTCACTTGAAGCAAAATGTGAATCAATCAATGATACTTATTTTATTACTATTGTATTTGAATAAATGTTTTCTGAAATACTTTTTTATTGTAGATTAATTTGGTTGACTAATAATTAATATTAAAGAAAAAAATGACAATCATTCAGGATTTCAACAAATGAAATGAAATATATTACCTACTATCAGCTCTTGCTAGTGATGAATTCTGGGATGCACAAAATGTCTGTGCCTCTGACCAGCTAACCTTTTGGCGGTAAAACCGGTAGCAGTTAAAGTCACCAGCTCTCCATTCCTGTTCAAAGATAGAACTTGAGCAATTAACTCATTTAACGTGGAATATTTTGGGCCATGAAAGCATTCATTGTTTAATGTAAAACTACTCACATCACACAATTAAGACCTATTTACAACAGTGTTGCCTGGGATGAAACTACTAAAACCACTGTAACCTTCCAAGCACATTGTAAAAGGCGACTAATAATGGTTGCACGTGTGGATAGCAACCTCATCATGTTAAATCATCATTGCTATGAAACTGCCATGTCATATACTCAAATACAGGCTTCCTGAAAGGAGGTCCACTGTTTTGAAGCGCTATGTTTCATTTGAAGCAAAACAGCGACTAAAAAAAAAAACCAATTAAGATATAATTACATTCAATAATGTGTTATCTCTCGATATGGCGATTTTCAGGGTTTGTCTGTATTGGCTGTGTTGATTTTATGAAACTATGTCTGGATTTGAGTCTTGTGCTCTGTACCTGATGTCTTGTTCAAACATTGGGTGCCTTGGGTCGTGCTCCTGTTTGTCTCATTCGATTTTTGCTGTGACACTTTGTCGAATCTCGGGTGATGCTATGTTTATTATTGGGTATATTTTATCAATGGGTGTGGGTTTTAGGCACCCTGATACTATTCATGTATTGCTGTAACAACTAGTTTCACATGGGCAAAGTATTTCCAGACGTATTCAGCTACAGAAAAACACAAGGCAAGTGCAGATGTCCGAAGAACTGATGGTTAACCCCCATTTTATGCTGATCGGTTTTCGAATGATATTATTTCTTGCATGTATCGTACTCTTTGTTTTCTGTCAGTGCGTCATGTAGGACAATGTGCGGCCTAGCTTCACGCCTAGATATTTGGGAGCCGTGCAGTGCGTCATGTAGGACAATGTGCGGTCTAGCTTCATGCCTAGATATTTGGGAGCCGTGCAGTGCGTCATGTAGGACAATGTGCGGTCTAGCTTCACGCCTAGATATTTTGGAGCCGTGCAGTGTTCAAGCTCCAGCCCTTGCCACCTAATCTCAAGTTTTTTTTTGCCTCCCTGTTTCTGAGGTGGTAGGCACATACCTGGGTTTTACTGGGATTTGGTTTAAGGTGATTCTTTTTGTAGTATTCTGAAGGGCATTGAGAAAACTTGACAGTTTGTGTCCAACCTCCTAAAACCCTTTTCCCTGGGCAGCAACTGTTGTGTCATCAGCATAGATGAACTTTCTTGTGTCTGTGTCCATGGGTTGGTCATTAGTATATATGTTATTTAGAATGGGTGCTAGAACACTTCCTTGTGTCTGTGTCCATGGGTTGGTCATTAGTATATATGTTATATAGCATGGGTGCTAGAACACTTCCTTGTACCAGCCTTTGTTTTGGTTTCACCATCTGCTGTCTTTTTTCCCCAAAGTGACATAGAATCATCTAATCATCTGTTCTGCAGGAGGCATTTGATTATATTGGTCAGATGCCAGTCTTTTGTCATGGTGTATAGCTTTGATAGTATTGTATGGTACATTGTAGGCTTGCTAGGTAAAAAAAACGTCATCAGAAATGTTACATTCCTCAAAGAGATCATGAAAACACATCCAGTTGACAATTTTGTGGCACGGAAAGCAAAATATATCTAAACATCAGATGGAAACACAATTTCTACACTTCATGAAATTTTTTAAAAAGAACATACATAATTTATCAAGATTATATAGAATTTATCAATAATATAAAATTTATCCAGAATATAATTTAAGAATATTTATCAAGAATATCCAGAATGTTTTTAATTAATCCGAAAATTAAGTGTAACAGCACAGGGTTACGGCATGCGGATAAATGCAGAAAAGACAAAATTGATGACCAACAACACTGAAGGAATCAATGCTGTGATCAAAACGAATGAACACGATCTTGAAACAGTAAACCGCTTCAAGTATCTGGGTTCAATAATCCGTGAGGGATCAAAAGCAGAGGTCCTGGTCAGAAAAACACAAACAGCAGCACCTGCAAGATAGAAAAATAAAATGACTCTCCCTCTCCATAAAGGTCAGAATAATGCGCTCACTGGTTCTTTTATTATTCTTCTACTCCTGTGACCATTACAGCAGACCTCCAGAGAAGAATCCAGGCCATGGAGATAAGATGTTTTAGAAGACCCCTAAATTTCACTTAGAAAGACTGTATCACAAATGATGAAGTACGACGTAGAATTGAGAATGCAAGTGGAATGTATGACGACCTCCTCACAACAATCAAAAAGCGAACGCTGACTGGTATGGCCACATCTCGAGGTCTAAATGCCTTGCAAATCCGATACTTCAGGGCACAGTACAGGGCAAACAAAACATTCATAAATGGACTAACCTACAACTCAAGTATGCACAAAAAAGCAATCACGGACAGAGAGGGATGGAGCAGGATTGTGGAAGTGTCAGCAGGGGTGTCCCAACGATCGCAAGAGGTCACGGTATGAAATGAACTGATACAGATTTGATCTAGAATATGTCATAACTCTTTGCCAATCAAACCTTTTGGCTCCTCGTTGCTCTAGAAAAAACTTTTTCTGATATTTTAACTTCCTGTAGTGAATCAGCGTGAATCAGGGAGCCGCGTAGCACAGTGGTTAGCCTGCTGGCTTTGCATCTGAGTGGTCCTGGGTTCATTCCCCAGTTGAGGCGGTAATGTTTTTTTCAGACCGCAATGGCTCCTGGGTCGACCCAGTCTTAAATGGGTACCGGTTCAGTCCGGAAAGTAAAAGCAGTGAGGGAGAGCAGATGGCTACTGCTCTCATATAGCCGAGCCTTTGAAATGTGAGATCGCTAACACCTCACACCCCTACGGCAGTAATGCTATGGGTTACTTTACTTTACTAGTGAATCAGTTAAAGTTACCAGCCCTGTTCAAAAACAGACATAATTTTAGCAATGAAAATGAAACAATAAAATTCCTGGATATTTAAGATAAATGATTTTGTTATTATGAATACACACCTGCGGGCACCCAATAAGTTGTGTGTTTGTTGCTGGACCACTGGATGGCTTCATTGCAGTCTCACAAACAAAAGAGTTGAGATCTTCACTTAATGTATTTGTCCAACTGCGATCCTGAAATATATTTGAGATTTATCATGACCTATTTACTACATAGAAAAAGCACGACTAGGATGGGCCGGACACCTCGTCCATATGTCAGACAAGCGGCTCCCAAAGAAGCTACTCTACGGCGAGCTGAGAGAGGGATGGCGCGAGAGAGGGCGCCCAAAGAAACGTTTTAAAGACGGTCTGAAGGACTCACTAAAAAGTTGCCAGATAGACATCGACACCTGGGAATGTCTTGCGCAAAACAGATCTGAGTGGAGAAGCGCAGTCAAATCGGGTGTAGCTGCTGGTGAAGATGACCGTGTTATGAAAGCCCAGAACAGACGCGAGATGTGGAAATCTCGAGCAGCGGAAACACCATCCCCTTCTACAAACCTCGTGTGCCCGATATGTAGCAGATGTTTTCGTGCTCGCATTGGCCTGTTCAGCCACATGCGCACCCACACCCAACAGGGAAATCTGTGACAAGGATGATGTCGGCGGTCCTCATCGACGATGGACAGCTCTTATTATTATTATTATTATTTACTACAATGTTCTACACAAATTGTTAGGTTATGGATGTTTTGCCGATGACATAGTCATTATTAGTAACAGCATCAAGAAAGCTGAGCAATGCCTAAATGGCTCAACAACACAAGCGAGGCAGTTGTTCTAAGAATAAATAGACTAAAGATTCAATGCATGCTGAACAGTTTCTGTCCCTGAGAGGAAATGCGCCTTGGAACTGATTCAGCCAAAAACGTGAATCTACTTGGGTCAAGAAATTACGAACTTCCACGACATGCATAAATAGATCTAACGAAGGATAGCAGTGTGGTTCAGCTTCAACTGCATCAAGACTGTACGTCAAAAGATGAAAAACAACAAAGTGAGAGTTCATACCTTCAACAGCCTGGTTATTCCAGCCATGGTACATAGCTGCAAGGTGTGGAACGTACGAAAAAGTGACATGGCGTGGCTTCAAGCTACTCAACAAGCAATGGTGCGTAGAACACTTTCACTACAAGACCACATCTGCAACATAGCCATCAGGAGTCAAACTGGCTTCAATGACGTCGTAGATACAGCATTTATAAGATAGTATGGGGACGGCGTGGCCTAGTGGCACGGCTCACAACCAGAAGGTGCTGGGTTCGATCCCCATCACAGCCCCGGCCGTTACCCCGGGGAAGCAAACCCTTAGAAAATGCAGGAAGAAGCAGACCCTTACATAAAATGCATGCTGAAGTCGGATGCACTGGGCCGACAGGCGCAAAATAAAAACCACAGTGTAACGCACACACGCCTTGGGGAATAGATAAATAAGGCGAACGCAAAAAAAAAAAATTTAAAAAAATTAAAAACAAAATAAGAAAGTACAGGTGGGCAGGCCTGACAATAGAGGGACACGTAAAGTGACGTCATGGCAGCCCTACACCTATAATCATCGCCCGGATATCCACCAATGAGATGTAGAGATGCCTGAGACAAAATCTTGGACCGGCATGGTATTAAAGGCTAAAGACAGATGAGTTTAAACGACAGTTTGCTACCTGGCATATTGCACATAACATGCCTGAATGAACACCTGGATTGCAGTTTGAAGGTTAGGTATTGGAGAATAGCATCACTGCCCTCCTGGCAAACTCACTGGTGTTTAGTATCTTTCATAAAATGACAAATGTTATGGATGCATTCCAATAGATCTTACTCATCTGCCTGAGTTGTGGTATGAATAGGACTACATGAATGTTGTATGTTGTAAAAGATGACTAAAAAGGGTTGTGCATAGGACTAGCAACCTAACTCATCATGAAAACCACTGCTGCAAAAACTATCAATGCAAGTGCTCGACACCAGGCTTCCTGAAAGGAAACACTTTGTAATGGTGGCCCAATGCTTCATATGGAAGGATAAGCAAAATTCATCATCATCGGGTCATTCAGTCCTAGAACTGGTCAACAAGTTCATGGATTTTGTCCTTCTATTTCTGCCTATCCTCTGCAGCTATCTTTAGTTCAGCATACATTTTCACAGCCATATCTCTATACGCTTGCGAAAGCTGGACTCTGGACATGCAAGGAGGTTAAACCACTTCCACACAGGTTGCCTGAGGCAAATATTCCCCATCCGATGGCAAGATCGTGTCACTGACATCGAGGTTCTCTCGAGGGCTAACATGCCCAGCATCCATGCACTGCTAGAAAAAGCACGACTATTATGGGCCCGACACCTCGTCCGTATGTCAGACGAGCGGCTCCCAAAGAAGCTTCTCTGTGGCGAGCTGAGAGAGGGATGGCGCGAGAGAGGGCACCAAAGAAATGTTTTAAAGACGGTCTGAAGGACTCACTAAAAAGTTGCCAGATAGACATCGACACCTGGGAATGTCTTGCGCAAAACAGATCTGAGTGGAGAAGCGCAGTCAAATCGGGTGTAGCTGCCGATGAAGATGACCGTGTTGTGAAAGCCCAGAACAGACGAGAGACGCGGAAATCCCTAGCAGCGGGAACACCATCCCCTTTTACAAACCTTGTGTGCCCGATATGTAGCAGATGTTTTCGTGCTCGCATTGGCCAGTTCAGCCACATGCGCACCCACACCTAACAGGGAAATCTGTGACAAGGATGATGTCGGTGGTCCTCATCGACAACGATGGACAGCTATTATTATCTCTGTAAGCTTGAGACAAGAAGGTATTTCCCTCCCTCTCCTTCCCTGAATAATGTCCTCCAAGACCTTTTTGACTGAATCCTCTCTCCGCAGATTATGTCCTAATCAGCCAAGTTGATTTTTTTTCCCTTTTATGGTTACTGTTACACTGGTTGATTCTTTGGCTATGATCATTAAAAATTAACGAATGATATTGACGGTTTTTGTAGCTCGCATGTTGTACAGACTCATGAGGCATTTTCTCTCAGGTGTACTTCCTTGCACAACTCACATTTGATCTTACACTCCAGCAGTCTACAGGTTACTGATCCATCTATGGAAGTGTCATCCTTTATCAGATGGTCACTGATTGCTTTCAGGTTACTGATCCATCTATGGAAGCGTCATCCTTTATCAGATGGTCACTGATTGCTTTCAGGTTACTGATCCATCTATGGAAACGTCATCCTCTATCAGATGGTCACTGATTGCTTTCAATATGCCCACCATATCCATCTCATACATACCTGTCAACGAGTACGCTTTCCGGTAATTTGTAGTTTTCTCGTAATTGGTAGTTTTGAGCAGGTACACACCGTTTCTGTGTGCAGTTTTTTGTGGTTCTAACAGAACTTTCATCTTGAGATCCGGCAAAGAGAGGAATCAAACACAGAACCTAGCTTTTTTTTCAGTAAAAGTTTTAATAAATACAAAAATTGTCAAGAGTAATTAAATTTCTGAACTTTTGCGCACAGACATAATAAAACTGGCGAACGACAAGAAAAAGAAGACTTTACTGCCCTAGAATTGACAAGAGTGAACATGTTTTAGCCTTCTTTTCAGTGAAATCCCACACCTTTCTTCTTATACTTCCTCTTCAGCGTTCATCCTGAAAAGGATGTTGGTGACATTGTGTCGGTTTATAGTGAAGCTGCAATATCTGCGCTTTTCCACCTCCCTCTTCAATCTCTTAGCTTGGATGCATGGTTGCGGTCTGTTTCCAGACAGCCACTTGGAGGCAGAATAGGGTCAATTGAATCTGATGCAAGCAGCTGGCTGATGTCAGCTCATTCTCTGCTGTATCTTCAAACAACCCCTCCCATAGAGAACTTTTCATTATATTAGGACATAAAGGTCATTTTCACAAATCGACATCCTAGTCTGAACTCTTTAGCAGTACTGTTGTTGTTTGCGAATGCCCACAATGAGTAGGTTACTCTTTTGTGCATCCTGAAAAAGACGTTAAGTGACGGGTTGCAGTAGCTTTCCTAACATCCAGAGTGTGCTGATGAAGGTGGACTGTGGTCCTCGAGGCGGTTGTGCTATGCTTTATTACAGGGATCGTGTCAATCCCTGACCTTGTTAGCCAGGCTGCCATAAAAACAGCAGCCCGCTTCCAGGGAAGGCTACTAGGATGTCGAGGTGAGGATATTGGCCAGTATGTTTTGTCTGACCCGTATATTTTCCCTGACCAGACGTCAGTCTTCCTCCCTAAGCAGTACTAAAAAAGTATTTAGCTCTGAGCGAGTGGCCAAGGCAGCCTCATAGTCAGTGAGATGGTCTGGCCATGTAGTACGCATGTCGGATCAACATCTGCCAAAAGAGCTGCTCTATAGCAACTACAAAATGGCAAGAGAGCAAGTGGTAGGCAGCGGAAAAGGTACAAGGACACACTTAAGAGATCACTGATCCAGAGCGGTATTAACCATGATGATTGGGAAAGAATCGTCACCAATCGCACACACTGGCACAGGACTATTGCTGAGGGTGTTCAGAGATATGAGGCATCAAGAATAGATGAGGCTATCCAGAGACAATCACTCCACTAGTCAGCTTATATCAACCCTTCTTCATTTTCAGTGGAAGGAGGTGTCTTATTTCCCTGAACAAAGTGCAACAGACAATTCAAGGCTCAGATTGGCTTATTTAGCCATCCTCAAACTCAGTGAATGCTAACAAAGTGGTCGTCATCGATTATGATAGACTAACAACACACAGGAGGACATGGATTCAAGCTCCAGTAAGGACCTAGATCCATTCTATTGCAAGGCAAAGTTGTTTTTTGCAAACACTACCTCGCACACTACTCATTGACTGTCAATGCAAGCAGCATTTCTCAGCCCTATAAACTCCCCTTGGCGTACACAAGCAATGAGAAAAATACTTGCTGTAATGCTGATAGATAAATATGAGTTATCTGTCCTGCAGGCTACTTACAGGGGAGATAATCACACTGTGCTGTCCTAAACCAGGATTGACTGTAGGCTGGTGGCGTCCCCAGTTTGTAAAGTTGACAGCTGCTCCTGATGACCACTCAAAGTTGAGATTTGATCTGATATCACTTAAGCCAATCCAAGCATTGTGACCTTTCATGTAAAAAGTCTGAGTCAAATTGGAGCAGTAATTTCATGTGCTGATATTTGAATTAGAGGATCTCAATATGGTTATGCACACATAAGTCTGTGATTACTGCAATGCTTAAAATTTTCCGTAACTACAGGCGCAAGTCAGCAAATAGGTCACAAGTAGCGATTTAAATAAAAACTAAATGAGATACAAGCTTCAAAAGAATTTTGTATTGCCCTTACATCGTTCCTTATTTCTGAACATAATTTCCACCAACATTGATACACGTATCCCATCGCTTTATCAGTGCACCAAAACCTGCAGCATAGAAGACTTTGGTCTGCTGTCTCAGCTACATTTGCATTTCATGTTCAACCTCTTTGGAATTCATGAAACATGGGTTTTAATGCACCAAATTAGTAAAATTAGCTCAGAACTAAATCTAAATCAGAACTAAGGTGAATGTTCAAGAAGTTGCCACCCTAGTTGGTCAAGACTCCTGGGTTAATCGAGCCGTATGTGGCAATCTGAACAAGATGACCAGGTCGGGCATCATCAGCTATTTTTTAGCATCCTTTAGAATATTTATTGACAAAGTTATTCACTGCTTTACACAACAAACAATTGTCACTGTAAACAAGAAGAATTTCTTTATGAATATCCTTTGCAGAAAGTCCTTTTTCTTTCCCAAAATGTACAACAGCACGCTGTTCTTTGATTTTACACTATGTGAGTTGGGATACCATGTTCTATCTACGATGAGCATGTACACGCAGTATCTAGTGCCTATTATCTAAAGTAATCCCAAACCTGGATGGCGCTTCTACCTTATGACACATTTAGAAGCTACCAACTACATTTTTCAGCTATTCCATATAAGTTTGTGACCTACTAACTGACTTACCCTCATACAATTTTAAGAATTAAGCATGATAATCACTGATGATACAAACAGCAGGATTTTTGTTTCAGGGTTTGCTATATGTTTTACATTGATATCCATTGAACTTAATTCATTATCTTGCCTAAGTATGAAAACATGACAATATGAAGAAACTTGACAATATGAAGAAACACGACAATATAAAGAAGAGCATGGAACATGGCAGCCAGCTTTTGAAGCCCTTTGAGTAGAGGAATCAAGGATTCCTTACCATTTCTCTTTCTGCTGCCTGTTGACCAAATTATGATTAAGAAGACTTCAACATACGAAAACTGAATTTAATTTAATTTGACCCAACAGCTTGATGGTCTAGGCTTTCCTGATGACTTGGCTCTATTGCCTTACAGCCACAAGTCAAAACAAAACAAGTATACTTGATGAATAGCAAAAATAAATAGTCTGAGAGAAATATAAAAAATAGAGATAAATCATATAGATAAAAATCATAGAGATTTTAAAAAACAAACAGATTATGTTTGGTGACACAATACTACAAGAGGTAGTTGTTGTTTCTGAATGCTCACAATGAGTACGGTCTACTCTTTTGTGCGCTGAAAAAGATGTTAAGTGACAGATTGTAGTAGCTTTCCTCACATCCCGAGCATGCTGATGAAGGTGGACCAGGGTCCTCCAGGCGGTTGTGCAATGCTTTGCTTCATCTGCGTGTCGCTCACTACTACAAGAATAATATCGACCTCTAACCTCGTTAGCCAGGCTGCCATGAAAACAGTCCATTTCCAGTGAGGGCTACGAGGAAGCCACGCTGAGGATCTTGGCCAGCATATTTTGCCTGATCCTGACTAGCCTGTCAGATCAGTATATTTTGCCTGGCCAGATGTTAGTCTTCTTCCCCATGAGGTGGAATCATTCAATGTATCTTGGTAGCAATATAGACAAAGTAGGAGGTACAGAAGGAGATATCAAATTAAGAATACAAAATGCAACTGATACTTATGGAAATTTTTAAAAATTAAGTCCACTACAAAAGTACAGATCAACTCTAATGTTGGGTCCGTCCTACTGTATAAATCTCTAACGTGGAAACAACAAAAACTACAACCAAAGAGGTTCAAGCTTTCATGAGTGGGTGTCTGCAGTGAATAAAGGAATTGTAAGACTGTTCTGGAATCTGCAAGAGAAGAGGAGTTGGGGCAGATCTAATCCTTCAAAGAGAAAAGGAGTTGGGGCAGATCTAATCCTTCAAAGAGAAGAGGAGTTGGGGCAGATCTAATCCTTCAAAGAGAAGATGAGTTGGGGCAGATCTAATCCTTCAAAGAGAAGATGAGTTGGGGCAGATCTAATCCTTCAAAGAGAAGATGAGTTGGGGCAGATCTAATCCTTCAAAGAGAAGAGGAGTTGGGGCAGATCTAATTTTTCAAAGAGAAGAGGAGTTGGGGCAGATCTAATCCTTCAAAGAGAAGAGGAGTTGGGGCAGATCTAATCCTTCAAAGAGAAGAGAGTTTGCAATAAATATGAAGACAACATGTAAGACATTGACCAAACTGAAAAGGATGGCACAAGACAAGATGACATGTTGTGTATTTATTAAAGATGTATGCTCCCCAGGGAGCTAAAAGGTACTGATGATGACTGTTTCATCTGTGTTCTTCTCATTTGTCCAGTCATGTGTATCTGACTACAGCCGCCCCCCCCCCCCCCCCTTATTTGCTTCAACCGTCTAAAATCGTTGTTCTTTCAAGCTGAATTTCAGTTTGAGAATTAGAAAAAAACCCTACTGAGGCCAGGTCAAGCGAGTAAGGTGGCTTGGGCCAGTTCAAGCGAGTAAGGTAGCTTGGGCCAGTTCAAGCGAGTAAGGTGGCTTGGGCCAGTTCAAGCGAGTAAGGTGGCTTGGGCCAGTTCAAGCGAGTAAGGTGGCTTGGGCCAGTTCAAGCGAGTAAGGTGGCTTGGGCCAGTTCAAGCAAGTAAGGTGGCTTGGGCCAGTTCAAACGAGTAAGGTAGCTTGGGCCAGGTCAAGTAAGTAAGGTGGCTTGGGATAGTTCAAACGAGTAAGGTGGCTTGGGCCAGGTCAAGCGAGTAAGGTGGCTTGGGCCAGGTCAAGCGAGTAAGGTGGCTTGGGCCAGGTCAAGCGAGTAAGGTGGCTTGGGCCAGGTCAAGCGAGTAAGGTGGCTTGAGCCAGTTCAAGCGAGTAAGGTAGCTTGGGCCAGGTCAAGTGAGTAAGGTGGCTTGGGCCAGTTCAAGCGAGTAAGGTGGCTTGGGCCAGTTCAAACGAGTAAGGTGGCTTGGGCCAGGTCAAGCGAGTAAGGTGGCTTGGGCCAGGTCAAGCGAGTAAGGTGGCTTGGGCCAGGTCAAGCGAGTAAAGTGGCTTGAGCCAGTTCAAGCGAGTAAGGTAGCTTGAGCCAGTTCAAGCGAGTAAGGTGGCTTGAGCCAGGTCAAGCGAGTAAGGTAGCTTGGGCCAGGTCAAGTGAGTAAGGTGGCTTGAGCCAGTTCAAGCGAGTAAGGTGGCTTGGGCCAGTTCAAACGAGTAAGGTGGCTTGGGCCAGGTCAAGCGAGTAAGGTGGCTTGGGCCAGGTCAAGCGAGTAAGGTGGCTTGGGCCAGGTCAAGCGAGTAAAGAAAGTGGCTTGAGCCAGTTCAAGCGAGTAAGGTAGCTTGAGCCAGTTCAAGCGAGTAAGGTGGCTTGGGCCAGTTCAAACGAGTAAGGTGGCTTGGGCCAGGTCAAGCGAGTAAGGTGGCTTGGGCCAGGTCAAGCGAGTAAGGTGGCTTGGGCCAGGTCAAGCGAGTAAAGAAAGTGGCTTGAGCCAGTTCAAGCGAGTAAGGTAGCTTGAGCCAGGTCAAGTGAGTAAGGTGGCTTGGGCCAGGTCAAGCGAGTAAAGAAAGTGGCTTGAGCCAGTTCAAGCGAGTAAGGTAGCTTGGGCCAGGTCAAGCGAGTAAGGTAGCTTGGGCCAGGTCAAGCGAGTAAGGTGGCTTGGGCCAGGTCAAGCGAGTAAGGTGGCTTGGGCCAGGTCAAGCGAGTAAGGTAGCTTGAGCCAGTTCAAGCGAGTAAGGTAGCTTGGGCCAGGTCAAGCGAGTAAGGTGGCTTGAGCCAGGTCAAGCGAGTAAGGTGGCTTGGGCCAGGTCAAGTAAGTAAGGTGGCTTGAGCCAGGTCAAGCGAGTAAGGTAGCTTGGGCCAGGTCAAGTGAGTAAGGTGGCTTGAGCCAGTTCAAGCGAGTAAGGTGGCTTGAGCCAGGTCAAGCGAGTAAGGTGGCTTGGGCCAGGTCAAGTAAGTAAGGTGGCTTGAGCCAGGTCAAGCGAGTAAGGTAGCTTGAGCCAGTTCAAGCGAGTAAGGTAGCTTGAGCCAGTTCAAGCGAGTAAGGTGGCTTGGGCCAGGTCAAGTAAGTAAGGTGGCTTGAGCCAGGTCAAGCGAGTAAGGTAGCTTGGGCCAGGTCAAGCGAGTAAGGTGGCTTGAGCCAGTTCAAGCGAGTAAGGTGGCTTGGGCCAGGTCAAGCGAGTAAGGTGGCTTGGGCCAGGTCAAGCGAGTAAGGTGGCTTGAGCCAGTTCAAGCGAGTAAGGTGGCTTGGGCCAGGTCAAGCGAGTAAGGTGGCTTGGGAAACATACTTGTCCTAATTTTTACCAAAGTTAGAGAATCTGATGTGAGGAATGGCGAATTGCCATGGTGGATGAACCAGGAGTTGTTCCACTGAGACTAAGGTATTCTTCTGAAGACATGTCTGTTGGAATGTCATGGCAAGATCCTATAGAGATGTTGCATTCGTCTATTTCTCAAATTATCTGATGATGATTGAAATAAACCATCTCACAAACCTGGACAACATGAGCTCTGTTTGAAGATGTAGTGAGTTTTCCCAAATGTGAACCAATATCTATTTAATGCCAACATTGCTATGATCTTGATATTTTTATGGTATAGGATATATATCACCAACTACATCACAATCCTATATTTATTATCTGTATCAGGTGTTTTTGTTAATGTAATGGTCAGGTGAAACATTCTGACCAACGAGGTGCTGAAACTGTGATCCTCATAGTGTTAGCTTGCGGAGGAGCCTTGTATTGCACTACAGCAAGGAGGACCTAGGTCCACTATCTTCAGCATGCCCCCAGGAAGAGTCACAGCCAGCCTGCTTTTAAAGAAAGTTCATCAGATGAAAAGCTCAATTTGAGTTGCTTTTAAAACAAAAAAAATGATCGCATGATCATTCGTATATATATATATATATATATACATACATACACACACACACATACATACATACAATAATATTATATATATATTATATAAAATACATTATATTTATAAACAAAAACAATTATCTGAATCTACATACATAAGTTATTACCTATGCTGGCAGTCACAAAACAAAACACAATTATCTGTAACGAATCCACTTGGCAGACCACCCACGACGCACAATGACACTTCGATGAACCAACTGAACAGGACTATGACCCGGACCGATAAGAACATAGGTCACCGACAACCATACTCCCGAAAAAAATGCTCTATATCATTTCCTACAACTTGCAAAGTGGATTCGATCCACACAAACAGAACCATCTCATGCATAGTTGAAAAATATGAGATATGACGTCATTGGGCTATAGGCTATTATCTCAAGCTGCCCTGTAAATAACGTAATCTCTGTGCAAATCATCTCCTCCCGACTTGCCACGTTAGAATTACAAGTCCCTCGACATGAGAAATCCCTTATCATAATACAATGCTACACAGCCCATAGCGGCTACGACAATAACATCGTGGAGCTGTTTGTTCTATGAGAACCTTGAACAACTATTACACCACCCTGCCTACAAGAAGGCCGGTCTAGGCAATGTGAATACCAGGGTGGGCCCCAGACGGGCATAGGAACAGTTTATAGGAACGATATCTGAAGACCAGCGTAACAACAGTTGAGATCAACTGGCTATCTTCACAGAGACGCAGAAATTGTTCATAGCAAATACATTCTTTAAGAAACCAGAGGGGAAAGATGGACGTGGCACTTTCCAGATTGAAAAACAAAAGTAGAAATATATTATATCATGTGTGACGACCTCCAATTAGTCACCAATGTGGAGGTGCTACATCGCTTAGGCATGATCAGCTTAGACCACTCCGGATCTCGTTAAACCTAAGCTGACATCCTCACAAACAACGGTACAGAGCTATAATACAAGTAAATAGCACCAAGCTTGTAGATCAAATCTCAAGACATAAATGACCAGTCACTGGCTCTCCATCAAGTCTTTTTGGTTAACTGGTGACTAGAATAAAGGAATGGATTGGTCATGCTCCCAGGTTGGGAAGAAACTAAACGTTTAATCGATATGCGGAGAAGGCTTAAAGTCAATGGCACACTCAACAGGATCGCATTATACGAATTGAACAAAATAATACATCTACTCAAAGTTGACTACAAGCAGCATTAAACATAAAGACTGGTCAAGGCAGCTGAAAACAGGCACAGTATAGTAAAATTCCGTAAGAGCATGGTGCAGAAGAAAAATCATTCTTCAAACACTGAAATTGGCTGATAACACCATCTCAACAGACAGACGAGCCATTGAGACAGCATGCCAAAAGTATTATACTAACCTTTTCTCATCGAAGGAGAAGGTCCAAAAGGTATCGGCAACAACCAAGTTCAATTTGTTCAATTGATTGAACGGGATGAGGTCATCAATGCAATCCAACAGGCAAAGTTAGGCACAGACCTGGGAGTAGTCGGAATTACCATAGACATCCTTAAGGCGAGAGGAGACATTCTAGCACTACAACTTTGTAATTTATTTAACAAGTGCTTTACAGAGGATCGAATCCCAGATCAATGGAAAACCTCAAAAACTATACTCATCCACAAGAAGGGCGACACCAAACTCACGGAGAACTATCGCCCTGGCTGCTTACTACCGATGATGTACAGAATATTCTCCAAAGTCCTTGTTAACAGGATCAGCCAACAACTGGACCTCCAACAACCCCGTGAGCAGGCTGGATTCAGAAGAGGGCTCGCCCCTACTGACCACCTACACACAAACCACCAGCTGCTGGAGAGAGCACGTGAACTACGCCTGCCCATATATCTAGTGTTTATAGATTATGAAAAAGCTTTTGATAGTATTGAAATCGATGCCATAATAAATGCCCTAAGAAACCAGGACGTGGCCAAAAATTACACGAGGATGATCAAAGAAATGAATGTAGGTTGCAGTACGAATATTACTCTGTACCACTGTCAAATAACTATTCCACTAGCAAGAGGGGTGCAGCAGGGTGACACAATTTCTTCAAAGCTTTTCACAGCAGCGCTTGCGGAAATCTTCCAATAGTTGATTTGGGCCAATAAAGGAATAAATATGGACGGGGAAAGGCTCACCCACCTACACTTTGCAGAAAACATTGTGCTCATAAGCCACACCACCAATGAGGCCTAACACTCCTTGAACGAACTCGATGAGGTCAGTCTAGGTGTCGCTTGGTCCACGTGCCTGGCTGATAAGCCAATGGTGCGAGGCTACCATCTAAGGGATTACGGCCGAACACCTCTAAGCCGGAATCCCGCCCTGAATCTCAGCACCACTGTGACGGGAGGCAACATTATGGTTGGGACCTGGGGCTCGCGTCTCAGCCCGAACCGGTCGAGTCGCAGCAAGAGGTCTCAGCCGTCCCGCCGATCAAAGCGGGCGAGGAGCTGCTCGATATTCACCCCATTTGGCGTTGAGGTGTGAAACCACTAGTAAAAGACTTAGTTCTCGGTCGGGGTGTCGTAAACAGTAGAGCAGCCACCTCACTGCGAACTATTGAGTATCAGCCCTTGACCATGAGATGTGTCTGCACACCAAGCGAACAACATCTCCGTGCCATGACCAGGCTTGTCCCCTGGTTAAATGCACTCCTGCCTCACTCTTTACCTCTGTCTGCTATCAGTCATCCCAATGGACGCAGAAGAGATGCAGTCCAGCGGACATTGCACCTCTGCCCTATTGTGACAACCTCCCAGGTGGCGGGGAATGCTAGGCGTACCATCACTGCAGAGAAGCCGAGAAAATAAAGGGAGCAAAGAGATACACCACTTACATGCACATGCTACGTTTCTGGGATACAGACACACTGGACTGCCTCTCTTCCGGGATAGTACAAATCAGTACATAGTCCATATCATATATCATCACTGCACCCTATAGACACGAGTGGTGAAGACTCGATAGTCCTGTAAGACAACTTCCATAAGAGAGACAACTCTGATCACAAACAACTGCTGCCTTGCAGATAGGCTGGGGACAGCCAAAGGCTAAGGAGGGCATCCCTACAGAAACGCCTGTTGAAAATGGATGCACTGGGCCACAGGCTTAACGAGTAATACAGTGCAATGTATATCGCTGTATGATGACGGTACGACCTAATAGAAAAAAGTGTGGCGCTCATCCTGTGGAGTCCCGCCAGGCAGCGAGAGTGCGGACCGCCTCACGTCTTGAAGGGGCCCAACCATTGCTACTGGTGGTCACCCACCCATGTACTGTGGAGGCACATTGTATTGGGGCAAAAACTATTGACCAAAAACACAAGACCCTCAGAATACTACAGTGGAATGCGGAGGGAGTCATTAACAAAAAAGCTTTCCCTAATACATCACTTGCATGAAGGTAAGACTGATGTGGCATGTATCAAAGAAACGCACCTCAACAACAATCATAAATTCTCAATCAGAGGATACTCAAGAGATGAAGATCCGCATCTTCAACCTGTACGGACCACCAAACAAAGACTGTCGCTCTTGAGTATGGAAGTCAAAGACTCCAACTGCATAGTAGTTGGAGACTTCAACAGCCACTCGGAGAGATGGGGATACTCGGACACAGACAGCAGAGGTGACGAAGTGGAAGATTGGGAGATAGACACAAATCTCTGTCTAATCAATAGGCCAGAGGATAGCCCTAGCTTCTATTCTAGAACATGGCATACCACCTCTACTCCAGACTTGGTCTTTTCCACGGTGGACATTCACCACAAAATAGACCACCAGGTGCTAAACCAATTGGCAGGTAGCGACCACAGGCCAATTAGGCTAGAAGTTGATATGGAAGTAGGCCCACAAAAAATAAAACCGCTCCCACGTTGGAATTACAAACGAGCCGACTGGGACAGGTTTGCAAGTCTGACAGATGGGCTGTGTGAAACCATCAACACACGGAATAACAATATGAAGCCCATGGTGGAAATCCTATAAAAAAGCAATAATGCAAGCAGCGACCGAAACCATCCCAAGAGGGGCAAGGAAAAATTATAAGCCCTATTGGAATGAGGAATTGCAGAAAGCGGAAGACGAATCTCAAATGCTAGGAACATGGCAGAGAGGGAACAATCTATGGAGGCAAATATCGCCCTCAAAGCCACCACGGCGAAATACAAATACACTCTAAACCAAACAACAAGAGAAAGCTGGAAAAACAAAACAGAAAGCCTCAATCTAGATAAAGATGGAAACAAGCTATGGAAGTTAGTCAGAGCCATGAATGACGAAACTCCATCAAACAAACAAATTACCATCAAGCAGGGCGACAACATGCTCACTGGAAAAAAAGCAGCAAACGCCTTTGTTGAACATTATGCCAGAGCAAATCACATTGATGTCCCTGCAGATAGGCATACAGACATTAGTGAAGAGCAAAAGGGGCACGACAACATCAATATGGCACCAGAAGAGCATATGATGGCAAAACTAACAATGAATGAAATTGAAGAGGCCATGAGAACGTTAAAGAAACGGAAATCTCCCGGAAAAGATGGGATAACAAACGAAATGCTGATGGGGCTGGGCCAAACAGCAAAGAGGAAGTTACTATCAGTCCTGAACCAAAGCTGGAAAAGGGGTATTTGTACCCCAGGCATAGAAAGACGCAGTACTTATACCAGTACCAAAGAAAGGAAAAGACAAAACAGATCCAAATGGATACAGGCCTATCAGCCTACTGAGCTGTGTAGGCAAACTGATGGAAAGTATGATAAACACCAGACTGATGTGGCATCTGGAAGAAAAACACATATTAATTCCACAGCAAGCAGGCTTTAGACAGCACAGATCCACTGAGGACCAGATCACTCTCATAGCCCAGGAAATAGAGGATGCTTATCAGGAGAAAAAACACACAGTAGCGGTTTGGGTGGATTTAGAGAAAGCATTTGACAAGGTGTGGAAAGAGGGACTTAAAGTCAAGCTACGAAGAAGTGAAGTTTGTGGGAAAATGTACAGATGGATCAGCCATTACCTCAAAAACAGAACAGCCAGAGTTCAAGTACAAGGGCAGATGAGCAAAAAAGGTGACACTTGAGCAGGGAGTACCCCAAGGGGGAGTACTGTCACTCACACTTTTCCTGGTGTATATAAACAACATCTCAGAGAATATATCAAGAAGAGTCCACAGCTCCATGTTCACAGACGATCTGGCTATGTGGACCTCTGAAAAAAATCTCACCATAGCAAGTAATCGGATGCAGCAGGACCTTACATCGTTGGAGGAGTGGGCGAACTCATGGCTGGTCAAAATAAATGAGGAAAAAACAACATGTACGATATTCTCGCTTTCAAACAAACCCCAAAACACCAACATAAGTCTTAACGGCACATATCTACGGCCAAACGACAACCCAAACTACCTGGGAGTCACATTTGATCGGCGCATGACATGGAAAAGTCAGATCGAGAGAAATCGAATGAGAGCCAGAGAAAGAATGACAATCATGAGGAAACTTGCTGGCACAAGCTGGGGAGCAGACGAAAGCATACTAAAGAAACTGTACACTGGAAGAGTGAGACCAGTTCTCGAGTATGGCATTGCGGCATGGACAACAGCAGCAAAGGCAAACTTTGATAAAATTAGCAAACTCCAAAACCAAGCCATGAGAGTTATAACAGGAGGCATGAAGTCAACGCCAATTGTAGAACTTGAAAAGATTACAAATCTGCAATCCATGACCGACAGAAGAGACTGCAGAGCCCAGCATCAAGCAGAGAAACTCAGAAGACAGGCAGACCATCCAATGCATCAGAGACTAAATAGATTTGGAAATGGGAAACTAAGCGGAGAAACTTTGCAGAAATAGCCAAAGCAAAGATGAGCAAAGACCCTATGATCACATTAACAACTCCAAAGCCCATCTCTACTGTACGCAAACCTACCTGGAGGCAGCATATACTTCCGGAGGTGGTAGAAAATATACCAGGTATTGGAAACATGAACAGCCAGACTGTAAAAGAAAGAAGAGATACAACCCTGAGGTACATAACGAAAAACTACCCAAGCATGGACTGGACCCATGCATACACCAACAGTTCTGTAACAAACACAACACAGAACGGAGGGGCAGGGTTTATTCCTGAGCCTACCAAATGGTAAAAAAACAACACTGTCAGTGGCAACTGGAAAATACTCAAGCAATTTCAGAGTGGAGGCAGAGGCACTGAGGGCTGCAGTAGAAGAAATGGTGACAGGCACAAGAAATGAAAGCCATATAGTCCTGTTTACAGATGCCCTGGCCGTAGTCACAGCACTAAAAAGCCAGAAAAATACTGAACTTAATGATTTAAGATCAGTACTCTGTCAACTATGCCAGCAGTCCGCACCAAAAAGAGTAGTGGTACAGTGGGTCCCATCCCACTGTAACATCCAAGGCAACGAGGAGGCAGACAGACTGGCAAAAGAAGGTGCAAGACTACCACAACCAGATTCTAGTGTGACCTACGAAGAGTCCAAAAGGCTTATTAAAGCCAGATACATGACCAAATGGGAAACAACATACTGGCTACACAAAAAACGATGCCTATTACCAGTTGAACAGAAGAGAGCAGGTCGTGGTCTTCAGACTCCGCACAGGCCACAACATACTGAGGTACCACCTATTCAATAAATTGAAGATAGGTGGCACTGACGAATGCACATGTGGTACCGGGAAAATGACCGCTGAACATTTGCTGCAAAACTGCCCGACATACGAGGATCAGAGAAAGCACATGTGGCCATCACCAGTGGCAATACTTGACAAGCTCTATGGCAGAGTCGACAGTCTCAGGATGACCGCTGCTTTTTTTGAAAAAATTCAGGTTGACGTCTGACAGCGTATGAAGAAGAAGAAGATATCATCACCACACCCTATAGACACGAGTGGGGAAGACTCGATAGTCCTGCAAGACAACTTCCCTAAGAGAGACAACTCTGACCACAAACAACTGCTGCCTTGCAGATAGGCTGGGGACAGCCAAAGGCTAAGGAGGGCATTCCTACAGAAACGCCTGTTGAAATCGGATACACTGGGCCACAGGCTTAACAAAACAGTGCAACGTATATCGCTGTAACCAGCGTACGAAGAAGAAGAAGAAGTCTAGGTGTCGGACTATGAATGAACAAAAAGAAAACTCAATGTCTCTGAAACACTTACTGCCGCAAATGCGAGATCAAGCTGGGAAATGAGTCAATTGAAGATGTCAGCTCCTACATATACTCAGGGCAGGAAATAAATGCCACCCACACCTTAGACCGGGAGATTTCCAGACGAAGAGCTGCAGCCTGGTCTAGCTTTAATACCATAAAGCATATACTCCTGCATCTGATAAACACCATTGCAAGGGCACACCTTTTCAATTCTGCGGTCATACCAGCCATGATCTATGTATGTGAAGTGTGGAATCTACGCAACGCAGATGTAGAGAAACTACAAGTTATCCAGAGAGCCGATGGCAAGATGCGTCCTCAGGATCTCGATCAGATATCGAATCCACAATGCTGAAATCAGAGAACGCACTTTATATCAAGACATCGTGGAGGCTGCATTGTCTCGCAAATACCACTGGGCTGGTTGTGTGGTGCGCATGCCAGATAACAGATGGACACTGAGAACAATGTTTTGGTGGCCATATAATCATACACAGGCACGAGCATTCCCGCCTATACAATGACGAGATGTAACCGCTGACAATGCAAACGATCAGACTGCATACAGGACATTGCTGACTACCTCGCATACGATTGTATATTATCTACATATATAAGTTATTACCTATACTGACAGTCTCATACTCTCTCCAACTATCATCTCCGACAATGCTTGCCACCAAGTCATTCTCTCCATTGTCAGAGATATCCACCAGATGAGCTCCCATTTTTATGCACGAATCCCTGGCATTGGACCAGGTATCTTGATTAATCAGTGAGTAGCATGAGCCCTTGTAAGCAGTCCATCCGGGAGGACAGATGAGAGTGTTTGGACCTGCAAAGTGAAGTCAGTCTGTAACAGTCTGATCAAAACAGTTTTAATTGGTGCAATCAATGTGAATCCAATTCCCCTAAAAGATGAGAACATAATAAGACCACTGCACCCCCATGCATATAGTTTAGATGACTTTTTGTGAGGTTAGCAACCTTATCATGTAAAACAAATTGCTGCAGAAAATCACTACAGGAGCACAAAAAAGTGTTTCTGCACAGGCGTCCTGTAACCAACCATTTACAGATGTAGTTCTATGCTTTGGAAGAAGAAAAATAGAGAAGAATAAGAAGACAATGGACCATAGTTTTACATTAAACCAGGAACAAACAGGAAAAAAGTTTTCACTAATCAGTTCAGTTATCCATCTACTTGTGCCAGTGAGTGTTGTGCAGGTGTTAAATCGTCATTCTTTGGTCATTACAAGCCTGTGTCATTGAAGAATTGCTTGTGTGTCATTTATCCATCTTTCGCATGGTTTTCCTTGTGCCCTGTAGCCAGCTAACAATATACTGTTATTGATTTTCAACTGTAATGGTTCTTTTATATGTACAGTGTGTAATAAGACGCTCTGAGTTTTTTCGTCAATCTCCAAGATGACAAGACGCTGGTCCCACCTACGTTGAGACCAGGGGCGATTTAAACGTGTGGGATTCGAAACCTCACCATTTCGTACTATCTTTTCTTGTGAGACAGACACACTTACTTCTCAACCATTGAAATGCTTGAGTGAAACAAATAACATTAGTTATTCAAACTTTAGTGGAGGCCGAAGATGCAGAGTGAATGAGCTGAGAGCAGCAGCGAATCAGCTGGCTCCTTGCATCAGGGTCAGCAACCCATTCCAGGACCTCGTGCCTGGCTAAGAGAATTGAGATCAAAGAGGGAATGATGTGCTGAAACTGGATGTGTCTGCCAAAAAGGTGCAGATATCACAACCTTGCTGTAAACTATAACACAACATCCTTTTCAGGATGAACACTGAAAAAGAAGAAGAAAGTTATGGGAAAATACAGTAACCTAAGTTACAAAGTAAGTAAAAAGTATGATCATTGAGCAGTATGCCTACAAGATCCTTAAGTGGGGCCAAAGACGCAGAATAGTCAATCAACTGACAACAGCTTGCATCAGGGTCAGCGAACCAGAGCAGACCAAGACACTATTCCGCCTCCAAGTGACAACTCTGGAAACGGGCTGAACTTGCGGAGTCTGGCTAAGAGAATAGAGACTGTAGTGGGAAGGCGAACCCGGCACCTAAAAAAGCCAGCTGAAACCAGATGTGTCAGGTTGAAAAGACCACACAACACCATATTGCAGATATCGCAGATGCACTGTAAACTATGACACAACATCACTACATCTTTTTCAAGATGAAAGCCAAAGAAGAAGATCCCTCCCTGAGTAGTGAAGTGATAAGATCCCTGAGTGAAGTAACAAGATCCCTGAGTGGTGTGGTTACAAGATCCCTGAGCGGTGTGGTTACAAGATCCCTGAGTGGTGAAGTGACAAGATCCCTGAGTGAAGTAACAAGATCCCTGAGTGGTGAAGTGACAAGATCCCTGAGTGGTGAAGTGACAAGATCCCTGAGTGAAGTGACAAGATCCCTGAGTGGTGAAGTGACAAGATCCCTGAGTGGTGAAGTGACAAGATCCCTGAGTGAAGTAACAAGATCCCTGAGTGGTGAAGTGACAAGATCCCTGAGTGGTGAAGTGACAAGATCCCTGAGTGAAGTGACAAGATCCCTGAGTGGTGAAGTGACAAGATCCCTGAGTGGTGAAGTGACAAGATCCCTGAGTGAAGTAACAAGATCCCTGAGTGGTGAAGTGACAAGATCCCTGAGTGAAGTACCAAGATCCCTGAGTGGTGAAGTGACAAGATCCCTGAGTGGTGAAGTGACAAGATCCCTGAGTGAAGTGACAAGATCCCTGAGTGAAGTGACAAGATCCCTGAGTGGTGAAGTGACAAGATCCCTGAGTGGTGAAGTGATAAGATCCCTGAGTGGTGAAGTGACAAGATCCATGAGCGGTGTGGTTACAAGATCGCTGAGTGGTGTGGTTACAAGATCCCTGAGTGGTGTGGTTACAAGATCCCTGAGTGGTGAAGTGACAAGATCCATGAGTGGTGTGGTTACAAGATCCCTGAGTGGTGAAGTGACAAGATCCATGAGCAGTGTTGTTACAAGATCCCTGAGTGATGTGGTTACAAGATCCCTGAGTGGTGTGGTTACAAGATCCCTGAGCGGTGTGGTTACAAGATCCCTGAGTGGTGAAGTGACAAGATCCATGAGTGGTGTGGTTACAAGATCCCTGAGTGGTGTGGTTACAAGATCCCTGAGTGGTGTGGTTACAAGATCCCTGAGTGGTGAAGTGACAAGATCCATGAGTGGTGTGGTTACAAGATCCCTGAGTGGTGTGGTTACAAGATCCCTGAGTGGTGTGGTTACAAGATCCCTGAGTGGTGAAGTGACAAGATCCATGAGTGGTGTGGTTACAAGATCCCTGAGTGGTGTGGTTACAAGATCCCTGAGTGGTGTGGTTACAAGATCCCTGAGTGGTGTGGTTACAAGATCCCTGAGTGGTGTGGTTACAAGATCCCTGAGTGGTGAAGTGACAAGATCCCTGAGTGGTGTGGTTACAAGATCCCTGAGTGGTGAAGTGACAAGATCCATGAGCAGTGTTGTTACAAGATCCCTGAGTGGTGTGGTTACAAGATCCCTGAGTGGTGTGGTTACAAGGTCCCTGAGCGGTGTGGTTACAAGATCCCTGAGTGGTGAAGGGACAAGATCCATGAGTGGTGAAGGGACAAGATCCCTGAGTGGTGTGGTTACAAGATCCCTGAGTGGTGTGGTTACAAGATCCCTGAGCGGTGTGGTTACAAGATCCCTAAGTGGTGAAGTGACAAGATCCATGAGTGGTGTGGTTACAAGATTGAATCATATCCCTCTAACATGACAGGAAACCACTGTAACCACTTAACATGAAATAGTTAAAGCGTTAACAGGAAGAATATGAATAATAATCAAATGAACTCACTTATTCCAGTGCTAAAAACAATATTCTGGTTCAGACCTCCACAGGTAAAGTTGGTATATGGCTGCTGGCAAGACATGTTACAGCCCTGAGCCCCACCATACATTCCATACAAGTTTCCACAAGAACACTGTCCCCCATTTTGAAGACCTGCATAGAAGTAACCCTGAAACAGACATTTGAATTCTAGAGTTTATTTTATTCATGGCTATTCCCTCTCTGTGTACATGTATAGCAACGACCCATGTGGGCTCCTGGGACGGAGCCGGGTACTCCGCTGCTTTGGGATGGGCCGTGAGGTGGGAGTGTTTGAGGAGTTCTCCTAAGTGTCGAACCGGTGTCAGAGGCCGTCGTCTTCCGTTCTCGAGCTCCATCTGTGCACCCTCTGAATATTTTTCTCCTGCCAGGCGATGAATTTCTTTATCCATTTAGAAAATGATGAAATGAGAGGCTGCCTAAGGTCTCCAGTGGGGGAGGTCTGGCAGAGTGCCGTTTTGACTGGTCATGGTGGCGTCCGGCCAACACAACGGACCTCAGATGCCTAGGTGAAGATTATTATTATTATGTACTTGTATGCTTGTGAAACATTGACGTCACATGCTGCATTGGAGCGGAAAATACAGGCCATGAGATGAGGTGTTCCAGAAGGATCCTTGGAAATCATATATCGAGATCATGTCATGAATTTACGGTGTTCAGTAATTTGCTACGAAGCTGCTATATCTGCGCCTTTCAGCACAACACATATCAGTTTCAGCCCAACACATATCAGTTTCAGCACAACACATATCAGTTTCAGCACAACACATATCAGTTTCAGCACAACACAACACATATCAGTTTCAGCCCAACACATATCAGTTTCAGCACAACACATATCAGTTTCAGCACAACACATATCAGTTTCAGCCCAACACATATCAGTTTCAGCACAACACATATCAGTTTCAGCCCAACACATATCAGTTTCAGCCCAACACAACACATATCAGTTTCAGCACAACACATATCAGTTTCAGCACAACACATATCAGTTTCAGCACAACACATATCAGTTTCAGCACAACACATATCAGTTTCAGCACAACACATATCAGTTTCAGCACAACACATATCAGTTTCAGCACAACACATATCAGTTTCAGACCAACACATATCAGTTTCAGCCCAACACATATCAGTTTCAGCACAACACATATCAGTTTCAGCACAACACATATCAGTTTCAGCACAACACAACACATATCAGTTTCAGCCCAACACATATCAGTTTCAGCACAACACATATCAGTTTCAGCACAACACATATCAGTTTCAGCCCAACACATATCAGTTTCAGCACAACACATATCAGTTTCAGCCCAACACATATCAGTTTCAGCCCAACACAACACATATCAGTTTCAGCACAACACATATCAGTTTCAGCACAACACATATCAGTTTCAGCACAACACATATCAGTTTCAGCACAACACATATCAGTTTCAGCACAACACATATCAGTTTCAGACCAACACATATCAGTTTCAGCACAACACATATCAGTTTCAGCCCAACACATATCAGTTTCAGCACAACACATATCAGTTTCAGCACAACACATATCAGTTTCAGCCCAACACATATCAGTTTCAGCACAACACATATCAGTTTCAGCCTAACACATATCAGTTTCAGCCCAACACATATCAGTTTCAGCACAACACATATCAGTTTCAGACCAACACATATCAGTTTCAGCACAACACATATCAGTTTCAGCACAACACATATCAGTTTCAGCACAACACATATCAGTTTCAGACCAACACATATCAGTTTCAGACCAACACATATCAGTTTCAGACCAACATATATCAGTTTCAGCCCAACACATATCAGTTTCAGCCCAACACATATCAGTTTCAGCACTCCCCTTTTTAGGACCTGGTTTAATGTCTTATTCTTCATAAATGAAAACATTCCTGACAAATGCTTTTGTAATAGCACATCTTGTGGTGATCCCCGTCAACCATTTCCTATAGGTCCAACACTGCTTTCTGGTTCACACTATCTAGCTTTTAAGGGCAGCAGCGTGGATGGATGATGGAGATGCTCGTCTGCTGTGTGAACAAATCTCCTGGTTGATAAGACAGTGCCCTTCAAGAGAACTACACAATGAAAACTAGTTTGATCAAATTTATTTGAAAATGCCCTACTTGAAGATCAACAACAGATGGTCTTCCTTGATAATTTATTCAGTCAATGTCATAATTTCCTAAAAAGTAAAGTAACAGTTCCAATTGTTACATATATTTGCTTAATAAGATGAACAACGAGTACTGCTTCATCGTGCACTTAGATCAACTGAATATATTTCTATCTGTTACCAAGGGAGAGAAATTATAAATTAGACTATAACAAGTTTTTTTTAAAAATAGAACCACCTACAAGAACAAGAGGGCATAGCTATAAATTAACTAAAGAAAGGTCCAGATTAAATATTAGGAAATACTTTTTTAGTCAGAGAGTGGTGAATGCTTGAATTGCATTGCCACAGGAAGTAGTGGAGGCAGGGACAATTAATGCATTTAAGAATAGATTGGATGCGCATAGCTTTAGAGCAAAGAAATGTAAATGAAACTGATTGTATAGACTCTGCAGAGTCTTCTAAACCAGTATAACAACATTAAGTTAAGAAGAGTGATCAATGTTGGGTGAAGCATACAGATCAAGGTTGCATCTCACATGCAGTGTTTGTGCTCCTAGAAATAGACTGTGTTAAAGTAGTCCAGTCAACGAGGTGGGGATCAACACTGTGATCTCTATAGTAGTGATCCTATTCAGTAGCTTTATATTTCACTACAGCCAGGATGACCCAGATCAACATTTTATAATAACCCTCAGAATATAACTAGAGCCTCTGTAACCTGCTACCAAATAACAGTTTTCACGAGTAAAAAACCCTGACATAAATAGGTTGGAACAAAAACAATAAAGAAAGGAAGACTAACATTAAAATAAAATACCTTGTCATAGCAATAGTACAGACATGCCTCCGGCCAGATACTGGCATACTTGTCTGTCAAAGGGACATAGGGAAGGTCAGGGTCTGAAGCATCATCTGCATAACATCCCAATGGAGTGCTTGCTGTATGCTCTGTAAACAAATATGGCATACATTTATTCAGCTTATCTCTCTAATCTCATCAGAAAACGGACTATAGATGTCGGAGAGCTGCTATCCTGTCTTGTGTACCATCTGTGCCTGTACCATTGACATGAAAAGCAAGTTAATACCAGAACTTAATGTGCAGCAATAGTCTGCTGAGGTCAAACCCCATGTCCTCATCGCAGGGAATGAAAACAGTACAAAAGAGGGGACTTGCCAATCCTCTGACATATCGTGTTGGTCCTCACACAAGGTGGGTATCAAATCAATCAATGAAATTCAATCTCTTTTCTCCATTCATTTGCCATTGACCACATAATGCCAGTATACACAGTAATGGGCTACTCTTTCTACCTATCTCCAGGTGTAACCAATTAACACTTTGAACCCTGGCCTCCTGGTCTGTAAAATCCCATTCCCCTGTGCTCCTGAGAAAATATGCACAAAGTAGACATCTAATGAAAGCTACTTACTATGACATAACCATGTGCTCTAATTTCATTTTTCCATCTCAAATTGACTGACCTGATCATCTCCAATCATCTCTACTTGTTATGCCAGTAAATTGTGGAATATATTTATTGAAAACCATCCTGTATTAAATATACTTGATACACTACATGAGACAAAGTGTAGACGTCACGATATTACGGCCAAAATCAAAGCAGTACAACCCAAAATGTGCTAACTGCCCCCACACCCACCACTCCTCATTTAGACCTAGGACTGGCCATGACAGAGTTACCATCTGCATGACCATTGTTATGTTAAATATGTGCTTCTGTCAATCAATCAAATCCTGCCGCTCCTCTAGGTACATAGGCCGTTAACACCAACATATATAGTCCTTAGCTGCTCTTTCTGGCTCTCTCCAGGTGTAATCACTTTCTGGCTCTCTCCAGGTGTAATCACTTTCTGGCTCTCTCCAGGTGTAATCACTTTCTGGCTCTCTCCAGGTGTAATCACTTTCTGGCTCTCTCCAGGTGTAATCACTTTCTGGCTCTCTCCAGGTGTAATCACTTTCTGGCTCTCTCCAGGTGTAATCACTTTCTGGCTCTCTCCAGGTGTAATCACTTTCTGGCTCTCTCCAGGTGTAATCACTTTCTGGCTCTCTCCAGGTGTAATCACTTTCTGGCTCTCTCCAGGTGTAATCACTTTCTGGCTCTCTCCAGGTGTAATCACTTTCTGGCTCTCTCCAGGTGTAATCACTTTCTGACTTTCTCCAGGTGTAATCACTTTCTGGCTCTCTCCAGGTGTAATCACTTTCTGGCTCTCTCCAGGTGTAATCACTTTCTGGCTCTCTCCAGGTGTAATCACTTTCTGGCTCTCTCCAGGTGTAATCACTTTCTGACTCTCTCCAGGTGTAATCACTTTCTGGCTCTCTCCAGGTGTAATCACTTTCTGACTCTCTCCAGGTGTAATCACTTTCTGGCTCTCTCCAGGTGTAATCACTTTCTGACTCTCTCCAGGTGTAATCACTTTCTGGCTCTCTCCAGGTGTAATCACTTTCTGACTCTCTCCAGGTGTAATCACTTTCTGACTCTCTCCAGGTGTAATCACTTTCTGACTCTCTCCAGGTGTAATCACTTTCTGACTTTCTCCAGGTGTAATCACTTTCTGGCTCTCTCCAGGTGTAATCACTTTCTGGCTCTCTCCAGGTGTAATCACTTTCTGGCTCTCTCCAGGTGTAATCACTTTCTGGCTCTCTCCAGGTGTAATCACTTTCTGACTCTCTCCAGGTGTAATCACTTTCTGGCTCTCTCCAGGTGTAATCACTTTCTGACTCTCTCCAGGTGTAATCACTTTCTGGCTCTCTCCAGGTGTAATCACTTTCTGACTCTCTCCAGGTGTAATCACTTTCTGACTCTCTCCAGGTGTAATCACTTTCTGACTCTCTCCAGGTGTAATCACTTTCTGACTTTCTCCAGGTGTAATCACTTTCTGGCTCTCTCCAGGTGTAATCACTTTCTGGCTCTCTCCAGGTGTAATCACTTTCTGGCTCTCTCCAGGTGTAATCACTTTCTGGCTCTCTCCAGGTGTAATCACTTTCTGACTCTCTCCAGGTGTAATCACTTTCTGGCTCTCTCCAGGTGTAATCACTTTCTGGCTCTCTCCAGGTGTAATCACTTTCTGGCTCTCTCCAGGTGTAATCACTTTCTGGCTCTCTCCAGGTGTAATCACTTTCTGGCTCTCTCCAGGTGTAATCACTTTCTGGCTCTCTCCAGGTGTAATCACTTTCTGGCTCTCTCCAGGTGTAATCACTTTCTGGCTCTCTCCAGGTGTAATCACTTTCTGACTTTCTCCAGGTGTAATCACTTTCTGGCTCTCTCCAGGTGTAATCACTTTCTGGCTCTCTCCAGGTGTAATCACTTTCTGGCTCTCTCCAGGTGTAATCACTTTCTGGCTCTCTCCAGGTGTAATCACTTTCTGACTCTCTCCAGGTGTAATCACTTTCTGGCTCTCTCCAGGTGTAATCACTTTCTGACTCTCTCCAGGTGTAATCACTTTCTGGCTCTCTCCAGGTGTAATCACTTTCTGACTCTCTCCAGGTGTAATCACTTTCTGGCTCTCTCCAGGTGTAATCACTTTCTGACTCTCTCCAGGTGTAATCACTTTCTGACTCTCTCCAGGTGTAATCACTTTCTGACTCTCTCCAGGTGTAATCACTTTCTGACTTTCTCCAGGTGTAATCACTTTCTGGCTCTCTCCAGGTGTAATCACTTTCTGGCTCTCTCCAGGTGTAATCACTTTCTGGCTCTCTCCAGGTGTAATCACTTTCTGGCTCTCTCCAGGTGTAATCACTTTCTGACTCTCTCCAGGTGTAATCACTTTCTGGCTCTCTCCAGGTGTAATCACTTTCTGACTCTCTCCAGGTGTAATCACTTTCTGGCTCTCTCCAGGTGTAATCACTTTCTGACTCTCTCCAGGTGTAATCACTTTCTGACTCTCTCCAGGTGTAATCACTTTCTGACTCTCTCCAGGTGTAATCACTTTCTGACTTTCTCCAGGTGTAATCACTTTCTGGCTCTCTCCAGGTGTAATCACTTTCTGGCTCTCTCCAGGTGTAATCACTTTCTGGCTCTCTCCAGGTGTAATCACTTTCTGGCTCTCTCCAGGTGTAATCACTTTCTGACTCTCTCCAGGTGTAATCACTTTCTGGCTCTCTCCAGGTGTAATCACTTTCTGGCTCTCTCCAGGTGTAATCACTTTCTGGCTCTCTCCAGGTGTAATCACTTTCTGGCTCTCTCCAGGTGTAATCACTTTCTGGCTCTCTCCAGGTGTAATCACTTTCTGACTCTCTCCAGGTGTAATCACTTTCTGACTCTCTCCAGGTGTAATCATTGAATTTGAGTTCCTTCTCATATTCTCTTCTAAGTGTATTTCTTGGTCTACGTCTTCCTTTGAGGATTCCATGTAAGAGTCTTTCTGATTATGTTGGACAGTTCTTTCCGCAGTATAGTAGGCCAGTTTTCCGAGTCTTTACTCTTACTTATAATTCTGCAATCCCACTATCTGGGGACGGCGTGGCCTAGTGGTTAAGTGGCACGGCTCACGACCCGAAGGTACTGGGTTCGATCCCCATCACAGCACCGGCCGTTACCCCGGGGAAGCAAACCCTTAGAAAATGCAGGAGGAAGCAGACCCTCACATAAAATGCGTGCTGAAGTCGGATGCACTGGGCCGACAGGCGCAAAATAAAAACACAGTGCAACGCACACCGCCTTGGGGATTAGAGAAAAAATAAGGCGAACGCAAAAAAAAAAAATCCCACCATCAGTATTGTCCCTCTTTTTTGTATCCTTTCCAGCATGTATATATCTACGATTAGGACTCCACACCTGCACACAGTACTCCAATCTAGATTTAAGTAATGCTTTATACAGTTTGACTATCACTTTCATGCAAAGTCTATGATTTTTTCTAAAATATAAACCTAGTCTGTACATTGCAAGGCAACTATTGGAACAAGCTAACTTTATTTCTCAGTCCTAAAAATTCCCCCGTGCGGGCCTCGGTAATAGGAATAAACGTTGTAATTTGTGGAACTCTTTTTTTTCGTCTTTTACAACATGAATAGTAGGTACAGTCTATTCTTTCCTTTCCGATAAGGAGTCTTAGGATTCATTTAGGAGTTATCTGAATTATTTCATCCTAAAACTATACTTTTATTCTGAACAAAGCCCAAATCATTGTGTTTAAATTTTGACACCAACAAAAATACCCATTTTTTTATGAAAAACATAAATCACATAATGATTTTTTTTTTTTTTAAACCACAAAACTATACCTTTCACTGAACAAGACTAAATTGTACAGTGCTGAAACTATTCCATCACAATAAAACACATTTTAATCATTCTTAAATGTGGAACACTGTAAAACATCTTACTAGAACAAGCATAGATCTCCCATCTGAGTGCTATCCCAGTGTGGAATCCATGAGGCCAAAGTTGAACATATCTGGCGTTGACTGGCTGCGCCAATTCATTTTTAACCACAGTGGAACCATCAAAATTTCCTGGATACGTCTACAACAAAATTGTTTTAGTAAATCTACTACTTAGAGCAAATATCAAATCAAGTCATAACATTTTCAGCTCCCTGTGGAAAATATATGTCTTCAGCAAACACATGTCTAGTCATCAAATGTTGCCATGGCTATATCTGTTAACAGCGTTTGTGACTTGAAGTTTCTACAGGATGGGGTAACGATCCCCATTCCCAGCCCTTCTTAGTCACCTATTACGACAGACCTGGGAGGCTATAGTTTAAGTATTCTGGGGGGGGGGGGGGGGGGGGGGCGCACCTCTCTGTGACGAAGTGGTCAAGTCAGGGTTCGAATTCGAGCCGCGACAGTCGGTCCATGATGCCAATTTTTTCCAGAGATCCCTGGGTTCATCGCTGCAGGTACAGAGTTCGTGCTTTGTGTGATGCTCTCGACTGATGTGGTACACATCTGCCGAGAGAGGCCGAGCTAAATGGGGAAAACCTGAGGCGATGAAATTTGTTTTAATAATTTTTTTAATTCTGGGGTTCTCTTTCGGGTCCTGCTTACACTAGATACTGCTGTCAAAGATGAAGTGCTAGAGACAACCAATTTTTTACTACAGTGAAGCCATCAATATTTCCTTGATATGTCTGCAACAAAATTACTTTAGTAACTCTAGTGCTTATAGCAAATATTGGACAAGTGAAAGATAAATGTGGTACATTAACTGACTCTGCTGTCAAAGATAACGTGTTAGAGTCCAAGATAAATCTTTTTTTTTTTTTTTTTGCATTCGCCTTATTTCTTTATTCCCCAAGGCGGTGTGCCGTTGCACTATGTTTTTATTTTGCGCCAGTCAGCCCAGTTATCCAACTTCTGCATGCATTTTATATAAGGGTCTGCTTCCTCCTACATTTTACAAGGGTTTGCTTCCCCGGGGTAATGCACCTGCTGTGATGGGGAGCAGACCCAGCACCTTCAGATTGTGAGCCATGTCACGTAACCACTAGCCCACACTGTCTACAAACTCATTTTTGACCACAGTGGAGCGGAGCCATCAAAATGTCCTGGATGCCTGCACACATTTCTGCTGTATTTAATGTCCAAACTTAATGTGCAATTATAGTCTGCAGACAGAGTATGATGCTGGTTTTCCTAGTTCACCTGGCCAGTTAATAAACAAAGGTAAAGGCAGTCCCATAACAGACACTGGCATTGACGGTGAAGTATTAGAGCTTTTTTTGTGCTAAGCCACAGCTTTGTGAAGTGGATGGCCAGTTCCCTTCCTTGCTACCTTTTCTCTTCCCTAGCCGTCATCCAGGTACTCCTTTACAGCTGGGTCAACTGGAGCTGCCGGTAGCGGGAGTTGAACCCTGTACCTTTGCCAAGAAAAACAAGTTAATACCAGAATTTGGGATCAAGATGCTGAGCAGCAGCGCATGAGCTGCAGTGGTCAGCGACCATAGCTGACTGCTAGCGTCAGGGCCAGCAAACCAGAGCTGTCAAGACCCTTCTATACCTCTATGCGGTGATCCTGGATAACAGGCTGCAGCAGGGCAGACTGGCTAAGGAGAAGGGATCAAAGAGGGAATGCTAACCCTGTACTCAAAAAATGCTTGTTGAAGTCAGATGTGTTGGACCGAAATGTGCAAATATCAGTCAAGCTGTAAACTACAACAACGCATTCCATTCTCTGGACTACATTCTGCTACTTAATCCTGTGTCAGGGTTTGGTAGCAGGAGATTGAGAACAAACGAAACCAAGCCAGCCAAGCCATACCAGAATTTAATGTGCAACAAGTCTGCTGAGGTCAAACCACATGTCCTCATCATTGGGAATGAAAACAGTACAAATGGGAGAATTGTCAAGGGTACTGATGTATGGTGTTGGTTCTCCCACAACGTGGGTATCAAATCAATCAATGAAATCCAATGGGCTCTTCTCTGTGCATAAGCTATTGGCCACATATTGCCACCAGTATACATGTTCCTGGGCTACTCTTTCTACCTCTCTCCAGATGTAACCACTTAACCCTTTGAACCTTGGCCACCTGGCCTGTAAAATTCCCTTCTTTTCTGCTCCTGAGAAAATACGCACAAGCTAGACATCTGAGAAAAGTTATTTAGACAAAACTGTGTGCTCTAATTTCATTATTCTATCTCAAATAAAAGCTGACTTGGTATGGCCACATCTCGAGGTCTAAGAGCCTTGCAAACACGATATTACAGAACACCATTCAAGGCAAGCGAAGGCAGGGATATCCAAGAAAACGTTATGAATGGACTAACCTACGGCCAGAGGAGGCTCTACAAGCAACCACAGACAGAGAGGGATGGCGTAGGATTGTGGAGGTGTCAACAGGGGTACTCCAACAATCCCAAGAGGTATGGGATAAACTGAAGATTGACTGACCTGATCAACTCCAATGTTCCTACTTGTTATGCCAGTAAATTGTGAAATATACTCATTGAAGACCATCCTGTATCAAATGTAATTGATACATTACATGAAATAAATATACTCAAAAACGAACATATGACTGCGAAAAGCGAAATATGAAAAGCGAACATATGACTACTCTAAGACAGATGTTAAGAGGATGAAAGAGGCAGCGAACCACATAATCTGGGAAGATATTGTCAGAGGAACAGATGTTAAACAGGAGTGGGTGAGTTTTAAAGCAGTTCTCGAAACGCTAAAAGAGGAATGTGTTCCATATAGGGAAGTAAACCCCAAGCGTAAAAAGTGGATCACTAAAATTGTAGTTAAATGTAGAAGAGCTAAAAATAAAGCATGGAAAAAATATATAGAGGCAGGTAAATCAAAAGAAACATATTTAAAATATTTGGACAAGCAGAACATATCTCAGAAAGCAAATAAAACAGCAAAAATAGACTTCGAAAAGAAACTTGCTCAGAGGATCAAGACTGATAGTAAAAGCTTCTTCTCTTATGTTAGAAATAAACAAAGATCAAAGGACAAAGTAGGCCCTCTCATAGACAGCACAGGAAAAAAAATAAGTGAAAATAGGAAGGCAGCAAATCTACTCAATCACTACTTTGGCAGTGTACACAAAAGAGGACTGCTCCAAGATCCCAGAGCCTGTAGATATTTTTCAAAGAGACATGGATACAGCAGGATTAGGATCAATCTGTATTACAGAGGAAATGGTTTTTAAAAAATTGGAGAGGTTGAAAGTGAATAAATGTCCAGGTCAAGATGGTATTCATCCAAAATTGCTGTTTGAAATTAGAGACCAATTAGCAAAACCATTGGCTATATTATGTTCTCAATCACTTGCACAACTATAGACCTGTGAGCTTAACAAGCATAGTCTGTAAATTGTTAGAGTCAATAATCAAAGAAAACATTGTAATGCATTTAGACAAATTTAATCTAATTAGAAATAGTCAGCATGGGTTTACTAGAGGGAGATCATGCTTAACAAATCTATTAGAATTCATGGAGGAGGTTACCAAAATGTTAGATAAAGGGGAGCCAGTGGATGTTATTTATCTGGATTTTGCAAAGGCCTTTGATAAAGTACCTCATCAAAGATTATTTCAAAAATTAAAATCACATGGAATAGGTGGGGAAGTTGCCAAATGGATTGAAAATTGGTTAACGGGAAGAAGGCAGAGGGTGGGCATAAATAAGGAGTACTCTAAGTGGAGTGAAGTGAAAAGTGGTGTGCTACAGGGCTCGGTTTTGGGACCAATTTTATTCTTGATATATATAAATGATTTGGACATAGGTATGGGATCCATTATTGCAAAATTTGCTGATGACACGAAACTATGCAGTAGTGTCTCATCTAAAGCAGAAGTTGATATATTGAGGTCGGATTTAGATAAAACGAGAATGGTCTGTAATCTGGCAAATGGAGTTTAATGTAGATAAATGTACAGTCATCCACTTGGGTAGATCCAATATGGAACATAATTACAGAATGGGAGAGAACAATATTAGAAAGATAGATAAAGAAAGGGACTTAGGGGTTATAATAGATCATACATGTAAGGTGAGGGAGCAAGTTCAGGTAGCAGTAAAAAAGGCAAATGCAATGTTAGGGATGATTTAAAAAAATATTAAACATAGGAGCAAGGAAGTGATAGTCAAACTGTATAAAGCATTAGTTAGACCTAGATTGGAGTACTGTGTACAGGTGTGGAGTCCTTATCAGAGAGGGGATATAGACATGCTGGAGAGAATACAAAAAAGAGCGACAAAGCTGATAGTGGGATTCCAGAATTACAGTTATGAAGAAAGATTAAAAAGAACTGGCCTTCAGTGTCTAGAAGAGAGAAGAATTCGTGGTGACTTAATACAGGTGTATAAGATGATCAGAGGAATGGATAAAGTGGACTATAACAAGTTTTTTAAAGTACAACCACCAACAAGGAAGGACAAGAGGGCACAGCTACAAGTTGACTAAGGAGAGGTCCAGATTAGATATTAGGAAGTATTTCTTTAGCCAGAGAGTAGTGAATGCTTGGAATGCATTGCCAAGTGAGGTGGTGGAGGCTGGGACGGTCAATGCATTTAAGAACAGATTGGATGCGTACAGCTTCGAGAGGAAGATGTTGTAAATGGAACTGGTTGTATACAGACTCTGCAGAGTCTTCTAAACCAGTATAAAGACGTTAAGTTAAGTTAAGTTAAAGTGTACATCATGATATTATGGGCAAAATCAAAGCAGTACAGCCTGAAATACATCTTAGAATAATGGTCCGCCAATCACACCAAGTTGTGGGTGGCTCGAAGAGTGTGGTATTTACACACACACCGGTACATCGGTGTTACGAGTTCAAAGCTTTAATCATAGTTCCCCTTACATTCTCTTCTTCGTGTATTTTTTTTATATCTACCTCTCTTTCTCTTTCCTTGAAGATTCCACATGAGATCCTGCATGCCTATGTTGAGCAGTTCTTTCCTCATCATATGTCCTATCTAGATACATTTACTTCTCTTTATTTGTTGTTCCAGCAACTGTTGCTGGCTCCTTTCCTACAGGTCTTCATATCTCACCTTGTCCTGCCACTTGAAGCCAGTCATATTTTGTAGGTATCCATTAACAAAGAACTGGAGTCTTTATTGTATTGTCTTAATCTACAGTGGGTTCCATCCCACTGTAACATCCAAGGCAACGAGGAGGCAGACAGACTGGCAAAAGAAGGTGCAAGACTACCACAACCATATTCTAGTGTGACCTATGAAGAGTCCAAAAGGCTTATTAGTGCCAGATACATGACCAAATGGGAAACAGAATATACTGGCTACACAAAAAATGATGCCTATTACCAGTTGAACAGAAGAGAGCAGGTCGTGGTCTTCAGACTCCACACAGGCCACACCAGACTGAGGTACCACCTATTCAATAAACTGAAGATAGGTGGCACTGACGAATGCACTTGTGGTACAGGGAAAATGACCTCTGAACATCTGCTGCAAAACTGACCGACATACGAGGACCAGAGAAAGCACATGTGGCCATCACCAGTGGCAACATTAGACAAGCTCTATGGCAGTGTCGACAGCCTCAGGATGACCGCTGCTTTTTTCGAAAAAATACAGGTTGACGTTTGACAGCGTACGAAGAAGAAGAAGAAGAAGAAGTAGAAGTATTGTCCTAATCGTTCTCCATGTTTTAATTCCATACAATAGCACCTTCTTGACACTGGCATTGAATATCCTGACTTTGGAATGAATCTTGATTTCACAAGGTCGATATAGTAGCCACGAATGCTGAAATCTGCTGGCTTAGGATCTGTCCTTTACCTGCAGCAGGCCTAGAGGACAAACTCAAAAAGAAATTTCAATAGCATTTTTTTTTTTGGCGTTTGCTTATTTCTCTAATCCCCAATGTGGTGTACGTTGCACTGTGGTTTTTATTTTGCGCCTGTCTGCCCAATGCATCCGACTTCGGCATGTATTTTATGTAAGGGTCTGCTTCCTCCTGCATTTTCTAAGGGTTTGCATTCCCGGGGTAACGGTCAGTGCTAAGATAGGGATCAAACCCAGCACCTTCTGGTTGTGAGCAGTGTCACTTAACCACTAGCCTGCGCCGTCCCCATAGCATTATCATGATTCTTCCTGTTTTATTCAAGACCAAAGAGTAACATTGACGACAGTGACAATCATGCCTGAAGGCATTTTCAGAGCAGCAATAAATTTGCACCATTTTGCATTGTCTGCGATTGTGGAAGTCACATCCATGACTTTTATTTCTGCTACTGTGGTTATTCATCAAGTTGTTTCAGGTCTGCTTCTCTATCTTATATCTTTCTTCGAGGACCCAAGTTTCTTATTAGAAAGCAAAAGTGTCTTAATAGAAAGACAAAAGTGTCCTATTAGAAAGACAAAAATGTCTTATAAGAAAGATAAGTGTCTTATTAGAAAGACAAAATTGTCTTGTTATAAAGATAAATGTGTTTTATTAGAAGGAGCACATGGCCGAATGGTTTCGATGCCTGCCTGCCAACAAGGAGGGCAGCGATTTGAATCCCCGGTTATCGCATATGTTGTTTTTCTGTTCGGGGTGAAATAAACAAACATAGCCAGCATACTACGTGGTGACAGCAGTGGCAAAGCGGTCTGTAGTCCTCAGCCTTCAAAACCCCTCGTCTACACCAGCAATGGGAAAAATGTTGTATGACAGTTTTCTTTATTAGGACAAAAATATCTTAGAAAAACAAGTGTCATTAGAAAGACAAAAGTATTGTATTTGAAAAACAAAAGTGTCTTAGTAGAAAGACAACATTGTCTTATTTAAAAATAAGTGTCTTATTAAAAGGAAAAAAGTGTCTTATTAGGAAAACAAAAGTGTCTTTCTAGAAAGACAAAATTGTCTCATTAAAAACATAAGTATCTTATTAGAAAACCATGTGGGATCAAGATGCTGAGCAGCGTATGAGATGCAGCGGTCAGCGACCCATAGCTGACTGCTAGCATGAGGGCCAGCGAACCAGAGCTGCCAAGACCCTTCTACACCTCCACGCGGTGATCCTGGATAACAGGCTGCAACAGAGCAGACTGGCTAAGGAGAAGGGATTGAAGAGGGAATGCTAACCCGGTACTCAAAAAAATGCTTGCTGAAGTTGGATGTGTTGGACCGAAAAGTGAAAATATCGCAGTCAAGCTGTAAACTACGACAATGCATTCTGTTCTCTGGACTATATTCTGCTACTTAAGCCATTTCACGGTTTGTTAGGGGAGATTGAGAACGAACGAAGCCAAGCCTAGCCAAGAAAACCATGTGGGTCATTAGATAGGCAAGTATGTCATTAAAAAGACAAATGCATCTTATTTGAAAGACAAATGTGTCTTATTAGAAAGACAAAAGTGTCTTAATAGAAAAACCAAAAGTGTCTTATTAGAAAGACAAAAGAGTGTCTTATTAGAAAGACAAAAGAGTGTTATTAGAAAGACAAAGTGTCCACTATAAAAGAGTACAGCTGTATCTTTGTATATGGATAGTGAAAGGAATCGTTACATTTATGTTACATTTTAAAATGATCAAAATAGAGAAAGTTTGAAACAAAATGTAAGAAAGAAATAGTCTCACCACAGACTCATTGTACACAGTGACTCTGTTTGCAATAGTGTAGAATGTAACATTTCCCCCGTATCTTCTAAAAGTCTGGCCATCGGTTGAAAATGCTAGATAGTAGGAGGTGACCCATGAATCTTCCGACTGTGACCCTTGGGTGGCCACAGCTGTGACTTGCATTATAGTTCCAAGGTCAGCCTGAAAAGTTGAAACCAAAGTTGTCTTAAAGTTCCAAACACCAACCACTGTGACCCTTGGGTGGCCACAGCTGTGACTTGCATTATAGTTCCAAGGTCAGCCTGAAAAGTTGAAACCAAAGTTGTCTTAAAGTTCCAAACACCAACCAATCATTTAATCAATGGATACGTTTGGTCCTAAATGCTGTCATAGTCGGAGGTGAAATTGAGGAAGACGTTTAAGTTCTTAATACATTCTCCTAACTGATGAGAAGCACGTAGACTTACATAAGCATCAGTTTCTGGAATCTCTGGTTGATAGATAGTTCCTACTAACAGAAGAAGAGGTAAAATGAGAGACTGATGATTTCAAACCATGCTCTGTGTAGATGAGCCCCCATAATCTAGAAGTGGTAATTCATTTAGGAGAAGGAGAACTTTGACTAGAAATCACCCACTGTCGTGCATGTAATCTGATGATACCCAAATGCTGAGGAGAGTTAACTAGACTAGGAGCAGTTGTCAAAAGTCTTTGTGCTGAGCTGAAAGCCTTTGTGCTGAGTTGAAAGTCTATGTGAATAGAAAAAAGCTTATGTGATGTGACAAAAACCTATCTTCTTCTTCGTTCATCCTCATATCAAGGTTTTTCTTACAAAGGACACCGTGGTTTGTAAAGCTGCTTTATCTCTGTACAGTTTCTTGTCTCATATCTGTCTCCGGAGGCCAGTTCTGTTCTCTCTTCCTGCATGAACGTGCTACTTTGTAGGATGTGTTCCACGATCATGGTGTGCACCCTACATGGACATCTGTCTCATTTCTCAATTTGTTGTAAAGATGATCCTTGGGCAGTATGCCAAGTTCTCAGTCTGAAGATGATGACTTGCATTCTCTAATTAATTCAATGTAGTTGTAAAAGCCTGTGTGATGGACCAAAATCTGTGTATGGGCCAAAAGCCTCTGTGATGGACCAAAATCTGTGTATGGGCCAAAAGCCTCTGTGATGGACTAAAAGTCTGTGTATGGGCCAAAAGCCTGTGTGATGGACCAAAAGTCTGTGTATGGGCCAAAAGCCTGTGTGATGGACCAAAAGTCTGTGTATGGGCCAAAAGCCTATGTGATGAACCAAAAGTCTGTATGGGCCAAAAGCCTAGGTGATGGGTCAAAAGCCTAGGTGATGGGTCAAAAGTCTGTGTGATGGGCCAAAAGCCTAGGTGATGGGTCAAAAGCCTAGGTGATGGGTCAAAAGCCTAGGTGATGGGTCAAAAGTCTATGTGATAGACCAAAAGTTTGTGTATGGGCAAAAAGCCTGTGTGATGGACCAAAAGTCTGTGTATGGGCCAAAAGCCTATGTGATGAACCAAAAGTCTGTATGGGCCAAAAGCCTAGGTGATGGGTCAAAAGCCTAGGTGATGGGTCAAAAGTCTGTGTATAGGCTAAAAGCCTAGGTGATGGGTCAAACGCCTAGGTGATGGGTCAAAGCCTAGGGGATGGGTCAATCACCTAGGTGATGGGTCAAAAGCCTAGGGTGATGGGTCAAACGCCTAGGTGATGGGTCAAAGCCTAGGTGATGGGTCAAAGCCTATATAATTGGCCAATAGCCTATACCATGGGCTGAAAGGTGCTGATATAACAGTCCAACTGTTCTTCTCCTTCTTCTGCATTTGTTCTCAATCTCCCTCTGCCAAACCCTGAAAAGGGCTTTGTAAGTAGAAGGATGTAGTCCAGAGAATGGAATGCGTTGTGTCGCTAGTTTACAACTTGACTACGATATTTGCACCTTTCGGTCCGACACATCCATCTTCGGCAGGAGTCCAACTGTAAAACATATACTATGTAGCTTCTCTTCTTTTATGTAACCTAAGGGGTTACGGGTGTTCCGTCTCTCCTTCATTTGACGGGCACTGTTGCCTTGATTCACAGGTTAGGCAGCCCATTCGATCGTATCATATGGCCAGACTATCGCAGTTTGTGATTTTACAACTGGAGGGCTTGATATGGTCCTATATTCTATTGGTTTGTAAAGCGTACATTCACATTCGTGACCTAATCCCTGCATGTTGTTGTTGTACTTTTCCCCTACATTGAGGACATTAACTACAGTTGGCTCCTTCAGGAAGCCTGTGTCAAAACAATTTGTATTATTTCCTCTTCGGTGTTCGTCCCGAAAAGGATGTTTGTGACATTGTGTTTACAGCTAGGCTGCTATATCAGCGCCTTTCGGCCTGACACATCTGATTTCAGCACCGCATTTTTGGAACCGGGTTTGCCTTATCTCTTCATTCCCTAATGTCTTAGTCAGACTGCATGGCTGCAGTCTGTCTCCAGGGCCTTCACTTGCAGTTGGAATAGGGCCTTGGTCAGCTATAGGGCAACTTCCCTGATGTAAGCAGCCATTGAGCCTGTATGATTTTATAGTGGTGATTTCTGAAGAAATGTGTTTTACACAATGGAATTGCTGACCCCTCACACAACTCTCTTTAGTCACCTATTAAGATATGCATGGAAATGCAGTAGTTCTATTCTTCCTCCCTAGTAGGGAGCCCCGAAATCCATTGTTTTCTACTAAAAAAGAAATCATTTTTTTTTTATTTTAAAAAAAGAAAGATCAAAGAGGGACAAGGCAAGAAGAAACAAATAGTATCTAATTCTTTCATTCATTTAACCAATAGAGCCCAATTAATATGAAACAGTCATCCAGGTACAGCATGTTATGAACACCAACCTGAATGTAAGAAGCATCTACAACAGTTGGCTGCACTGGCTTCCAGCCATCCAGTTCATCCCCGACCCTCTGTGTGTTCAACTTTGACCTGTCCGGTGTGTGGTAGGTCTCGCTGTCTGATGCTGTCAGCCGACTGCTGGGAAGGCTAGCAATGATAGGGTCTGGTGTACAGCCTGAGGTGTTTAAGACGTAAGTATCAATATTATTTTATTTGTATCTTAAATATAAAAAATTATAAACCCCTGCCATCAGGGGTGAAGTGTTAGAGACCTCAATGTACTTGGTCTCAGTTCTTTTGTTACGTGAGGACCATGTTACCATGTCTTCCGTAACAGTAAATCAAATATCTATTTACAGCTGGATAGACATGAGCTTGTCATTGCCAGAGATTGAACCCAGTATGGGATCAAGACGCTGAGCAGCGCATGAGCTGCAGTGGTCAGCTACCCATAGCTGACTGCTAGCGTCAGGGCCAGCGAACCATAGCTGCCAAGACCCTTCTACACCTCCACGCGGTGATCCTGGATAACAGGCTGTAGCAGGGCAGACTGGCTAAGAAGAAGGGATCGGAGAGGGAATGCTAACCCGGTACTCAAAAAATGCTTGCTGAAGTCGGATGTGTTGGACCGAAAGGTGCAAATATCGCAGCCAAGCTGTAAACTACAACACAACGCATTCCGTTCTCTGGACCACATTCTGCTACTTACCCTTCTAGGGTTTGGTAGTGGAAGATTGAGAACGAACGAAGAAGAAGACAAAGAAGAAGAAGAACGCAGTACATTTGCTATTTAACCTTAGGCACGCTACATAATTTATGAAAAAAATTGGTGACCTAATTAATTTTCTTAATTAGTCGCTGTGGTAGTCGTCTTTCAAAATTTTTAACTTTTATGTTTGTTTGTCAATAAATATGATTTTCTAGCGTGTAGATACACAATAGCATAACGAACATGTGGGTGTTATTGTTTTTGTTGTATGTTTGTTAGTTTTTGAGATTTAAAAAGATGAAGTTGAAAATTTATGAAAATCTCGGGAAAATTTGGACTCGACCACTAGGCCTAGTCGCTTCGATAGAAAACCATGGAAACCACAACAACGTATCGATACTGTGTTTACAATATCGCCACAACTGTTAGTTTCAATTCAAACGTAGTTCTTTCATTTAAACAAACAAAATAAACAGATCTACGCGATAAAAATCTTTCTCAACAACCTACTCCCCCTTTCGCAAAAAGTCGGCTTGCTCCAAACGGCGTATACAAAATTAAAACTGTTCAAAAGCCATTTGTAATCGAACACACGATACTTTAACCGGCAAAATATCGTGTATATATGGAGAACGTACTCAGCAGTAAAAAATGGCTGTCAGGAGTGACTCCGTTCAAAAAAAAATTTTTCCGCACACCGTTTTTGTAGGCCGAGCTGGTTAGAAGAGAACGGACAAGGGCGTGCTAAAGGTTAAGTAAGTGATCTAATAAATTGGCTATTCAGACGCTCATCCTGGATCATACACACTTTAAAACATCATCTTATACATTTACTACTCTCTGCATGTAAGCCTAACTTGCTGAGGTTGGAGAGTCTGCGTGCCACAATGATCCCACGAGCTATACCGATGGAAGTATTACTCCTGGCAGGGTCACCCAAGCCAAGCATGTCTTTGGAGGAGGGCCAGACTAAGGGGCTGAGGAGCATGTGGAGTTATATAGGTGTAGCTGCAGAACCCACCAGCGAGTGGTATATGTTCTGGGGTTGCACCAGCCAACCCAATCCATGGGTCAAATGCATTCTCGTCTCATTCATTGCTGTTTATCCTCTGTCAATTATCCCCATGGATGATGAAGGGATGCATGTCAGCGGACATTGCACCTCTGCCTCTTTGTGATAATCTCCCATGAGGCATGAAATGCTAGACGTACAGTCACTCCAGATGGGCTGACATGACTGGCTGAGGAATGATGATGAGATGGTCGACTCAGATGTGTGTACTATGTCCCTGGCAGGACATGACGATCCTGGGACACCGACACACAGGACTGCCTTCCTTCAGGAATACTCAAAAGATGTATCCATACCTTCCTCTTCGATATCATGATGCCTCTCGGTCAACAGACTTTATACAAACTCCAACTGAGGAAGATGTGTGCTTTTGTCCATGTGGTATTGGGCTAAACAAATATTAACCCTTTGAACCCGATGAACTGGTGTGTGTGTATATATCCTGCGCCCAGAGTCACCGGTTTGCCGGTAGAGTACACGTATCTTATAAGAACGGGCATAGTATGGATAGACACGGCAGAATTTGCATACTACTTCCGGAATGTTACTTCAAAATGGTGGCGCCCATGAACTGATCACATTGTGACAAATTTTTACAATATTTTCCCGATGAAAAGATATGCAGAAAAACCAGTAAATGAGTGTTCTAAAAGGCTAACAACGGAACAAGCTGTCGAGATTGTTCTCAATGATTCGGAGGACTATGAATTAGATTTAGATAGCAACTATTCTGAAACTGATATAAAAGTTGAATCAGATGATCATTTGAGTGATAACATGTGTTCATTAGACTCTGATGAAGCTACATCTTACCCTGTTCCTCATTTTTCTGGCGATCAGGCTGTTTTACAGGAGTGTGGAAGGGGGCGTCTCCCAGGTACTGTCTCTAGTAAATTTGATGCAGGTTGGTCTCCAATAAATATATTCAGACCTGTGTCTGCAGTAGACACAACATTTATGGAGCAGATAGGCCCTAAGAACATTCCAGAATCTATTAATCCAGAATGTAAAGCCAGTGAATTTTTGTAACTTTTCCTGGATGATTTCTGGCACAATTTGTGTGAGCAGACAACTCGACGCGCTGAGCAGGTGAGAAGCAAGAAACCAACCAGCTACTATGCCAAACATTTTTAAAGTGCAGTAGTGTCAGAGATGAAAGCATTCATTGGACTGCATCTTCAAATGGAACACAGTGTGAGTAAACCACGTTACGAAGAGTACCGGTCTAGCTTGTCTGCTAACTTCGTGTCTCATACTCCTGGATTCCGCACTGTGATGGACCGTGATCGCTTCCTTGTTCTCTGGATTTTTCTTCATCTTGTTGATGAGGAGGACCCGGCTTTGGATAAAGCAGATAAACTTTACAAAGTAAGGTCTATGTTGGATGTGTTGCTACCAAAATTTTGGCACTATTATTCACCTTCACAGCACGTGAGCTTAGACGAAGGTGTGATCCCCTCGAAGAGCAGACTTGCCTTCAAACAGTATATCAAGTCAAAGCCCATAAAATGGGGAATAAAGGCTTACGTGGCTTGTGAAGCAAGCTCTGGATATATTCTGAATCTGGAAATCTACACTGGAAAAGCAGACAATATTATTGCAGATCTTGGTGTTGTTGGTAGCGTCGTCATTAGAATTTTAACTTCTGGGAATTTGGTCAACAAAAACCATATTGTTGTTATGGACAGATTCTACAACAGTGTAACTCTCTTTGACAAGTTGTACACTGAATATGGTACACTTGCTGTAGGTACAGCAATGATAAATTGGAAATTTTATCCTAAAGTACTGGCAGGAAAGAAGAAAATGGACAGGGGTCATTCAGAATTTATTTGCCATAACAACATTGTATGCCTTGTCTAGATGGACCAAAGATCTGTAAATTTTGTATCCAACTACCACAACCCAACAGAAATTGGAACTGTTAGAAGGAGAAGAAAGGATGGAACAGCTGTAGATGTTCCAACTCCGCAACTTTGTATTGACTTTATAGGGATGCACAGATGTCAATGACCAAATTTGTCATCTCAACAAGACACGATGGCATTATTGCTGGCCTAGGAGGCTAATTGTTAAATTCTTTATGTGGGCATGTAATAATGCCTACATACTTATGGATCATTATAGTCCCCACAATACAACAGGAAGACGCTACAGGACATTTGGGATGTTCATGAACGAAGTTTGTTTATCCCTCATTAGGGATTAAAGAACAGCTACTACAAAACTTCACAACCGTGTCGAGGCACAACAGAGACTGCAAAATGTTGGTTCCCACCATCCACAAATGTCTCCAAAAATAATGGAAATAATGTTTGTGTAGTATGCTCATTTAAATTTAACAAGCATGTCAAGCACTTCCCAAACATGGCCTACAAAGACAGACCATTCAAACAAGTCAAGACAAAATTTTGGTGTAAACATTGTGAAACTTATCTGTGCCTAAAGGATGGGTCTACATGCTGGGAGGACTGGCATAATAAGCAGGAATATTGGAGATGATCAGGTCAGTGGATCTACAGGCTGGGAGGACTGGCATAATAAGCAGGAATATTGGAGATGATCAGGCCAGTCTATTTGAGATAAAATAATTGAAACAGATCACTTAGTTTTGTCATTGTAACTAGTTTTGTTCAGGTGTCCATTTTTGGCTTTTTTTCTTCAGGAGCCCAGGGGAGTGGGGTTTTACAGGCCAGGTGACCAGGGTTCAAAGGATTAAACTATACTTACATTTAAAAAATATTTTCTACAGAAATATCAAAGTATACATACATTTTATAAATATTTGCTTAAGAAATATCAACCTATATATATGCATATTACAAATACTTACTTAACCTGTGTGATGGAGCAGAAATATGTATAACATGAAAGGTATGGGAACCATTTACATTCCAACCGTTGCCATTTTCTACGGACCTATGGGTCTGTCTAGAGTGCACTGATGTCTATTATTAGTAATAGTATAACAAAATGATTTGAGGGAAAACTATAGCAACAAGAGAAGTCTGAGATAGACCACCAAGTTTATCCAGGGAAACCCGTGGTTATTTGGAAGACACAGAAGTGAGTGAGCTGACATCAGCCAGCGACTCATAGGCTGGTTGCGTCATGATCAGTGAATCAGATATCACAAAGACGCTATTCCACTCCCAGGTGGTAGATCTGGAAATAGCTTTCACCCATGCAACCTGGCTGAGGAAATATGGACCGAAGTGGAAAGACAAACAATGTTCCAAAAATGTAACTTAATGTGTTGAAAGATGGAGATTGCAGTCTTACTGTAAGCTATATCCTGACTTAACGGCACGTCCTTTTCATGGCACTAGCTGAAGACAAGAAAGAAGATGTGCTTATATGAAAGCAAATGACTAAGAAGAAAAAGAGCTTTACCAGCAGAACAAACTAGGACATCAAACTTAAGCGCAGCCTTCCCTTGCCACTTGAGCAGTACAATCCTCACCACTCTGGCCTCAACACTGGACTTCAGGTATACAGTGACAGGCTGTCCTATACCAGCTTGTGCTGGGAAATTCTGCCAAATAAATTACAGAAATACAACTTCATATGATGCAACATGAATATTCACAGGGCAGCAGTAAAACTGGTATTTATTTTACTTGTACATCACAACAATATAACAACACCGGTTGTTACTTTTGCTATTTTTTTATCGTCTCGTCCTTGATAAAAGCTTTATCTGGTCGGAACGTTTGGGGAGGGCGGCTGGACTAAGGGAGGGGGGTTTGGTGACATTATAGCTGAGAGGAAAGAACACACTTCTCACAAAACTGCAAAATGGTCGGTGGTTTGAATCCCGCACGTTTCAAACATCCTCTTGTCTCAAGGGAGGTGAAATCTATGTGCTGTGTTATCACAGATGGACAATAAAACTAAAACAGGAGATGCCTTGGAAACACTGTCCACATAAAAGAACTCTTGGCAGTTCAAAATAGAAAACAGCGAGCTGTTATACACTGTCCTGGCAAACATTATAAAGGCAACATAATTCACAAAAGGCACAATAGGCCAATCTCTTTTTTTTTCTACACACTTGATTGCGAGTATAAAAAAAAAACCTCTACACCCCAACAAGGGTAGAAGTGGAGCGATCAAGAGAGAGACATTACCATATCCTTCTATATTATCTTTAGCTTACATGGCATGAGTTTAGAATTTCAACGACAAAGAAGAACTTGACAAACCACAATAAAGAGATATACTTGTTGTAAAGGCATCATAAAATTAACTGATAATGATGTTCAATAACATTTACTTAAATCTTTTTTTAAGCATACCGATAAATTTAGCAAAGTTTCTGGCAAAATGGGCAGGGAAGACAAAATGAGAAAATGCTTGATGTTTTAACATCAGACACAAACTACAGTTTTTTTCTTCTTCAACGTTCATCCTAAAATGGTCGTGTAACATTGTGTCAGAGTTTACATTGAGGCTATGATATCTGCACCTTTCAGTCCGACAGATCCAATTTCAGCAAGACATTTTTTAGATCAGATTTGCTTCCTTTTACACTTAATAGCTGTCCATCGTTGTCGATGAGGACCGCCGACATCATCCTTGTCACAGATTTCCCTGTTGGGTGTGGGTGCGCATGTGGCTGAACAGGCCAATGCGAGCACGAAAACATCTGCTACATATCAGGCACACGAGGTTTGTAGAAGGGGATGGTGTTCCCGCTGCTCGGGATTTCCGCGTCTCGCGTCTGTTCTGGGCTTTCACAACACGGTCATCTTCACCAGCAGCTACACCCGATTTGACTGCACTTCTCCAGTCAGATCTGTTTTTCGCAAGATATTCCCAGTTGTCGATGTCTATCTGGCAACTTTTTAGTGAGTCCTTCAGACCGTCTTTAAAACGTTTCTTTGGGCGCCCTCTCTCGCGCCATCCCTCTCTCAGCTCGCCGTAGAGAAGCTTCTTTGGGAGCCGCTCGTCTGACATACGGACGAGGTGTCCGGCCCATCCTAGTCGTGCTTTTTCTAGCAGTGCATGGATGCTGGGCATGTTAGCCCTCGAGAGAACCTCGATGTCAGTGACACGATCTTGCCATCAGATGTGGAATATTCGCCTCAGGCAACCTGTGTGGAAGTGGTTTAACCTCCTTGCATGTCCAGAGTATACAGTCCAGCTTTCGCAAGCGTATAGTAGGGTTGGAATGATGGTTGCACGGTAGACTTTGAGTTTGGTCTTGACGCTGATGCCACGACGTGCCCAGACCATCGAGCGCATTCTACCAAAGGCTGTGCTGGCCTTTGCTATTCTGCTTGCCACCTCATCGTCTAGGCTGACAGATCTCGACAGCGTGCTGCCCAGATATGTGAATTTGTCTACGGCATTCAACGTCTGCCCGCTGACTGTAGTCTCTGGTTTTGTGTACGGCATGCCTGGTGCTGGTTGGTACATGACCTCTGTTTTTTTGGAATTTATGGTCAGGCCAAAATTTTTGCATGCGGCAGAGAACTGGTCCATTCCAACCTGCATGTTCAGTTCTGAGTTGCTCATTAGAGCGCAGTCGTCAGCAAATACAAGTTCCCTGATTATGTCGCCAGCCACTTTGGTTTTGGCCTTCATTCTTCTGGAATTGAGTAACTTGCCATCTGTGCGGTACTTTATGGGTATTCCAAGCTCCAATGATCTGAAGGCGTCTGTCATCGTGGCCGCGAACATCATGCTGAACAAAGTCGGGGCGAGTACACATCCTTGTTTTACTCCGTTTGATACTAGAAACGTTTTAGAGATTGCACCGCTGTCCAGTACACGAGCACACATGCCTTCGTGTAGCTGTTTCACCATTGTTATGAACTTGTTGGGGCAGCCAAACTTAGCCTTTTACACTTAGCCAGGCGTAATTGCAGTTTTTTTATAGCGTCTTTATGGGCAGCCTCAAACTCCCTCCACTTCATCCGATCTGCAGCCATCCTTCGTACAGCTCCCTAATTGTCATTTTAGCCTCTAAGGTTCTTCACCTCAGCGGTCTCGAGGTAAGGTGTCCTCCTCAAGATTTTTCCAATGGATCTTTTGGTAAAAATGTCCCTGATCTCTAGGTAGTGAGATCGTACTCTCATGTTCAGTGTCGAGAACATTAAAAATTCCCTGGCAGTTATAAATCGAAAAGAGTAGGCATAACAGTTGCTGCCCTGAAGAAAATCTAAAATTCAAGTAAAAATTTATCCAAAGTATGGTTCAATATAGATGAGGCACAGTGAAGATTGTTGTAGTCCACTGTATAGGTAATTGATGGGACTCTGATACACTACAATCTGATATACTAGTCTGATATACTAAACATATACACTAAACATATACACTAGACAGATACACTACAGCCTGATACACTACCATTTGATATACTACAGTCTGGTACACTACAGCCTGATACACAACTTACATATGGTGTTCCATATGGTTCCGAATAAGTGATGAAATCCTCTCTTTCTGTCTCACTTAACATCAGTTGAAACAGGGTCCCACTGTTACCCTGGCCATCACCTGTGACAGTGACCCCTATGATAATTTTCATCTCACCTAGATCTACCTGTGTAAAATAATGAGAAACAATTGAGGAAATGCAACAAATAGAAAAAAAGAACTACAACAAATCTCTGATGATAACAATATATTTAGACTTCCTTTCTAAAAATTCTAGCTAAAGTAACACAAAAATGAACAATCAATTTAATCTTATAAAAAAATCAACAAGAACTATATCTTGGTATGGTGAAAATAGCTAGAAGACAGAGCCATTTTTATTAATTAGTTTCTTTTTGTCATTTGTAATTTATCACACCATCTTTAATATATCTAAATTGTTGTTGGTCAAAGCTGCTCTTGCTGAGTTGACTATTTACATTTCTTTGGTAGTGGGTTTCAGTGGCTCTTCTTACATCCTGAAACTTTCGTAAGACGGCGGACCAGGATCCTTCTTGCTGTAGTGCAATGTTAAGCCTCTCAGTGAGCTTATCACTATAAGGACTACAGTGTCGATCCCCACCTCATTGGCCAGACTGCTGTGAACAAAACTTGTTTCTAAGAGCACAAACGAGTACATGAGGTAGATATCTTGATTTGCATGTTTCGCCTCACCCTGATTACTCATCGCTACATGATTATGTCTAAAGAAAGCAGTGGTAAGACTGGGATTATTTTAATTTCCATAGAGACACTAAAAATACACCTGACAACGGCAAGACAGACCAAAAAACAAAGAAAGACCTGAAGCCCTAACTGACCATACACAGCAAGAACTCTTCAAACAGTCAGAAAATTCATAAGAACAGCAAACAAATAAGCTTGCCTGAACCGATAAACCACGAGAAACGCTATAAGAGAGATCTGCAGATATATAAAAAGACTTAATCCTAATGACAGCATCAACCAACTCACAAAGAGGGATTATAGTACCATTTTTCAGACACGAATTTAGCATTTCCATCTAACAATCACATTAATATAATTCAATTACAGCACACTCCAGAGGCCAGCTGTGTACACACCCATACAGAATCTTGATCACAATATCTTTGACCAGAGTGCTTGCATACTGAGATGCCTCCAGTCATCTTGACTTATGTCGTTACACTTGTCCAAGGTAGCTCAGGACCAGAGAGCGAGATTGATGACCAGCACAGCTTCTTCCTCACTATAATCCAAAAACAATGCAGCGACATCATGAAGACAAAACTGTCTGATGATGTCGCCATCCTCACTTGCAATGGTCAACTAACTATCAATAGCACAGTTGCATTCATCAAGAGTACGACTGAAGACACTCAATGTTTGTACAGAGCACAAGACTTAATTCCAGATATAGCTTCTTAAAATCAACACAGCTGATTCAGACAAGCCCTGAGAGCTGCAAATTGATGCAGGTCCCAGAGTTGGAACTTCGGGAGGAACCTTCACCCAGACATCATCTACCATACACAACATGGAAGTTGCTGAACAGACTCCGAACTGGTGTATCACGGTGCAAGAGGAATATGAAACAATGGGGATACACAGATGATGACACGTGGGACTGTGACACAATTCAGGACCCAGACACCTGATGACTACCCCAACCTCCAGAAAAGGAAACATCCAATAAGCAAACAAGATGAATACAAATGACAAGGCAATCCATATCCTTGAATACTGGATGCATCTAAGTTGTAGGGCCACCATGACGTCACTCTTCGTGTCCATCTGTTATCCGACACGCGCACCACATGGCAGGCGCATCTGTATTTTTGTAACAGCGTCACTATGATGTCAGTAAAGGAAGTCTGATATCTGAGTTGTGGATTTGGTCTCGAATGGAGATCTTCAATGTTCTTCGCTTCACCATTCGTTGGGCAACGCGGAGTCTATCTCATCAGCTTTCTGTACGTTCCACAATTCGCAGCCATATACCTTGGCTGGAGTAACCACACTGTTAAAAGTGTGAGCCCTTGTGTTGTTGTTTCCCATCTGTTGCAGTATGCATTTACTACAATTAAAGCTGAGTCAGCCCGCTGTTATCCTTTGTAAGATCCCACAATTTATTGAACGAGAGTTCGTGATCTCTTGGCTCAAGTAGATATATGAATTTACGTCTTCAACGGGACAATCTCCAAGGCACATATCTTCTTTTGAGAAGAAGCATATATTCAAAGTCAAAGTAACCCATAGCATTAACTGCCGTAGGGTGGGAAGTGTTAGCGACTTCACATTTCAAGGCTCGGTTATATGAGGACGAGTGCCACACCTTACCCTACCCGCTTTTAACTTCCCGGAATGAACAGGTACCCATTTAAGGCTGAGTCGACCCGGGAGCTGTTGCGGTCTTTAAAAATACTTTCCTGCCTCAACTGGGAAATGAACGCAGGACCACTCAGATGCAAAGCCAGCTCGTTAACAACTGCGCTCCGCGGCTCCACAATATATATATATTGCAAAAAAAGGCAAAGGCCGCCGTCCATCATAGACGTTGATGGCATAATTAATTTTGCTAGCGCTATTTTTAGTAAGGATTAACTGCGCTACTTTTTATCCTCATTCTCTCGCCTCGAGCCGCCCGACCCCAGTGGCAAGTCAAGGACAAGACGACTAGAGGGCGACTGCAAGATGCAGTGGACTCCGCATCAAGGACCCGTGAAAAAGACGGCGCAGTCCGGAGTCGAACCCACACCACCTGATCACGAGGCTGACGGCTTAACCACTTCGCCACGGAATCCCCATATATATTACATATTAGTATATATTACATTCTGTAAAATTGCTTATAATATGTGCTCAGTTCCTTTAATTGTCGCAAGTGCCGCAGACAGAGCATTAACTACTTGCATGAAAGCCTGAGGCTTAGTACTTTATGTACATCTCCAGTGGTGGTTTCTGCAGCACTCATTTGTAATTAATAAGGTTCGTAGTCACAAGTAAAACTCTATTTATTTACCTTTGACAGCATGGACCTACTCTGTTCTCCCCAGAGCCGCAGGAGGAAAAGATGGTAAGCAACAGCAGGAAGATCCTATGATTGACACGGAAAAATGGAAGCTGATGATTACAATGACGAAAGTTGATATCATTCATCTACCTCAATCCAAGGTGTTAGGTCAGTGTCCATAGGCATCCAAGCAGAAAGTTGCTGACCTAGTCTTGCTGGTTTGAGCCTTGCATTCCAAGTTTCAAACCCTGGACGTTCGGATGAGGCTCTAATGTTCCTGTCATCCACAAATAAAGGTCCGCTCATGGCATAATCTGGTACACATTCATCTAACGAAAAGAAAGTAAAAGATGAAAGCTCGCAATGATTATTTTATTTTATAATCAGAATTAATTATTCAGATCTTTTGTGGACAAAATGAGATCTTTAAAAGCCAAATTGAAATCATTTGTAATCAAAATTATATTTTTGAGGCCAAAAGTGAGATCCCTTGTGGCCAAAATGGTGCCAAAAGTGAGATAAGTGATGTCTAAATTGAAACCTTTAGCTCTCAAACTAAGAATGATGTGCTCAAATAGATCTTTAGTGGCCAAACTGAAATATTTAGTGCTCCAGTTGAGATCTGTGGAGGCCAAATTGCCAAACCAAGATCTTCTGTGGTAAAATGTTAAACTTTGGTGCTCTTTCTGAGATATGTGGTAGTGAAAGTAAGAGCTGTGGTGCTCTAAGATCCATGATATTGTGGTGAAAGTATTACATAAGATGTTAAGATCTGTGGTGGTGAAAGTAAGAGCTGTGGTGCTCTAAGATCCATGATATTGTGGTGAAAGTATTACATAAGATGTTAAGATCTGTGGTGGTGAAAGTAAGAGCTGTGGTGCTCTAAGATCCATGATATTGTGGTGAAAGTATTACATAAGATGTTAAGATCTGTGGTGGTGAAAGTAAGAGCTGTGGTGCTCTAAGATCCATGATATTGTGGTGAAAGTATTACATAAGATGTTAAGATCTGTGGTGGTGAAAGTAAGAGCTGTGGTGCTCTAAGATCCATGATATTGTGGTGAAAGTATTACATAAGATGTTAAGATCTGTGGTGGTGAAAGTAAGAGCTGTGGTGCTCTAAGATCCATGATATTGTGGTGAAAGTATTACATAAGATGTTAAGATCTGTGGTGGTGAAAGTAAGAGCTGTGGTGCTCTAAGATCCATGATATTGTGGTGAAAGTATTACATAAGATGTTAAGATCTGTGGTGGTGAAAGTAAGAGCTGTGGTGCTCTAAGATCCATGATATTGTGGTGAAAGTATTACATAAGATGTTAAGATCTGTGGTGGTGAAAGTAAGAGCTGTGGTGCTCTAAGATCCATGATATTGTGGTGAAAGTATTACATAAGATGTTAAGATCTGTGGTGGTGAAAGTAAGAGCTGTGGTGCTCTAAGATCCATGATATTGTGGTGAAAGTATTACATAAGATGTTAAGATCTGTGGTGGTGAAAGTAAGAGCTGTGGTGCTCTAAGATCCATGATATTGTGGTGAAAGTATTACATAAGATGTTAAGATCTGTGGTGGTGAAAGTAAGAGCTGTGGTGCTCTAAGATCCATGATATTGTGGTGAAAGTATTACATAAGATGTTAAGATCTGTGGTGGTGAAAGTAAGAGCTGTGGTGCTCTAAGATCCATGATATTGTGGTGAAAGTATTACATAAGATGTTAAGATCTGTGGTGGTGAAAGTAAGAGCTGTGGTGCTCTAAGATCCATGATATTGTGGTGAAAGTATTACATAAGATGTTAAGATCTGTGGTGGTGAAAGTAAGAGCTGTGGTGCTCTAAGATCCATGATATTGTGGTGAAAGTATTACATAAGATGTTAAGATCTGTGGTGGTGAAAGTAAGAGCTGTGGTGCTCTAAGATCCATGATATTGTGGTGAAAGTATTACATAAGATGTTAAGATCTGTGGTGGTGAAAGTAAGAGCTGTGGTGCTCTAAGATCCATGATATTGTGGTGAAAGTATTACATAAGATGTTAAGATCTGTGGTGGTGAAAGTAAGAGCTGTGGTGCTCTAAGATCCATGATATTGTGGTGAAAGTATTACATAAGATGTTAAGATCTGTGGTGGTGAAAGTAAGAGCTGTGGTGCTCTAAGATCCATGATATTGTGGTGAAAGTATTACATAAGATGTTAAGATCTGTGGTGGTGAAAGTAAGAGCTGTGGTGCTCTAAGATCCATGATATTGTGGTGAAAGTATTACATAAGATGTTAAGATCTGTGGTGGTGAAAGTAAGAGCTGTGGTGCTCTAAGATCCATGATATTGTGGTGAAAGTATTACATAAGATGTTAAGATCTGTGGTGGTGAAAGTAAGAGCTGTGGTGCTCTAAGATCCATGATATTGTGGTGAAAGTATTACATAAGATGTTAAGATCTGTGGTGGTGAAAGTAAGAGCTGTGGTGCTCTAAGATCCATGATATTGTGGTGAAAGTATTACATATGATGTTAAGATCTGTGGTGGTGAAAGTAAGAGCTGTGGTGCTCTAAGATCCATGATATTGTGGTGAAAGTATTACATAAGATGTTAAGATCTGTGGTGGTGAAAGTAAGAGCTGTGGTGCTCTAAGATCCATGATATTGTGGTGAAAGTATTACATAAGATGTTAAGATCTGTGGTGGTGAAAGTAAGAGCTGTGGTGCTCTAAGATCCATGATATTGTGGTGAAAGTATTACATAAGATGTTAAGATCTGTGGTGGTGAAAGTAAGAGCTGTGGTGCTCTAAGATCCATGATATTGTGGTGAAAGTATTACATAAGATGTTAAGATCTGTGGTGGTGAAAGTAAGAGCTGTGGTGCTCTAAGATCCATGATATTGTGGTGAAAGTATTACATAAGATGTTAAGATCTGTGGTGGTGAAAGTAAGAGCTGTGGTGCTCTAAGATCCATGATATTGTGGTGAAAGTATTACATAAGATGTTAAGATCTGTGGTGGTGAAAGTAAGAGCTGTGGTGCTCTAAGATCCATGATATTGTGGTGAAAGTATTACATAAGATGTTAAGATCTGTGGTGGTGAAAGTAAGAGCTGTGGTGCTCTAAGATCCATGATATTGTGGTGAAAGTATTACATAAGATGTTAAGATCTGTGGTGGTGAAAGTAAGAGCTGTGGTGCTCTAAGATCCATGATATTGTGGTGAAAGTATTACATAAGATGTTAAGATCTGTGGTGGTGAAAGTAAGAGCTGTGGTGCTCTAAGATCCATGATATTGTGGTGAAAGTATTACATAAGATGTTAAGATCTGTGGTGGTGAAAGTAAGAGCTGTGGTGCTCTAAGATCCATGATATTGTGGTGAAAGTATTACATAAGATGTTAAGATCTGTGGTGGTGAAAGTAAGAGCTGTGGTGCTCTAAGATCCATGATATTGTGGTGAAAGTATTACATAAGATGTTAAGATCTGTGGTGGTGAAAGTAAGAGCTGTGGTGCTCTAAGATCCATGATATTGTGGTGAAAGTATTACATAAGATGTTAAGATCTGTGGTGGTGAAAGTAAGAGCTGTGGTGCTCTAAGATCCATGATATTGTGGTGAAAGTATTACATAAGATGTTAAGATCTGTGGTGGTGAAAGTAAGAGCTGTGGTGCTCTAAGATCCATGATATTGTGGTGAAAGTATTACATAAGATGTTAAGATCTGTGGTGGTGAAAGTAAGAGCTGTGGTGCTCTAAGATCCATGATATTGTGGTGAAAGTATTACATAAGATGTTAAGATCTGTGGTGGTGAAAGTAAGAGCTGTGGTGCTCTAAGATCCATGATATTGTGGTGAAAGTATTACATAAGATGTTAAGATCTGTGGTGGTGAAAGTAAGAGCTGTGGTGCTCTAAGATCCATGATATTGTGGTGAAAGTATTACATAAGATGTTAAGATCTGTGGTGGTGAAAGTAAGAGCTGTGGTGCTCTAAGATCCATGATATTGTGGTGAAAGTATTACATAAGATGTTAAGATCTGTGGTGGTGAAAGTAAGAGCTGTGGTGCTCTAAGATCCATGATATTGTGGTGAAAGTATTACATAAGATGTTAAGATCTGTGGTGGTGAAAGTAAGAGCTGTGGTGCTCTAAGATCCATGATATTGTGGTGAAAGTATTACATAAGATGTTAAGATCTGTGAAAGTAAGACAAGTGCTACTCTAACTGAAATCTGCAAAGCTCTCAGATCTTTTGTGGTGAATGTAAGGGCTGTGGTGTTTTGCCTTAGATTTGTGGTGGTGATATTAAGACCTGTAATGTTCTGGGATCTGTGGTGGTGATAGTAAAACATGTGGTGTTCTGAGATCTGTGGTGGTAATAGTAAAACATGTGGTGTTCTAGGATCTGTGGTGGTAATAGTAAAACATGTGGTGTTCTAGGATCTGTGGTGGTAATAGTAAAACATGTGGTGTTCTAGGATCTGTGATGGTGATAGTAAGACCAGTAGTGTTCTGAGCCCTGTGCTAGTAGCAGGACGTAGTTCGGAGAACGGAATTGGTTGTGTCATTAGTTTACAGTTTAACTGCGATATTTGCACCTTTCAGTCCAGCACAACCGTCTTCGGCATGAGGCATTTGTTTTAGTACCGGGTTAGCCTTCCCTCATCGATCCCTTCTCCTTAGCCTGTCTGCTCCTAATGAGTTTATACTGGTTTAGAAGACTCTACATTCAACCAGTTTCATTTACATTTCCTTGCTCTAACTGCTATACTCTGTTGCAGCCTGTTATCCAGGATCACCACGTGGAGGCGTAGAAGGGTCTAGTGAGCTGTTTCGTTGACCCTGACACTAACAGTCAGCTATGGCTCACTGATCACTGCAGCGCATCTTAATACTCCTGTGAAACCAATTCCCTGTAAAATGAATCATTCTTCCTGCCTCTACCAACCCCTTAATCCTACTCCGTCTTTCATCTCTTTCGCTCCAAATCTGTTTAAGAACCAAACACATACTTTGTGGACATCCATTAAGCTCCAACTGAATGGCAATACCAAAGCTCCACTCCAGTGGCCAAATTTTTATGGCATGAGCTTGAAGTTCTCCAGAAATATAAATTGATGCAGAACTATCAGGTATTGTTACAGCATCAAAAACCTGCAAAAAAAAGTGTAGATTCTGAAGCTAGAAAAAAGTACACAGAAAAGCAACAATGATACAATGACAAAAATATTTCAAAATTATCTGCTTCTTCATTATCCATCCTGTGAATAATGTTTTGTTACGTTGTGCCATAGCTCACAGCAATGCTGAGATATCTGTGCCTTTATGCCTTATATTCGGGTTTCAGTATGGTGCATGTCTGGGAAACGGTTTGCCTGACATATCTGGGTTTCAGCATGGTGCATGTCTGGGAAAAGGTTTACCTGACATATCCAGGTTTCAGCATGGTGCATGTCTGGGAAAAGGTTTGCCTTTCCTCTTCTACCTCTATTCTCTCTGCCACGTGTGGCCCGTTTCAAGGTCTGCCATTTGGAGACGGAATAAGATCTTGATCAGTTCTGTTTCGCTGACCCTTATGTAAGCAGCCAGCTATGAGTTATTTACTGCTGCCCTCTTGTTCTTTGTGTCTTCGACCACCTGTATGAGTCTTAACTTTGCTTATATTCAATGCTTGCAAGTTGCTGTGATGAAACAAAAGACTAACTTTTTTTGCAGTGTTTAGTTTTCTGAATTCTCAAACTCATGTCCTTTTTGTAGCGAGGTGCATTCATCACATGAAGGATGCGTTTAATTCCAGAATACTTATTACTTAACTTTATTTTTTGATGTTTGGTGCACACTTTCCGATAACTTTAACATATGCTTGTCTTTGTGATTGTTGTTAGTTTCTGAGAAGCGGCCGACCTGCTGAGTGATTTGGATGTTGGTCTTATGACCATGAAGATGTGTGTTGAATCCTCGATAAGACATAGACTTTTTTATATCAGAGAAACATAACCTGTAAGGTGCGTGACGACTGCAGCGACATGAGACCTTTATTCCTCAATCCTATAAATCTTCCCGCTGACCCCCAGAAATGGGAATAAACATTGTAAAGACAGTAGTAGTCACTTTTCTGTTGACATTAACAATCTTCTTCTTCTTCTTCTGCGTACACAGTCAGACAGTAACCATTATTTTCTCGAAAAAAGCGGCGGTCATCCTGAGACTCTCGCCACTACCATAGAGCTTGTCTTGCAGTTCCACTGGCAATGGCCACATCTGCTCTCTCTGATCCTCGTATGTCGGGCAGTTCTGCAGCAGATGTTCAGTGGTCATTTTACCAGTACCGCACGGGCATTCGTCGGTACACCCTATCTTCAATTTGTTGAAGAGGTGGTACCTCAGTCTGTTGTGGCCAGTGCGAAGTCTGAAGACAACGACCTGCTCTCTTCGGTTCAACTGGTAATAGGCATCGTTTTTGGTGTAACCAGTATGTTCGGTTTCCCATTTGGACATGTACCTGGCTTTGATAAGCCGTTTTGACTCTTCGTACGTCATTCTGGTATCTATTTGTGGTAGCCTTGCACCTTCTTTTGCCAGTCTGTCTGCTTCCTCGTTGCCTTGGATGTTGCAGTGTGACGGAACCCACTGTACCACTACCCTTTTTGGTGCGGACTGTTGGCACAGTTTGCAGAGTGCTGCTCTTAAGTCATTAAGCTCAGTGTTTTTCTGGCTTTTTAGCGCTGTGACTACTTCGAGAGCATCTGTCAGCAGGACTATATGGCTCTCATTTTCACTGTGTGTTACCATTTCTTCCACTGCCGCCCTCAGTGCCTCTGCCTCTGCTCTGAAATTGCTCGTGTACTTACCAGTAGCGAATGACAGTGTTATTTTTCTGCCATTTGGTAGGTTCAGGAATGCTCCTGCCCCTCCGTTCTGTGTAGTGTTTGTTACAGAACCGTCGGTGTATGCATGGGTCCAGTCCATGCTTGGGTAGCTTTTCGTTATGAAGCTTAAGGTAGTGTCTCTCCTTTCTTTTTCGGTCTGGCAGTTTTTGTTTGCAATACCTGGTATATTTTCTACCACCTCTGGAAATATATCCTGCCTCCAAGTAGGTTTTCGTACAGTAGTGATGGGTTTTGGTGTTGTTAGTGCGTTTATGGGATCTTCGTGCATCTTTGCTTTGGCTATTTCTGCAAAGTTTCTCCGCTTTAGTTTCCCAGTTCCCAAATTGTTTAGCCTCTGGTACATTGGATGGTCCGTCAGTCTTCGGAGTTTCTCTGACTGCAGCTGGGCTCTGCAGTCTCTTCTGTCGGTCATGGATTGCAGTTTTGTAATCTTTTCAAGTTCTACAATTGGCGTTGACTTCATTCCACCAGTTATGATTCTCATAGCTTGGTTTTGAAGTTTGTTAACTTTATCGAAGTTCGCCTTCGCTGCTGTTGTCCATGCCGCGATGCCATACTCGAGAACTGGTCTCACTCTTCCAGTGTACAGTTTCTTTAGTATGCCTTCGTCTGCTCCCCAGCTTGTGCCAGCAAGTTTCCTCATGATCGCCATTCTTTCTCTGGCTTTCATTCGGTTTCTCTCAATCTGACTTTTCCATGTCATGCGCCGATCAAATGTGACTCCCAGATAGGTTGGGTTGTCGTTTGGCTGCAGGATTTTGCCATTTAGGCTTAATTTGGTACTTTGGGGTTTTAATGAGAGCGAGAATATTGTGCACGTGGTTTTCTCCTCGTTTATTTTGACCAGCCATGAGTTCGCCCACTCTTCCAGCGATGTTAGGGCCGCTTGCATCCGATTTCTTGCTATGGTGAGATTCTTTTCAGAGGTCCACATAGCCAGATCGTCTGCAAACATTGAGCTATGGACTCTTCTTGGTATATTCTCTGTAATATCGTTTATATATACCAGGAAGAGTGTGGGTGACAGTACTCCCCCTTGGGGTACTCCCTGCTCGAGTGTCACCTTTTTGCTCATCTGCCCTTGTACTTGGACTCTGGCCGTTCTTTGTTTGAGGTAGTGGTTGATCCACTTGTACATCTTCCCACAAACATCACTTCTTCTTAGCTTGACTCTAAGTCCATCCTTCCAGACTTTGTCAAATGCCTTTTCCAGATCCACCCAAACAGCTACTGTGTGTTTCTGTGCCTGGTAGGCATCTTCTATCTCCTGGGCTATGAGGATGACCTGGTCCTCAGTGGATCTGTGCTGTCTAAAGCCGGCTTGCTGTGGAATTAGTATTCGTTTTTCTTCATTAACAATCTAAAAACAATCATAATAAAATTGATGAATGAAAGCCTCAATCGTGCTCTACACAATGCAAGTACCACTTCTACACACTTAACTTTGTCCAGTTCAATGATTTGAGATTACGACAACTTGGCCCCGTTCCACTATTGTTGCACGCCGCCAGCTCTAAGGTAATCGCTTTATCATATACAAACTACAGGGTTAATACTATAGTAACGGCTGAACATACTGCTCTTTTGATTGTAGAGAGTTCCAACTTCCATTATGTACGGTTAAACGAAAACAATGGTGATTTTTCTATTTGTTTTAGATTTTGGAAAGGATTTCTTCTGATTTTCGCTTGGTTTTGAAGAATTCAGCCATTATTGAAAATGGGGAAATTGGTCCTCCTATCATAAAAGATTGAAATGTATTCGCTCATTAAGCCTGATGGTCAATATGTGACAGGTTAATCTCGATAGACATCTCTTAGTTTGGAGAAATATGTAAGCACGTAGGTTCAGCCTAAGTTTCTGTAGGCCTAGGTTGTTTTTTTTCTATTGGAGGTATTGTTTTTGTCTGAAGCTTCTCATGCTGGGGTTGTCACTGTTGATAATGTTTCTCTGGTAGCTGGTCACTGTGGCTCTTCTTACATCCATCCTGGCTGTGGTGCAATGTTAAACTTCAAAGCGGGCTCAGTACAATGATTAGTCACAGTGTCAATGCTCACTATGTTGGCAAGGCTGCTGGTACATAGTCTGTTTCAAGGTCAGTAGCACGGACGCAAGGTGGGGGTCAGTATGTTTCACCTGACACTGGTTGTACTATTGGAGGTGAAATGAAATCTAATCTGCACATTGCACTACAACTGTCTTGAATTGTTTAACCATGAATAAAAATAGGTGACCTTGATAAAAGGAGTTGTAATCTTGAATTAAGACTGGGCGGCTCTGAACAAAATTTGGGTGACCTTGAATAAAGATTATATAAACACTGGCTTACAATCATCTACTCAGGTAAGTGTACCAATATCAAGGTGACCTTGAACAAAGACTTGATGACCTCAGTTAATTATAGACGCCTTAAATAAAGACGATGGTTTTGAATAGCAATTGCTTATTCACACCGATCTCGCCAGGTTAGTGTAACAGAACCAAAGTGACCTTGAATAAAGACTTGATCACCTTGATTAAACTCTAGATGACCTTGAATTAAAGACTTGATCACCTTGATTAAATATTAGATGACCTTGAATAAAGACTTGATCACCTTGATTAAATATTAGATGACCTTGAATAAAGACTTGATCACCTTAACTAAATACTAGATGACCTTGAATAAAGACTTTATCAATGTAAAAAACACTGGCTTACTCACACTGTTCTCTCCGGGTTAGTGTATCAAAACCAAGGTGACCTTGAATACTGGGTGACCTTGATAATATATCTCCTGGTCTTTAAAAAATACTGGGTGACCTTGAGAAAACAGTAGGTGGTTTTGAATAAAGACTGTCTTACCCGTACTGATCTGTCTGGATTAGTGTACCAATACCAGGGTGACATTGCATCATACTGAAACTGCAGCTTGAACTTTGACACATATTTGTCTGTTGAGTCCTCTCCTCGTATTTCTATCTCTGTGATACTGACGGGGGAGTGAAAACTAACAGCCAGCCACTCACCAACTGAATCATTGCTTGGACTCCACGAAGCTTGGAAGATAGAAATATTTGCATTTCCAAACATATTTAGTTAACGTGGTCTAGAATATCTCTACCTAAAGTGTCAAAAGTACAATATGGATATCAACACATCAAAAACAGAGGCAATGAATAAAGGTAGAAAGCACACCACACTTGATATTCATGTGAATGCAACAAAAATAAAGCAGGTGCAAGAATTTAGGTATTTGGGAACTGATTTTACTGAGGATGCCAGACTCGATAGACAGATAGAGATGAAAGCGCAGAGACTGTCACCTAACAGCTGTCTCCTCGATAAGACATAGACTTTTTTATATCAGAGAAACATAACCTGTAAGGTGCGTGACGACTGCAGCGACATGAGACCTTTATAAGACACCCCAAGATTTCATTCCAAGCAAAAAAGCAGACGTTAAATAGTATCTTCATCCCAACCCTGTGATACCAGTGCCAAACATGGACATTGAATAAGGCACAGCAAAAAAAGTTAGCCACCACCTACGGAATGTGGTGCCTACGAAAGGTAACTAACAACACCAGAAGAAACAGAATCACAAATACGAGTATTCAGGAGAAGGTTGGAACAATTCCCTGTCTACAGTACATAGAGCAACCGAGAATGAATTGATTTGGCCACATTGTGAGAATGAAACCAGACCACATTGTTCATGCAACCTTCTACAGCAGAGCATTATGAAGAAGGACGAGAGGTAGACTGAGGAAAAGGTGGATAGTGTAAACGAGACCTGTCGTAAAATGGGAACAAATTATACTCAGGCTACGAGAGAGGCGAAAGACAAACGACACTGGGCTACAACCCGGTAGAAAGTATGGCGACAAAAGAAGAAGAGGAAGGTCTAGTACAAATACGAACAACCATGGGCCCACACTAACATTTTATGAGACCCATGGTCAGTACAAATATGAACAACCATGGGCCCACACTAACATTTTATGAGTCCCATGGTCAGTGCAAATAATTTACATAAAATAAATACTTTTGTATTTACTATTTGAATAACCCCAAATAAAGCATAGGGTAACAACTACAGTTAGCCCATCTACAGAAGCCTGGATCCAAACATTTGCAGTTTCGTAGCAATGGTTTTACATGATGAGGCTGCTAGTCCAATGCGCAAGCCTCTTTAGTTATCCTTTGAGATCGAGAAGAGTAATCCGGGACAGGTGGAGCATGCTGGTCAAGAGTCCACCTCACGTCCTTGTTCGTGCTCCTGGAAACAGGATGTATCACAGAATTCTGACAAGCGAGGTGAGTATAGACACTGTAATCCTCATAGTGGTGAGATTACTGAGAAGTCTTACATTGCACTACAGCCAGGAGGACAGCGGTCCATCTTCAAGTATCAGGATGTAAGAAGAGCCATGCTACAAAAGAGACATCAAGAGTTAACTCAGATCGGCACAAGTAGCTTCTAGCTACCACTCCAAGTGAACCATAAGGCTACCAATTACATCTGGCCCCTCGACAGGAAGCCTGCATCCAAACATTTGCAGTGGCAGTTTCATAGCAATAGTCCTTTGTTGTTGTTGCCAATGCCACTTGTAGTTAGGTACTCTTGACAACTTTCTTTGCTGGTGGGTTACAGTGACTCTCCTCACATCCTGAGGCGTACTTAAGAAGGTAGACCAGGGTCCTCCTGACTGTAGTGCAATGTGAGACTATTCAACAAGCTCACCACTATTGGGATCACAGTGCCGATCCCCACCTATAAAGCCAGACTTCCATGAAACAGCCCATTTTCGGGGAGAACTGCCTGGTAGTAAGGTAAGGGTCTCGATCAGTATGTTTCATCTGATCTTGGCTAACACTGATTAGAGTGTTTCACCTGACCTTGACTAACATAATCTGAGTAGTATGTTTTGCCTAACTAGATGTTAGTCTCCTCTTCCCTAGCAGTAGTTTAATGTGATGAAAGTGCTAGCCCCATGCACAACCCTCTTTAGTTATCTTACTATAACATGCTTGGTGGTAGTGTTCCTACTCTTGTCAACTCGGCCCCCACTCAGGTGACTTTTGCTTGTATTAGAAATGCATGCACAACCCTCTTTAGTTATCTAACTATAACATGCTTGGTGGTAGTGTTCCTACTCTTGTCAACTCGGTCACCACTCAGGTGACTTTTGCTTGTATTAGAAATGCATGCACAACCCTCTTTAGTTATCTTACTATAACATGCTTGGTGGTAGTGTTCCTACTCTTGTCAACTCGGCCCCCACTCAGGTGACTTTTGCTTGTATTAGAAATGCATGCACAACCCTCTTTAGTTATCTTACTATAACATGCTTGGTGGTAGTGTTCCTACTCTTGTCAACTCGGCCCCCACTCAGGTGACTTTTGCTTGTATTAGAAATGCATGCACAACCCTCTTTAGTTATCTTACTATAACATGCTTGGTGGTAGTGTTCCTACTCTTGTCAACTCGGCCCCCACTCAGGTGACTTTTGCTTGTATTAGAAATGCATGCACAACCCTCTTTAGTTATCTTACTATAACATGCTTGGTGGTAGTGTTCCTACTCTTGTCAACTCGGCCCCCACTCAGGTGACTTTTGCTTGTATTAGAAATGCATGCACAACCCTCTTTAGTTATCTTACTATAACATGCTTGGTGGTAGTGTTCCTACTCTTGTCAACTCGGCCCCCACTCAGGTGACTTTTGCTTGTATTAGAAATGCATGCACAACCCTCTTTAGTTATCTTACTATAACATGCTTGGTGGTAGTGTTCCTACTCTTGTCAACTCGGCCCCCACTCAGGTGACTTTTGCTTGTATTAGAAATGCATGCACAACCCTCTTTAGTTATCTTACTATAACATGCTTGGTGGTAGTGTTCCTACTCTTGTCAACTCGGCCCCCACTCAGGTGACTTTTGCTTGTATTAGAAATGCATGCACAACCCTCTTTAGTTATCTTACTATAACATGCTTGGTGGTAGTGTTCCTACTCTTGTCAACTCGGCCCCCACTCAGGTGACTTTTGCTTGTATTAGAAATGCATGCACAACCCTCTTTAGTTATCTTACTATAACATGCTTGGTGGTAGTGTTCCTACTCTTGTCAACTCGGCCCCCACTCAGGTGACTTTTGCTTGTATTAGAAATGCATGCACAACCCTCTTTAGTTATCTTACTATAACATGCTTGGTGGTAGTGTTCCTACTCTTGTCAACTCGGCCCCCACTCAGGTGACTTTTGCTTGTATTAGAAATGCATGCACAACCCTCTTTAGTTATCTTACTATAACATGCTTGGTGGTAGTGTTCCTACTCTTGTCAACTCGGCCCCCACTCAGGTGACTTTTGCTTGTATTAGAAATGCATGCACAACCCTCTTTAGTTATCTTACTATAACATGCTTGGTGGTAGTGTTCCTACTCTTGTCAACTCGGCCCCCACTCAGGTGACTTTTGCTTGTATTAGAAATGCATGCACAACCCTCTTTAGTTATCTTACTATAACATGCTTGGTGGTAGTGTTCCTACTCTTGTCAACTCGGCCCCCACTCAGGTGACTTTTGCTTGTATTAGAAATGCATGCACAACCCTCTTTAGTTATCTTACTATAACATGCTTGGTGGTAGTGTTCCTACTCTTGTCAACTCGGCCCCCACTCAGGTGACTTTTGCTTGTATTAGAAATGCATGCACAACCCTCTTTAGTTATCTTACTATAACATGCTTGGTGGTAGTGTTCCTACTCTTGTCAACTCGGCCCCCACTCAGGTGACTTTTGCTTGTATTAGAAATGCATGCACAACCCTCTTTAGTTATCTTACTATAACATGCTTGGTGGTAGTGTTCCTACTCTTGTCAACTCGGCCCCCACTCAGGTGACTTTTGCTTGTATTAGAAATGCATGCACAACCCTCTTTAGTTATCTTACTATAACATGCTTGGTGGTAGTGTTCCTACTCTTGTCAACTCGGTCACCACTCAGGTGACTTTTGCTTGTATTAGAAATGCATGCACAACCCTCTTTAGTTATCTTACTATAACATGCTTGGTGGTAGTGTTCCTACTCTTGTCAACTCGGTCACCACTCAGGTGACTTTTGCTTGTATTAGAAATGCATGCACAACCCTCTTTAGTTATCTTACTATAACATGCTTGGTGGTAGTGTTCCTACTCTTGTCAACTCGGTCACCACTCAGGTGACTTTTGCTTGTATTAGAAATGCATGCACAACCCTCTTTAGTTATCTTACTATAACATGCTTGGTGGTAGTGTTCCTACTCTTGTCAACTCGGCCCCCACTCAGGTGACTTTTGCTTGTATTAGAAATGCATGCACAACCCTCTTTAGTTATCTTACTATAACATGCTTGGTGGTAGTGTTCCTACTCTTGTCAACTCGGCCCCCACTCAGGTGACTTTTGCTTGTATTAGAAATGCATGCACAACCCTCTTTAGTTATCTTACTATAACATGCTTGGTGGTAGTGTTCCTACTCTTGTCAACTCGGCCCCCACTCAGGTGACTTTTGCTTGTATTAGAAATGCATGCACAACCCTCTTTAGTTATCTTACTATAACATGCTTGGTGGTAGTGTTCCTACTCTTGTCAACTCGGCCCCCACTCAGGTGACTTTTGCTTGTATTAGAAATGCATGCACAACCCTCTTTAGTTATCTTACTATAACATGCTTGGTGGTAGTGTTCCTACTCTTGTCAACTCGGCCCCCACTCAGGTGACTTTTGCTTGTATTAGAAATGCATGCACAACCCTCTTTAGTTATCTTACTATAACATGCTTGGTGGTAGTGTTCCTACTCTTGTCAACTCGGCCCCCACTCAGGTGACTTTTGCTTGTATTAGAAATGCATGCACAACCCTCTTTAGTTATCTTACTATAACATGCTTGGTGGTAGTGTTCCTACTCTTGTCAACTCGGCCCCCACTCAGGTGACTTTTGCTTGTATTAGAAATGCATGCACAACCCTCTTTAGTTATCTTACTATAACATGCTTGGTGGTAGTGTTCCTACTCTTGTCAACTCGGCCCCCACTCAGGTGACTTTTGCTTGTATTAGAAATGCATGCACAACCCTCTTTAGTTATCTTACTATAACATGCTTGGTGGTAGTGTTCCTACTCTTGTCAACTCGGCCCCCACTCAGGTGACTTTTGCTTGTATTAGAAATGCATGCACAACCCTCTTTAGTTATCTTACTATAACATGCTTGGTGGTAGTGTTCCTACTCTTGTCAACTCGGCCCCCACTCAGGTGACTTTTGCTTGTATTAGAAATGCATGCACAACCCTCTTTAGTTATCTTACTATAACATGCTTGGTGGTAGTGTTCCTACTTTTGTCAACTCGGCCCCCACTCAGGTGACTTTTGCTTGTATTAGAAGCCAGAAAATATTGTTGCCATACTTCTTCGTCTTCCTCTTCTCAATTTGGCTCACTATAAAGTATAGGGCCAAATCTGTATGTGGCTTCTTACAGGAAGCCTGAACCAAGCCACTTTATGTAAAAGGGTCGCTGTGGTCAAGAGGTAAAGAACTCACTTTTCAAAGGGATGAACAGAAATGGTGGGCAATCAAATTCCACAAGTTTCAAGCTACCTCTGGTCTCATGGGAGGTGGGACCAGAGTAACAAATCCTGAGTTACCTCCAGTCATCTTGACTTACGTTTTGCCACTGGTGCAAGGTAGCTCAGGACCATAGAGTGAAGATGACCTGTGCCGTTTCTTCCTCGCTATAATCCAAATACAGCATAAGTTTCATAATCAAGAAAAAACCATCTGATGATGTCGCCACCATTGCTTGCGATGGGCAACTATTGATTGATTGGTTTCTGTAGCAATTTGTTTTACTGGTGTGACTGAAGTCACATTTTACAACAAGCATTGGGGTGACAGTGTTTACATTCTTTTCATCCTGTTAACCACAAGCATGTTGTAGAAGGCAACTAAAGAGGTTACACTTGGGTCTGGCATCCTCACCAGGTAAAAAACATTGCCAATGTAATCAGCCACTCCAAAAGTTCACTTAAAGGAAGTCAGCTGCAATAGTGGCCTTTGCTTCACATGAAGTAAAAGGGTATGAATAGTTGAGGTGCAGTGGTGCCATTACTTTCTCCCCAACAACAGGCCCCAGGATTCACACAGGGACCATACCAGCATAATTTCAAAAGATTTTTTCATTAATATCGTTATTATTTATTTATATTTTACATATACTTGTTACAATTTTATTATTTATTTATATATTACATATACTTGTTACAATTTTATTAGACATGTCAGCTGCCAGTCACAGCTGCCAGTCAACCGGAAATCATTCATACAGATTGTAATAAATCATTAATACAGATTGTAATAAATTCAACTATGTCATTATGTTATGTTTAACCTTACCCTTGTTTGAATCAATCATTCGGCTACAGTCTGGTGCATGTTGAGCATCCTTGAATGATGATGCTGAGAATCCTTGCGGGAATTGGATGCTATGAGATCCGGATATCAATGGCTGGGGTTGACAATTCACTACACATATCCAGATACAAATTGCATACGTTAGCCACAAGAAATGTTATCAAGAAGGTCTGTCATACATAGTTACCATCTTGTACTTAACTTAACGTCTTTATACTAATTTAGAAGACTCCAGAGACTGTATACAACCACTTCCATTTTCATTACCTTGCTCCAAAAGCTATGTGCATCCTATTTATTCTTAAATGCATTAATTGTCCCTGCCTCCACTACTTCCTGTGGCAATGCATTCCAAGCATTCACCATTCTCTGACTAAAAGAATATTTCCTAATATCTATGATACTGTTTACCTGTAATTCATATACTATTTTTGCTTTCCTTTGGTGTATGGCTGCATGTCTATTTGTACAGTTATATCCAATAAAGACGAATAAAATTACATTAGAAAACATATTCTCCTAAATATTATTTAGAAAGATCAAGAATTCATCTATCCGGTCCTCTTAACAAATTAATCAAACGATTCAAATTTTACTTTATCATTATCTATTTTTAGAGTGATATAAAATAGATCTGCTAGTTACTAAGCTATAGAAAATGGTTCTGCTAGTCACTAAGCTATAGAAAATAGTTCTGCTAGTCACTGAGCTATAGAAAATAGTTCTGCTAGTCACTGAGCTATAGAAAATAGTTCTGCTAGTCACTGAGCTATAGAAAATGGTTCTGCTAGTCACTGAGCTATAGAAAATGGTTCTGCTAGCCACTGAGCTATAGAAAATGGTTCTGCTAGTCACTGAGCTATAGAAAATAGTTCTGCTAGTCATTGAGCTATAGAAAATGGTTCTGCTAGTCACTGAGCTATAGAAAATGGTTCTGCTAGTCACTGAGCTATAGAAAATGGTTCTGCTAGTCACTGAGCTATAGAAAATGGTTCTGCTAGTCACTGAGCTATAGAAAATAGTTCTGCTAGTCACTGAGCTATAGAAAATGGTTCTGCTAGTCACTGAGCTATAGAAAATAGTTCTGCTAGTCACTGAGCTACAGAAAATAGTTATGATAGTCACTGAGCTATAGAAAATAGTTCTGCTAGTCACTGAGCTATAGAAAATGGTTCTGCTAGTCACTGAGCTATAGAAAATAGTTCTGCTAGTCACTGAGCTATAGAAAATGGTTCTGCTAGTCACTGAGCTATAGAAAATAGTTCTGCTAGTCACTGAGCTAATGAAAATAGTTATGATAGTCACTGAGCTATAGAAAATAGTTCTGCTAGTCACTGAGCTATAGAAAATAGTTCTGCTAGTCACTGAGCTATAGAAAATAGTTCTAGTCACTGAGCTATAGAAAATGGTTCTGCTAGTCACTGAGCTATAGAAAATAGTTCTGCTAGTCGCTGAGCTATAGAAAATAGTTCTGATAGTCACTGAGCTATAGAAAATGGTTCTGCTAGTCACTGAGCTATAGAAAATAGTTCTGCTAGTCACTGAGCTATAGAAAATGGTTCTGATAGTCACTGAGCTATAGAAAATAGTTCTGATAGTCACTGAGCTATAGAAAATAGTTCTGCTAGTCACTGAGCTATAGAAAATGGTTCTGCTAGTCACTGAGCTATAGAAAATAGTTCTGCTAGTCACTGAGCTATAGAAAATAGTTCTGATAGTCACTGAGCTATAGAAAATGGTTCTGCTAGTCACTGAGCTATAGAAAATAGTTCTGCTAGTCACTGAGCTATAGAAAATGGTTCTGATAGTCACTGAGCTATAGAAAATAGTTCTGCTAGTCACTGAGCTATAGAAAATGGTTCTGATAGTCACTGAGCTATAGAAAATAGTTCTGCTAGTCACTGAGCTATAGAAAATAGTTCTGCTAGTTACTGAGCTATAGAAAATGGTTCTGCTAGTCACTGAGCTATAGAAAATAGTTCTGCTAGTCACTGAGCTATAGAAAATGGTTCTGATAGTCACTGAGCTATAGAAAATAGTTCTGCTAGTCACTGATCTATAGAAAATGGTTCTGCTAGTCACTGAGCTATAGAAAATAGTTCTGCTAGTCACTGAGCTATAGAAAATGGTTCTGATAGTCACTGAGCTATAGAAAATAGTTCTGCTAGTCACTGATCTATAGAAAATGGTTCTGCTAGTCACTGAGCTATAGAAAATAGTTGTCTTCGCAATGGTTGCATTTTTCACTAAATGCTCTGATAAATACAAATACTCTATGAAACATGTATGTTTATGTTAGAAATATAGTTAATTGATCAGTCATATATATGTACCTCGTATATATCTGCGTCCACTGATTTTACATTTCAGAAATATAATTTATAGTGGTGCACTTTTTTCATGTATGTTTTTTTCCCCATGTATACAGGTTTTGCTTTCTCTGGTGTACAGGTTTTCAATGGTCAAAGTTTAGTTAGACTTGGAATCCTGGTATTTAGACAAGCAGGTGTATGCCTGCTGTCAGGTAGCCGAAGTTATCTGTAGTAGGTTCTTTTTTATGCAATTTGAATCCCTGTGGCTTACTAGCCCTATGGGAAGGTAGACAGTTTATTGGGTAGAAATTTTATTATTTTTCTAAATGTGTGCCGAACAGTGCCTAAGCGCCTGCTCTTTCTGATTTTCAACTGCCAAGGGTCCTTTTATGTATACAGGACCTCTGAGGTTATCATCCTCATCCAATAGGACTATGTGTTTGTAATAAATTCATCCCTAACCATTGCTTGAAGCGATCATTCTATGTGATGACATTGAGACCAGGGGCCATGTGAATCTTGTGAATTCCAAAGTTTGCTGGTTTTGAAGTCTACATACATTTTAACTTATTCACTCCAGAATAATTTGACATCTATTTACACTTGCAATGTAAAGCTATCAATAGGAAGTAGAGGCACATGAATACTTTGGTGCCAGTGATGCAGCGCAGTGAATGAGATGACAGCAGCTATTGACTCTCAACTGGCTACTTGCATCAGGGTTAGTGATCTATAACTGAATAAGTGGCAGCCCTGGAAACAGACTGCAAACAGGGAGTGTGGCTGTGGCTAAAAGGTTAAGGATCAAAGAGGGAAGAAAACTCGAGCCCCAAAAAATGACATGCTGAAAACAGATTTATCTGGCCAAAAGGCAAAGATATCGCAGCAAACTACTACACAATGTTACAAATGTCCTTTTCAGGATGAACATCGAAGAAACGTAACTATTACTTACATGGAAGAGTCCTTGTTGGGGGGTTTCCTGTATTTACTGATGATGCTGTAAAAGAAAGAAACTCAGTGTAGTCCATGCTTCCAGTTTTCTTTAATATGATCTTCCTTTTCTTCTAATCATTTTCACTCGTTTATATGGAGAAGTATTTCTAAATATTTCTTACAAACCTGACTGTAGATTTTTAGCGTGCGTGAATGGTGGGGTTTGCAATCCAATAAGTTGGAGTGTTTTTTAATAATAATAATTTGGGATCAAGATGCTGAGCTGCAGCGGTCTGCGACCCATAGCTGACTGTTAGTGTCAGGGCCGGCGAACCAGAGCTGCCTAGACCCTTCTACACCTCCACGCGGTGATCGTGGATAACAGGCTGCAGCAGGGCAGACTGGCTAAGGAGAAGGGATCGAAGAGGGAATGCTAACCCGGTACTCAAAAAATGCTTGCTGAAGTCAGATGTGTTGGACCGAAAGGTGCAAATATCGCAGCCAAGCTGTAAACTACAACACAACGCATTCCGTTCTCTGGACTACATTCTGCTACTTAAGCCCTTTCAGGGTTTGGTAGTGGGAGATTGAGAAAGAACGAAGAAGAAGAAGAAGAGCTCAGAATCAATATATACGAAGCCATAGTTGGGAAACATATCACCCTCTGGTTCACCGTAACCAAAGACAGAAGGCAATGGAAACTAAGTTGGGACCCGCAGTGGCGTAACCGTCTCTGAGGAATGGTGTGGGGGGTCATCCAGTAATCCAGTTTTTCTATCCTCACCTCTGAACACAAATCGACTTGCAGATAATAGATATCCCTGTCTCACCCCTTTCTTGATTGCAACTGGATTTGTTATTCCCTCCTTGAGTGCTATGAGCGCTGTTTGGTTTTCATACAAGTTCAATATTAGTTTAATTATTGCTCTATTCATCCTTAGCTGTTCTAAAAAAGGGACACGTTTGCTCAACCTCACCATGTCAAAGGGCCTTTTCATGGTCAATAAAGAAGATAAAGAGAGCCTCTTCCTCTCTCTCCCCCCCCCCCCCCTGTTCTACCATTCTTTCGCTACCATTCTATCCTTTTGGTACGCAAACTTGTTTTCATTTAACACAGATTCTATCTTGTTATCAATTTATCTCTTAATTGTATGAGATGGTCGAAATAGATTCTAAATATCCTTCACACATAATTTAGAAATGTTGTTTCACCAGATATTTATATTTTTCCATTTTAAAGAGACTTTCCATCAATTCCATAAGTATGAAATACATGGACAAGACAATCTTCTCACATGGACAAGACAATCGTCTCACATAGACAAGACAATCGTCTCACATAGACAAGACAATCGTCTCACATGGACAAGACAATCTTCTCACATAGACAAGACAGAGTTCTCACATAGACAAGACAATCGTCTCACATAGACAAGACAATCGTCTCACATAGACAAGACAATCGTCTCACATGGACAAGACAATCTTCTCACATAGACAAGACAGAGTTCTCACATAGACAAGACAATCGTCTCACATAGACAAGACAATCGTCTCACATGGACAAGACAATCTTCTCACATAGACAAGACAGAGTTCTCACATAGACAAGACAATCGTCTCACATAGACAAGACAATCGTCTCACATAGACAAGACAATCGTCTCACATGGACAAGACAATCTTCTCACATAGACAAGACAATCGTCTCACATAGACAAGACAATCGTCTCACATGGACAAGACAATCTTCTCACATGGACAAGACAATCGTCTCACATGGACAAGACAATCTTCTCACATGGACAAGACAATCGTCTCACATGGACAAGACAATCGTCTCACATGGACAAGACAATCGTCTCACATGGACAAGACAGAGTTCTCACATGGACAAGACAATCTTCTCACATGGACAAGACAGAGTTCTCACATGGACAAGACAATCGTCTCACATGGACAAGACAGAGTTCTCACATGGACAAGACAATCTTCTCACATGGACAAGACAGAGTTCTCACATGGACAAGACAGAGTTCTCACATGGACAAGACAATCGTCTCACATGGACAAGACAATCGTCTCACATGGACAAGACAATCTTCTCACATGGACAAGACAATCTTCTCACATGGACAAGACAATCGTCTCACATGGACAAGACAATCTTCTCACATGGACAAGACAATCTTCTCACATGGACAAGACAGAGTTCTCACATGGACAAGACAGAGTTCTCACATGGACAAGACAATCGTCTCACATGGACAAGACAATCGTCTCACATGGACAAGACAATCGTCTCACATGGACAAGACAGAGTTCTCACATGGACAAGACAGAGTTCTCACATGGACAAGACAGAGTTCTCACATGGACAAGACAATCGTCTCACATGGACAAGACAATCTTCTCACATGGACAAGACAATCGTCTCACATGGACAAGACAGAGTTCTCACATGGACAAGACAATCGTCTCACATGAACAAGACAATCGTCTCACATGAACAAGACAATCGTCTCACATGGACAAGACAATCTTCTCACATGGACAAGACAATTGTCTCACATGGACAAGACAGAGTTCTCACATGGACAAGACAATCGTCTCACATGAACAAGACAATCGTCTCACATGGACAAGACAATCTTCTCACATGGACAAGACAGAGTTCTCACATGGACAAGACAATCTTCTCACATGGACAAGACAGAGTTCTCACATGGACAAGACAATCTTCTCACATGGACAAGACAGAGTTCTCACATGGACAAGACAATCGTCTCACATAGACAAGACAGAGTTCTCACATAGACAAGACAGAGTTCTCACATAGACAAGACAATCGTCTCACATGGACAAGACAGAGTTCTGACATGGACAAGACAGAGTTCTCACATGGACAAGACAATCGTCTCACATGGACAAGACAATCGTCTCACATGGACAAGACAATCGTCTCACATGGACAAGACAGAGTTCTCACATGGACGAGACAATCTTCTCACATGGACAAGACAATCTTCTCACATGGACAAGACAGAGTTCTCACATGGACGAGACAATCGTCTCACATAGACAAGACAGAGTTCTCACATAGACAAGACAGAGTTCTCACATAGACAAGACAATCGTCTCACATGGACAAGACAGAGTTCTGACATGGACAAGACTGAGTTCTCACATGGACAAGACAATCGTCTCACATGGACAAGACAATCGTCTCACATGGACAAGACAATCGTCTCACATGGACAAGACAGAGTTCTCACATGGACGAGACAATCTTCTCACATGGACAAGACAATCTTCTCACATGGACAAGACAGAGTTCTCACATGGACGAGACAATCGTCTCACATGGACAAGACAATCGTCTCACATGGACAAGACAGAGTTCTCACATGGACAAGACAATCTTCTCACATGGACAAGACAATCTTCTCACATGGACAAGACAATCTTCTTACATGGACAAGACAATCTTTTCACAGGACAAAACAATCTTTTCACAGGAATAAACCTCAATGAACAGTAACATTAATACACAGTGTACTGAAATAAATTAATTAAAAATTTGTAATTTTTTTCTTTTTTTAGCAGTACTAAATTGTTACAATAACCTCCCTGGGCTCTATATTTTGTACCTGATGTCTGGCAAAATATAACTTGATTGAAATCTGTCAAGCGTACCTGACTTATCCTCAAACAAATAACTGCAAACCATAACTTGATGGAAATTTATCAAGCGTACCTGACTTCCTGCAAATATATCCCAGCTGATCTCCACATGGCCTGGCCTCCCACTCAAAAAACTTGGTCACAGGAATATATCCACAATTATCACCATCATCACTGTCATACTGAGGTTCACCTGTAGCACAAGAAATGACAGTTGGGGAAGCATGTACTGGTGTCAGGTCACTTATAATTCTTGTTAAGATGTGATTTCTCATGTCCGGTCTAGTCTTTGTGACAAAACAAAGGACACACAATTTGGCTATTAGATATTTAAATCATTATATAGAAGAAATTTCTGCTAACCAAACATGTATTTGTTTGCTGAGGAATTTGAGAAAGTAGCAATGCACAACAGGCATGAGTCAGCAATACATACTTTACTTTCCGTGTCCAGCAACTTCACAAAGTATTGAAAGAAGAATGAAAGACAAAAGAAGGCGATTTCTACCAGCATATTATTACCTTCTCCCCAGTGAAGGTAGCGGAAAGGCCGGTTGTCTGACCAACTCCAACCATAGCCGTCTGCCATATCCGCTGCTCCTATCCACAGAGACTCCTCTAGAGAGTTGTACTGATCTGAATTTAATAAACCTGAGGTACAAAACATTTGTTAATTTTAATTAACAAGAACAGAACATGGGCATCTGTTTCTAGACCTATTGGTTATGACAAAACTGTAGTTCACTGCACTTTCAGCTCAGATCAAAATCACACAAACCATACTCAACAAATACCATATTTAACTACATAGACAACCAAAATAAAAACATTCAAACCGGCCACCTCTTGGTCCTACGGTTAAGATAGAAGAGCAGTTAAATTATTATAATTATGGGTCACTTTAAACAAAGAAAATTTATTGACTACTGAACTTTCGGATAGATCAAAAAAGTTGTGCTTAAAATAATTAAACAACAAATAAGAACAACAGCAACGACATTAGTTTCTATTTAAGCTAAATGTGTATATTTTTCTGAGTGGATGACTAGGCCCCTTAGTGGGGAACAAAGAATAGACCCACTGCAGTTTTAAGTTAAGTAAAGACCCTGTTAACACGCCAGTGTGGTATATTCAGAATATGGTATTAGGGCCATCATTTTCTTGACCAATGGCACTCTATGGATGATATGGTCAACATCACGTGGTTTACTTTCCAAGATTATTCTGGTACCTAATTTTTTAGGCTGGATCAACTACAGGAGTTGTTTTACGATTGGAAAAACCATTGGCACGCTATGGATGATATGGTCAACATCACGTGGTTTACTTTCCAAGATTATTCTGGTACCTAATTTTTTAGGCTGGATCAACTACAGGAGTTGTTTTACGATTGGAAAAATCCTGCATCATCTGGAGATTGAACCCTGATTGCTGGCCTTGGAAACCAATGCACTAATAATAATAATAAAAGTTGCCCATCGCAAGCGAAGATGGTGACAGCATCAGACTATTACTGTTCTCTGATGGCTGTAAAGACCAATCCTGGAATGGCACACACTGCCACATTCAGGGCACATAAGCGGGGAGCCGGTTGTGGAATCGTTGAGAGAATTGTTTTTTCGGACAGCATGTTTTCTCTGAGCCTCTACGAGGGCTGTACTCTCTTCAATCTGAGCACCTTCGGTGATATTAGCTCGTTAGGTGGTACGGTCTTATGTAAGTATCTTCCAGAAGATTATATCAATTATGACGTATTTCAGAGACAATTTCAATGAGTATCTGCAGCATTTCTTCTGTCCTCCTGGTGAGCGCCTGCCTGTTTTGAGCTGCTTGGAGATGCGCTTATCTGGCATGCGAAGAACATGTCCCGTCCATCTAACTTCTAACTGCTGCACTACTTGGGATTCTTTCATGCATGTTGCAAATGGTGACTACTGAGAATTGTGCATGGGATTAGCAGCCACATCATACAAAACAAATGGCTACAGATTGGGAGCAGCGTAGCGCAGTGGTTATCGCCCTTGCTTCGCATCTGACTGGTCCTAGGTTCATTCCCCAGTTGAGGTGGTAGTGTTTTTTCAGACCACAATGTCTCCCGGGTCGACCCAGCCTTAAATGGGTACCGGTTCAGTCTGGGAAGTAAAAGCGGCGAGGGAGAGGAGATGGCTACCACCCTCATATAGCCGAGCCTTTGAAATGTGAGATCGCTAACACCTCACACCCCTACGGCAGTAATGCTATGGGATACTTTACTTTACAGATTGCTACTGGCAGACCACACAAAGTGCTTTGGTGCAGGGTTGTTGGAAATAACGATCTACAGATGTAGAGCTATGCTTAACCATTAGCACTCCATGACGTCACGAAAAATGTTTTTGTACCGAATTAAATTACATTTATTTCTCGCTCTGATCGACTTCTTTCAAAATTTGTAACTTTTCTGTTTGTTTGTCAATAAATATGATTTGTACAAACACAATTGAATAAAGAACTTATGGGTGTTATTATTTTTGTTGTGTGTTTGTTAGTTTCTGAGTTACAAACAGATGAAGTTATACAAATTTCTGAAAAAAATTTGTACTTGACCACTAGGCCTAGTCGCTCCGATAGAAAACCATGGAAACCAGAAAAACGTATCGATACTGTGTTTACAATATCGACACAACTGTTAGTTTCCATTTCAAACATAGTTCTTTCATTTAAACAAACAAAATAAACAGATCTACTCGATAAAGATCTTTCCCAACAACCTACTTCCCCTTTCGTAAAAAGTCGGCTTGCTCCAAACGGCGTATACAAAATTAAAACTGTTCAAAAGCCATTTGTAATCTAACATACGATACTTTAACCGGCAAAATATTGTGTATATATGGAGGACGTATTCAGTAGTAAAAAATGGCTGCCGGGAGTGACTCGATTGAAAAAAAAAAAAATTTTCCGCACACCGTTTTTGTAGGCCTAGTTGGTCGGCTAGCACTTGACCATGGAGTGCTAAAGGTTTTAAAGAGCAAAAATGCAAAAGAACATGTATGTTCATCCTACAGGTTAGGTTGGGGTTTATACCCAAACCTGTACACAAAATACCATGTTACAGACACTGTTGCAATAGTCCAAACTACAAATTCAATGGGTTGATGCTCTGAAATCAAGGACAGAAAGTGGATATACAAATTGAATTGAAACTCATATGGAAAGAAATAAGTGGGGAGGTCAATTAACATGTGTAAAAGAGCAGATTGAGAATTTGGCGCCTAACTGGCTGGGGTCTACTTAGCACTAGTGTTTGAGTCTATTAAGATGGACTCACACATCGATAAAAATCACCCTCCAAGAAACTGGTTGTATATATACTCTGTAGAGTTTTCTAAACCGGTATACAGACGCTAAGTTATATTTCTCAGTTCTATAAATCCCCTCAGAAATGGAATAATTATTGCGAAGATAGATTTTTGGAGGTTTCTTAAATTTCTCAAAATTTACAGGTATAAATCTGTTGGTTATGCGTCACAACAGTACTCACTTTCAACAGCCAGTTGTTCATCTTCACCATCGATACTAAGCAGGTCTCCATGACGAGATTGGCAGTCTACTCTGGCCTCCCGCCATGGCTTGTGCACATATGGAGATATGAAGTAGCAGAGGTTGGTGGTATTCACGTAATTCCATCCAGCACCACATTGAGAGGACCAAAATGCTATGGAGAAGAAATAACTCATTCATATATTTATATTTAAATAGATTAGAAGAAAATAGATTAGAAGAAAATATATTAGAAGAAAATAGATTAGTTAGAAGAAAATAGATTAGAAGAAAATAGATTAGAAGAAAATAGATTAGAAGAAAATAGCTTCATAGTCATGGGCTGTCATGTAGTCAGAAGAAACTGACGAACGCTGGAGCACAGCAACAGCCCTTTGGTACCTGCGCAGCAAAAAAAGCCTCCTAGAAGACCCCCCCCCCCCCCCCCCCCCCCTCCCAGTGACAGGATTCACTTGAGGCTGCACAACACTCACAATCCTAAAACAAACAAGTTAGCCTTCCACTGGACAACCTGTGTCCGAGATAGAACCGACTGGAAAGTGAGCTGGGACGCACACAAAACCAAAAAAACAGTACTGCTCGAGCCCAGCCCACTACACAGAGAAATGCATCTATCGGCCACTACCAACTCACACAAGAGTTGGGACCTACACAAGGTCAATCATGTTGATACCCCACCTCATTAGCCTAGACGCCATGAAAACAACTTGTTTCCAGAATGAACTGCGTGGAAGTCCAGGTGGGGGTCATGACCAACATATTTTGCCTGGCCCTCATTAACATGTCTGATCAGTATGATTTGCCTGCCCCTCATTAACATGTCCGATCAGTATGTTTTTCCTGCCCCTCATTAACATGTCTGATCAGTATGATTTGCCTGCCCCTCATTAACATGTCCGATCAGTATGTTTTGCCTGTCCCTCATTAACATGTCTGATCAGTATGATTTGCCTGGCCCTCATTAACATGTCTGATCAGTATGATTTGCCTGCCCCTCATTAACATGTCCGATCAGTATGTTTTGCCTGCCCCTCATTAACATGTCTGATCAGTATGTTTTGCCTGCCCCTCATTAACATGTCCGATCAGTATGTTTTGCCTGCCCCTCATTAACATGTCTGATCAGTATGTTTTGCCTGCCCCTCATTAACATGTCTGATCAGTATGATTTGCCTGACCAGATACTTGCCTCCTCTCCTTGGAAGAATTGATAAGACACTGGTTTGCTGTTGTTTTGTTTTGCATATACTTGTAATTGACTGTAGAAACAGGCCTGTTGTGCAGGTTTGAATCACAAGTGATATGGTAAAAACATTGACAACTGGGAGTAGACAGTTGGGAGTAAAGACAGAAGTAGGCCCTTAGAGTGTCAAGAAGCTAAATGGACCAGTGGAATGAACCCTTCTGATGATCAGACTTCCACCTGTTCTATTGCGCTGTATACAGTTTATTAATATTATCTGCTCCATTTTGTTTCCATGAGGAACTGTCATGTAGACTTTGTGGGTTCTGAGTTACCTGGTTAAGATGATACTTGTCAGTGTTGTTGTATAATGTTTGTCTAATAAATGTCCTTTCTGCCCAGTTGCCTTGCTCTTACTTGCTTAATTACTTTTCATTATTTAGAAACATAATGCTGCGACAGTCTGTTCTGAGCTGTATTCTTGAGTTCCTCCCACAAGACCTAGATATACTTCTAATTTCATTATTTGATGTCACGTGTTCATTGGTTGAACAGTTTGAAGGCCGGTCAATTAATCAAGAGGTAAAGGTCAGCAACATGACAACAATTGCTGCCGGGGATAAAGATAACTCTTCATGTACTAAGCCGCAACCTATGTGAGGTGGGGTGGCTAGTTCCCTTCATTGCTATTTATATCTTGGCTTATTCATATGTCAGGTACCCATTTACAGCTGAGTCGACTGAGTGACTCAATAAACACAAGTACTGGCATCATCTGTCCTAGTCACCACTGTGCACATATGGACTGAGCAAACACACTACAGAGCATGTTTTACAGAACTGCAATCTCCTTAACCAGTTGCAGACGACTCACTGACCTAACTAGAACTCAGAGCTGTACAGAGTTAAAACCTTTACCACTAATCACGAAAAATTGATGTAATTTCCCCTGCAGCAGCACTATTTTTCAGCACATTACGTTTAACTATGGTTGTTGACTTTGTGGGATTCCGTGGCGAAGTGGTTAAGACGTTGGCCTCGTGATCAGGTGGTGTGGGTTCGACTTCGGACTCCGTCATCTTTTTCACGGATGCTTGATGCGGAGTCCCCTGCATCTCGTAGTCACCTCCTAGTCGTCTTGCCCTTGACAAGTCAGGGTCGGGTGGAACAAGTCGGGGTCGGGTGGAACAAGACGAGAGAGTGAGGATAAAAAGTAGCGCAGTTAATCTTTACTAAAAATAGCGCTAGCAAAATTAATTATGCCATCATCGTCTACGATGGACGGCGGCCTTTGCTTGAATTTGAGAGACTTTAAGCGTTTTTTTTTATAGATATGATTCTGTTCTGTCTAGAGACATATATTACTAAGGAACTTATTGGTGTTATTGTTTTTATTGTGTGTGTGTTAGTCTCTGAGATTCAAGAATGTGAAATTGAAAATGTTCCCAAATATATAACAAACACTTAGACTCTCCAATTAAGGTCAGCAAGAGTTCCAAAAATATTTTTTATTTGTCCCACGAGCACTCCTACTGTTTTTTTATAAGACATATCTGTTAGTTTACACTTCAAACATATTTATTACTTCTACATAAACAAACTAAACAGATCTAGCTCAGAAAAATCTGTTGTAATACCTTAACTTCATCACCCTCAATAGTAGAATAACCTTCAAATCCAATTGAAAAGGAGAAGAAATTTCAACATTCTCTATTAAATCAACAACAAGTCATTGTTCCACAAGAAACAAGCGGACGGTAGTTGGCTAGTTTTCAGTACTCAACGACGCACGTTCAGTATCGTTCCTAAGGAATTAACCCGGGCTCGTTTCTATGGAATTAACTCGGAAGTTTATACATGATACAATTTAAATTGTCTTCGACCAAGCAACATATTTTTCTTACAGCAATTTTGCATTTCTCGCGGTGCGGTAAAGGTTAAAGAGGAGCCCCAGACAACGGTCGAGTCACAGGAACTGTCTGACAGCATAAAAATCAATGAACGAACACAAGAATCAAACATGACAGTGCATCATTTACTTACTTTGTGAAACACTTGGTTTGGGAGTACCTGGCCGAGCTGAATAGAATATCAACATTCAATTATTGAATGGATGTACATTACATGATAAATAGTTATCTATTGAAACATGAACGATTAACGTTTTTTGCACCAAATTGAAGCACAGGCGCACACCTACAGCTGGCGCTTTACAGGAAGCCTGTGTCCAAGCATTTTCAGTGGTGGTTTCATTGCTATAAATTTACATGATAAGGTTGCTAGCCCCATAGACATTTTAAGTCACTTTTTACAATCTTTTATCTAACTAGATATTAAAATTGTCTGTTTGCATAGACTTCTTTTTCTCCTATTTTAACCAACTTGAAAGCTGAAATTTGTTCTTCGTCGTCGTTCGTTCTCAAACTCCTGCTACCAAGTTCTAAAAATGGCTTTGCAAGTGGCAGGACAATGTCCAGAAAATGAAATGCATTGTGTCATCGTTTACAGCACGACTGCAATTTCTGTACCATTCGGTCCAACACATCCGATTTCAGCTTACTTGTTTTGGTACCAGGTATGCTTTCCCACTGCATCCTTATCCCTTGATCAGACTACACTAGTGACTAGTGCAGCCTGTTTCTAGGGCTGCCACTTGGAGGTGGAATAGGGTCTTTGTCAGCTGTGATTTGCTGACCCTGGTGCAAGCAGCCAGTTATGAGACCACTGTCAGCTCATTCAGTGCTGCATCTGTGGCCCCGTTTCTAGAGTTTTATTTCAAACCAAGAAGGACATTATTATTTTAAGATCTGCCTGTAATATGTAATCCTGGCTTTCAATCAGGCAAAGAAAGTGTCTGGTATCAGGTAGTCAAATGTTGTTTAAACTCAATGCTGTCTTCTGCCCTGATGTACCAAGAGTTTTACTCAGGTCATCTGTTCATCTCATTGCTGGTCATCCTCGCTGGCGCTTAAAGTTGTAATCAACAATTATGTCATCATTCATGGCCATCTGCAAATGCAACATCTACAACATCGTTGAAGGCAGTTCGGGCGCCAGATTTCTTCGGTCCCGTAGAGACTGTCATCGTGTCAATGTTCTTTGTTCCTTTGAGCAACTCTAAATTTTTCTGCATCTGCTTTTTCATATTTTCCATGATAAGAGATAACATCACTTTTAAACAATTGTCAATACATTTTTACGATCAATGTAGAATTAGGCCATCAACGTTGACATTTCTCCTACAGGTGATAGTGAGAAAAGCCAGGTAAAAAGATCTTATTCAATGACAGTTTAAAGGTTACCAGCAATGCCAAAGGGATAGTGCAAGTCCTATACTTTAAATGTCAACAGGGAAAAGCTAATAGGCTACATTTTCCCCAGCCTAGTAAACTACGAGAAGATAATCACCCATTAATGTACTACCAATAGTCAAATGCGAGTCCCAAAGACAAACCAGGGGTAACACATTCTAAGAGTTGACCAAGTGAATTTGCAGAAGAAAAAAATAACTTTTGGCTGTCTGTCATCATACACTGATCTGCCTGATTGAATACCAGGATTCAGATCCCAGGACGGGATCAAGATGCTGAGCAGCGCATGAGCTGCAGCAGTCAGCGACCCATAGCTGACTGCTAGCGTCAGGGCCAGCGAACCAGAGCTGCCAAGACCCTTCTACACCTCCACGCGGTGATCCTGGATAACAGGCTGCAGCAAAGCAGACTGTATAAGGAGAAGGGATCGAAGAGAGAATGCTAACCCGGTACTAAAAAAATGCTTGCTGAAATCGGATGTGTTGAACCAAAAGGTACAAATATCGCAGCCAAGCTGTAAACTACGACACAAAGTATTCCGTTCTCTGAACTACATTCTGCTACTTAAGCCCTTTCAGGGTTTGGTAGTGGGAGATTGAGAATGAACGAAGAAGAAGAAGATTCCAGGACTTCATAAACAATCCCTGAGAAAGATCTTTGTCCTGCTATGGTTTAACAGAGTTTGAGTATGAAGAAGTGTGTACTGCCAGCAAGCTACAGTAACCATCAGTATCCATAAGCTCAACTATTTGATGAAAGAGACTAAGCATCTATGGGTGTGCCCGAAGTCGATTCTGTATAACATATGATAACAAATGAGCAGTGGGTGATTCCTGTCTTTTAGTCAGGCGAGCATTGGGACTAACCAGTGAGGATCTTGGTTTTCTCTGCCACAATGAAAATTAAAATGAAGACTTTATGGAATAACTTCAACTGATATACAAAAGAAATACTTCTTAGAACATGCACTTTTTCCGTGGCAATATAAAGGTGTGAATGCTGCCGAAGACAGATGTGTCAGACTGAAAGGTGCAAATATTGCAGTCAAGCTGCAAACTAGCAACACAACGCATTCCGTGCTCTGGACTACATCCTGCTGCTTGTAAAGTCCTGTGGTCGGGGCTATTGGTAGCGGGAGATTGAGAACGAACGCAGAAGAAGAAGGGTGTGAATCATGGACCATATCGCAATTAGGATAGCTAATGATTGGAGACAAAGTGTTACAGAAAGTTGCTTAAAATGCTGTGCATTAAGCACAAAAAAAACTACAGACATCCTGCAAAAGTTGAGAGCCAGATTGACTTATCAACCAGATCATCCTTAGAAAGCTGAAATATTTTGGCCCCATTAAGTGCCATGATAGTTTGGATAGAACAGTATTGCATGGCGTAGTTCCTGGCAAAGGCCGACCAAGACAAAGGTGGACACAGAACATAAAAGTTTTCCTGAAAATTACTTTGAGAGAAGTGGGTGAATTGGCATAAGATCGAGAATCTTTCAGGCGGGCTGTGATAAATGTGACGTTCTGGAATGAACATGCCACAAGGTGATGAGTGAAATTAGACCTTGCCTGCACACCACACTCCTGTTTAGGAGGGAGGCTGGTGTGCGTTTATATAATTTTATGTATCAACATAATTTTGTCAACACTATAAACGACATATCTACCTGGCATCTGGCAAACAAAATTGTGTGTCGCACTGCAAAGTTCTCCAAACCATGAACCAATAAATGGTGAATTTACACCAGTGCTGACATAAATGCAAGGTGCATAAGATTTATTATAGGGTTGAGCTGGGTCAAGATTCCAAAACTGTGTCTGGAAATAAAATGCAGGAGAGCGAATAAATCTTCAGAAGTGGTTCACTTTAACTACAAAGTCACAACCATGCATCTGTATTCTGATATAAGAATCACCTAACTTAATTAACATAATATATTTGTAAGAGCTCATTGATATTACTAACAGCACATTAATAAATCAAAGTGCATTAATATAACTAAAAGTCCATTGGTAGACATTGTCATTGGGGATGAAGTGTTTTAGACATCATTGTACAAGGCCACAGTTTTTCATGAGGGATGATGGCCAATTTTCTTTCTTGCTACCTTTAATTTTTTAACAGTAAGTCAGGCCCTCATGTACAACTGGGTAGACTGGGGTGTGTCCATAACAGGTATCTAACCTGGCACAATTGAGTGAGAAGCCGGTGCTCTACCACTCTATGTAACTAACATCCCTAACTCATTCACTCTCAAGTATTTTGGACCTCCGAAAGCAATTTATTTCTATGTAAAACTGAAACACAGCATCACTTAGTTGTGATCGATTTGTTTCAATAAAGATTCACTAAAATAGCACACATATACAAAACTGATCACAATTGAGGCCAGAATATAAGAGAATACACATATTTAACAAATGGAGGTGAACATTTGGATTTTGGGTGATTATAGTTGCATGGTGGTTTTTTTAGTTTTTTAAAATAATAAAAAAAATTGTTCTCTTCATCAACACATTATTCAGCTCTAAACCAATACACGAATGACGTAATGACTTTCTGTTGACGGTAATCTACAAGGGAAGATGTTCTGAAAGTTACATCTAATTTGGTATGTTGTTTTCACAGGATTTACAATTTAAGAAGGCTGGTGAAGTTGAAAACGAGTTCATAATACAAACACACCAATCAACATGAGTGTTTACAATTTATGCACACCCAGAAAGAATGTTCATGCTGTATTCAATATAGGCCTATAAATTGAATATTTATATATTTTCAATACACAAAATAAAATGCAAAAATAGAAAACAGTTTGAAAACAAACACAGTTACCTCTTCATCTGTATCCTGAAGCACATATTGACTTGAATTGGTGTCATATTTTACTCCAATCCAGTAATATTCCTCCCCATATGACATGAATGGTGCAGCTATAAAAAGTTTTCGAAAACACTGACATTGTGATAGCAATTAAAACATGTTTATACAAATCTGAGTGCACAATCAATCAAAACTTTTTCAGTTCCCTGTGGAGCATAAAGGCTTCAACAAATATGCACCAAGTCAACAAATGTTAACCTGCCCATATCTATTGAAGTTATACTGAGGACCAAAAAGAGAGCAATTAACAGTTACACTGTAACCTGCCAGATTTTTCATAAGAGGGTTGGGCATGGGGCTGACTATCCTATTCTGTAGAAATTTTAGACCATCAAAAGTTTAATAAATGCTTCTCTATGGCAAGCTGAGAGAGGGATGGCGCGAGAGAGGGTGCCCAAAGAAACGTTTTAAAGATGGTCTGAAGGACTCACTGAAAAGTTGCCAGATAGTCATCTCTGCCTGGGAATGTCTTTCGCAAAACAGATCTGCCTGGAGAAGCGCAGTCAAAGCGGGTTTAGCTACCAGCGAAGACCACTGTGTTGTGAAAACCCAGAGCAGACGCGAGACCCATAAATCCCGAACAGCGGGAACACCATCACCTTCTACAAACCTCGTGTGCCCGTATGTAGCAGATGTTTTCGTGCCCGCATTGGCCTGTTCAGCCACATGCGTACTCACACCCAACAGGGAAATCTGTGACAAGGATGATGTAGGCGGTCCTCATCGACAACGATGGACAGCTATATTACACTTTCAGGCATCAACTTGAATATATCTAAATAAAGCAGTGGTCGACCTGAGATCGTTGGCATCTCCATAGAGCTTGTCCAGAAATGGTACTGGTGATTGCCAACATATGCTTTCTTTGTTCCTTGTACGTTGAACACCTTTGTAGCAGATGTTCAGCAATCAAAGTTATTCACATAGATGAAGTGAATACAAGAATAGCTATGACGAGGGCATCATTTGGTAGACTTCATACTAAGGTGTGGGATAGGCATTCGATTGTTTTACCTAGCCTTTTATATGCATGTGAGACCTGGACCGTCTATAGTTGCATACTAGGAAATTAAACCACTTCCACGTGCACTGCCTGCCAAAAATACTGAAGATTAGATGGCAGGATATGGTGCCAAAAACAGATGTGTTAGCACAATCGGGCATGTCCAGTATACACACCATGATATGTGCAGCACAGTTGAGATGGGCTGGCCATGTGATACGCATGTCGGATCAACGTCTATCAAAAAAGCTGCTCTATGGTGAACTCCTAACTGGTGAAAGAGCAAGCGGTGGACTGCGGAAAATGTACAAGGACACACTTAAGAGATCAGTGATCCAGTGCGATATTAACCAAGATGACTGGGATAAAAATTGCCACCAATCGTACAGACTGGCACAGCACTATTGCTGAGGATGTTTAGAGACATGAGGCATCAAGAATAGATGAGGTCATCCAGAGACGATCGATTCGATTCGCAAGTCAACTCACAACAACCTTTTTTCAACGCCTGTGGAAGGAGTTGTCTTATTTCCCTGTATAAGTGCAACAGACAATTCCAGGCTCAGATTGGTTAATTTAGCCATCTTCGAACTTATGTGAATTCTGACAATGAGGTCCTCATTCATTATGATGGACGAACAACATCTCCTCCTACTGTAGTAGGGTTAACAAAGAATGGCTATTTGGTCACCTCTATTGAGTTAGCAATATGTGTCATTTGGTTGTTGGTCTTAAAGGTTTCTGTCACTTGACGTTCTTTTTGGATGTTCCATGATTACATTTTCCGAGCGCATGGTAAAATGTCTATCTTTGTGATCAGTGCCACTGTGGTTTTTAATACAAAGTCAGAAATGAAAAAGTCATATATACCTCAATCAACCAATCAAATCCCATTAACTCTGTGCAGAGCATAAATCGTCAATAAATATCCACCAAGCATATCTATCATATGCCAGTCTCGCCTTGGGGATTTGAGAAATAAGGAGAACACCAAAACAAAAAACAAAACAAAAAATATGCCAGTCTTTCCAATATTTTCCACGATGGTTCATGTCTCAAAGTGTGTCTGCCCCTATGTCTTGTACCTTTGGGGTTCCAGGGCACAGCCTGTCTAGAAATGCTATGGAACCCTTCCTCAAGGTATAACCTATCCAGCTCCATCTCTTTACTTCATGAGCAGTTGACCAGCCCTTGAAGAGGTTGATTTTTTAAAACCTAGTAATACCACTTTAAACCTAGTATGCATCGCAGGCATCTGTTTACAAATGTTTGAACTTTGCTGATCAACACCTTTGTTGCCCTCGAAGTCTCTCTGAACCATATAGTAGCACTGACTTTACATCGGAATTGAAAATTGAAAATTTGATTGTGTGTTTAATTTTCATAAATTTCCATGCCTCCAAGGCAATAAAATCCTCTCTCGGATTCTGGATTCTTAATTGGATATTATTATCCATTCCATTTAATATGTCTATAATCAAGGCTTGACAAATTTTAGGGTGGCTTACCAGTCAGTCAAAAATGTCACTAGTCAGAATGGGCGGACTTTAGTCATGCAATTTATGTTAATAAACTTTAACTAGGCACTCATTCACTTATATTTCTACATAACAATGCGTACCAGATTACATTTTTAAAATTTATTACACAGTTAGCTAGCTTATTTACAATCTAATCGAACCGTAATATCATTAACAATCGTGCGTTATTCATCATGTAGTAATGACTAAAAACATAATTAACAATTAAAAACTGATATTTTTTTACTCATCAAGCAAAGTTTTGCTCATCACAGACGAGCACTTTTGTCAAGCCCTGTCTATAGTGATACCCATCAATATCACTTCAACAAAAACAGAACATTCAAAGGATCATCAATTAATCAGATCAATATTTACTTACTTGAGAAAAATGATTGTTGCATTGTAGTGTTGACGTGGATAATTTTAGCTCCCAGAGATCGACAGTCATTGACAGCATTAACATAATTCATAGGAGCCATTCTCAGTTTGTAGCACTGGTCAGCAAAAGCTACCCAGCCAGTGTCACAGTTAACCCTTGCTGCAACAAGTTACAGAATGAAGAACATAATTCATAGGAGTCATTCTCAGTTTGTAGCACTGATCAGCAAAAGCTACCCAGCCAGTGTCACAGTCAACCCTTGCTGCAACAAGTTACAGAATGAAGAACATAATTCATAGGAGTCATTCTCAGTTTGTAGCACTGATCAGCAAAAGCTACCCAGCCAGTGTCACAGTCAACCCTTGCTGCAACAAGTTACAGAATGAAGAACATAATTCATAGGAGTCATTCTCAGTTTGTAGCACTGATCAGCAAAAGCTACCCAGCCAGTGTCACAGTCAACCCTTGCTGCAACAAGTTACAGAATGAAAAACATAATTCATAGGAGTCATTCTCAGTTTGTAGCACTGGTCAGCAAAAGCTACCCAGCCAGTGTCACAGTCAACCCTTGCTGCAACAAGTTATATAATGAAGAACATAATTCATAGGAGCCATTCTCAGTTTGTAGCACTGGTCAGCAAAAGCTACCCAGCCAGTGTCACAGTCAACCCTTGCTGCAACAAGTTATATAATGAAGAACATAATTCATAGGAGTCATTCTCAGTTTGTAGCACTGGTCAGCAAAAGCTACCCAGCCAGTGTCACAGTCAACCCTTGCTGCAACAAGTTATAGAATGAAGAACATAATTCATAGGAGTCATTCTCAGTTTGTAGCACTGGTCAGCAAAAGCTACCCAGCCAGTGTCACAGTCAACCCTTGCTGCAACAAGTTATAGAATGAAGAACATAATTCATAGGAGTCATTCTCAGTTTGTAGCACTGGTCAGCAAAAGCTACCCAGCCAGTGTCACAGTCAACCCTTGCTGCAACAAGTTATATAATGAAGAACATAATTCATAGAAGTCATTCTCAGTTTGTAGCACTGATCAGCAAAAGCTACCCAGCCAGTGTCACAGTCAACCCTTGCTGCAACAAGTTATATAATGAAGAACATAATTCATAGAAGCCATTCTCAGTTTGTAGCACTGGTCAGCAAAAGCTACCCAGCCAGTGTCACAGTCAACCCTTGCTGCAACAAGTTACAGAATGAAGAACATAATTCATAGAAGTCATTCTCAGTTTGTAGCACTGGTCAGCAAAAGCTACCCAGCCAGTGTCACAGTCAACCCTTGCTGCAACAAGTTATATAATGAAGAACATAATTCATAGAAGTCATTCTCAGTTTGTAGCACTGGTCAGCAAAAGCTACCCAGCCAGTGTCACAGTCAACCCTTGCTGCAACAAGTTATAGAATGAAGAACATAATTCATAGGAGCCATTCTCAGTTTGTAGCACTGGTCAGCAAAAGCTACCCAGCCAGTGTCACAGTCAACCCTTGCTGCAACAAGTTATAGAATGAAGAACATAATTCATAGAAGTCATTCTCAGTTTGTAGCACTGGTCAGCAAAAGCTACCCAGCCAGTGTCACAGTCAACCCTTGCTGCAACAAGTTATAGAATGAAGAACATAATTCATAGAAGTCATTCTCAGTTTGTAGCACTGGTCAGCAAAAGCTACCCAGCCAGTGTCACAGTCAACCCTTGCTGCAACAAGTTATAGAATGAAGAACATAATTCATAGAAGTCATTCTCAGTTTGTAGCACTGGTCAGCAAAAGCTACCCAGCCAGTGTCACAGTCAACCCTTGCTGCAACAAGTTATAGAATGAAGAACATAATTCATAGAAGCCATTCTCAGTATGTAGCACTGGTCAGCAAAAGCTACCCAGCCAGTGTCACAGTCAACCCTTGCTGCAACAAGTTATATAATGAAGAACATAATTCATAGAAGTCATTCTCAGTTTGTAGCACTGGTCAGCAAAAGCTACCCAGCCAGTGTCACAGTCAACCCTTGCTGCAACAAGTTATATAATGAAGAACATAATTCATAGAAGCCATTCTCAGTATGTAGCACTGGTCAGCAAAAGCTACCCAGCCAGTGTCACAGTCAACCCTTGCTGCAACAAGTTATATAATGAAGAACATAATTCATAGAAGTCATTCTCAGTTTGTAGCACTGGTCAGCAAAAGCTACCCAGCCAGTGTCACAGTCAACCCTTGCTGCAACAAGTTATATAATGAAGAACATAATTCATAGGAGCCATTCTCAGTTTGTAGCACTGGTCAGCAAAAGCTACCCAGCCAGTGTCACAGTCAACCCTTGCTGCAACAAGTTATAGAATGAAGAACATAATTCATAGAAGTCATTCTCAGTTTGTAGCACTGGTCAGCAAAAGCTACCCAGCCAGTGTCACAGTCAACCCTTGCTGCAACAAGTTACAGAATGAAGAACATAATTCATAGAAGTCATTCTCAGTTTGTAGCACTGGTCAGCAAAAGCTACCCAGCCAGTGTCACAGTCAACCCTTGCTGCAACAAGTTATATAATGAAGAACATAATTCATAGAAGCCATTCTCAGTTTGTAGCACTGGTCAGCAAAAGCTACCCAGCCAGTGTCACAGTCAACCCTTGCTGCAACAAGTTATATAATGAAGAACATAATTCATAGAAGTCATTCTCAGTTTGTAGCACTGGTCAGCAAAAGCTACCCAGCCAGTGTCACAGTCAACCCTTGCTGCAACAAGTTATATAATGAAGAACATAATTCATAGAAGTCATTCTCAGTTTGTAGCACTGGTCAGCAAAAGCTACCCAGCCAGTGTCACAGTCAACCCTTGCTGCAACAAGTTACAGAATGAAGATCATAATTCATAGAAGTCATTCTCAGTTTGTAGCACTGGTCAGCAAAAGCTACCCAGCCAGTGTCACAGTCAACCCTTGCTGCAACAAGTTACAGAATGAAGATCATAATTCATAGAAGTCATTCTCAGTTTGTAGCACTGGTCAGCAAAAGCTACCCAGCCAGTGTCACAGTCAACCCTTGCTGCAACAAGTTATAGAATGAAGAACATAATTCATAGAAGTCATTCTCAGTTTGTAGCACTGGTCAGCAAAAGCTACCCAGCCAGTGTCACAGTCAACCCTTGCTGCAACAAGTTACAGAATGAAGAACATAATTCATAGAAGTCATTCTCAGTTTGTAGCACTGGTCAGCAAAAGCTACCCAGCCAGTGTCACAGTCAACCCTTGCTGCAACAAGTTATATAATGAAGAACATAATTCATAGAAGCCATTCTCAGTTTGTAGCACTGGTCAGCAAAAGCTACCCAGCCAGTGTCACAGTCAACCCTTGCTGCAACAAGTTATATAATGAAGAACATAATTCATAGAAGTCATTCTCAGTTTGTAGCACTGGTCAGCAAAAGCTACCCAGCCAGTGTCACAGTCAACCCTTGCTGCAACAAGTTATATAATGAAGAACATAATTCATAGAAGTCATTCTCAGTTTGTAGCACTGGTCAGCAAAAGCTACCCAGCCAGTGTCACAGTCAACCCTTGCTGCAACAAGTTACAGAATGAAGATCATAATTCATAGAAGTCATTCTCAGTTTGTAGCACTGGTCAGCAAAAGCTACCCAGCCAGTGTCACAGTCAACCCTTGCTGCAACAAGTTACAGAATGAAGATCATAATTCATAGAAGTCATTCTCAGTTTGTAGCACTGGTCAGCAAAAGCTACCCAGCCAGTGTCACAGTCAACCCTTGCTGCAACAAGTTATATAATGAAGAACATAATTCATAGGAGCCATTCTCAGTTTGTAGCACTGGTCAGCAAAAGCTACCCAGCCAGTGTCACAGTCAACCCTTGCTGCAACAAGTTATATAATGAAGAACATAATTCATAGAAGTCATTCTCAGTTTGTAGCACTGGTCAGCAAAAGCTACCCAGCCAGTGTCACAGTCAACCCTTGCTGCAACAAGTTACAGAATGAAGAACATAATTCATAGGAGCCATTCTCAGTTTGTAGCACTGGTCAGCAAAAGCTACCCAGCCAGTGTCACAGTCAACCCTTGCTGCAACAAGTTATAGAATGAAGAACATAATTCATAGAAGTCATTCTCAGTTTGTAGCACTGGTCAGCAAAACCTACCCAGCCAGTGTCACAGTCAACCCTTGCTGCAACAAGTTACAGAATGAAGAACATAATTCATAGAAGTCATTCTCAGTTTGTAGCACTGGTCAGCAAAAGCTACCCAGCCAGTGTCACAGTCAACCCTTGCTGCAACAAGTTACAGAATGAAGAACATAATTCATAGAAGTCATTCTCAGTTTGTAGCACTGGTCAGCAAAAGCTACCCAGCCAGTGTCACAGTCAACCCTTGCTGCAACAAGTTATATAATGAAGAACATAATTCATAGAAGCCATTCTCAGTTTGTAGCACTGGTCAGCAAAAGCTACCCAGCCAGTGTCACAGTCAACCCTTGCTGCAACAAGTTATATAATGAAGAACATAATTCATAGAAGTCATTCTCAGTTTGTAGCACTGGTCAGCAAAAGCTACCCAGCCAGTGTCACAGTCAACCCTTGCTGCAACAAGTTATATAATGAAGAACATAATTCATAGAAGTCATTCTCAGTTTGTAGCACTGGTCAGCAAAAGCTACCCAGCCAGTGTCACAGTCAACCCTTGCTGCAACAAGTTACAGAATGAAGATCATAATTCATAGAAGTCATTCTCAGTTTGTAGCACTGGTCAGCAAAAGCTACCCAGCCAGTGTCACAGTCAACCCTTGCTGCAACAAGTTACAGAATGAAGATCATAATTCATAGAAGTCATTCTCAGTTTGTAGCACTGGTCAGCAAAAGCTACCCAGCCAGTGTCACAGTCAACCCTTGCTGCAACAAGTTATATAATGAAGAACATAATTCATAGGAGCCATTCTCAGTTTGTAGCACTGGTCAGCAAAAGCTACCCAGCCAGTGTCACAGTCAACCCTTGCTGCAACAAGTTATATAATGAAGAACATAATTCATAGAAGTCATTCTCAGTTTGTAGCACTGGTCAGCAAAAGCTACCCAGCCAGTGTCACAGTCAACCCTTGCTGCAACAAGTTACAGAATGAAGAACATAATTCATAGGAGCCATTCTCAGTTTGTAGCACTGGTCAGCAAAAGCTACCCAGCCAGTGTCACAGTCAACCCTTGCTGCAACAAGTTATAGAATGAAGAACATAATTCATAGAAGTCATTCTCAGTTTGTAGCACTGGTCAGCAAAACCTACCCAGCCAGTGTCACAGTCAACCCTTGCTGCAACAAGTTATAGAATGAAGAACATAATTCATAGAAGTCATTCTCAGTTTGTAGCACTGATCAGCAAAAGCTACCCAGCCAGTGTCACAGTCAACCCTTGCTGCAACAAGTTATAGAATGAAGAACATAATTCATAGAAGTCATTCTCAGTTTGTAGCACTGATCAGCAAAAGCTACCCAGCCAGTGTCACAATCAACCCTTGCTGCAACAAGTTATATAATGAAGAACATAATTCATAGAAGTCATTCTCAGTTTGTAGCACTGGTCAGCAAAAGCTACCCAGCCAGTGTCACAGTCAACCCTTGCTGCAACAAGTTATAGAATGAAGAACATAATTCATAGGAGTCATTCTCAGTTTGTAGCACTGGTCAGCAAAAGCTACCCAGCCAGTGTCACAGTCAACCCTTGCTGCAACAAGTTACAGAATGAAGAACATAATTCATAGAAGTCATTCTCAGTTTGTAGCACTGATCAGCAAAAGCTACCCAGCCAGTGTCACAGTCAACCCTTGCTGCAACAAGTTATATAATGAAGAACATAATTCATAGGAGCCATTCTCAGTTTGTAGCACTGGTCAGCAAAAGCTACCCAGCCAGTGTCACAGTCAACCCTTGCTGCAACAAGTTACAGAATGAAGAACATAATTCATAGAAGTCATTCTCAGTTTGTAGCACTGGTCAGCAAAAGCTACCCAGCCAGTGTCACAGTCAACCCTTGCTGCAACAAGTTATATAATGAAGAACATAATTCATAGGAGCCATTCTCAGTTTGTAGCACTGGTCAGCAAAAGCTACCCAGCCAGTGTCACAGTCAACCCTTGCTGCAACAAGTTACAGAATGAAGATCATAATTCATAGAAGTCATTCTCAGTTTGTAGCACTGGTCAGCAAAAGCTACCCAGCCAGTGTCACAGTCAACCCTTGCTGCAACAAGTTACAGAATGAAGAACATAATTCATAGAAGTCATTCTCAGTTTGTAGCACTGGTCAGCAAAAGCTACCCAGCCAGTGTCACAGTCAACCCTTGCTGCAACAAGTTATATAATGAAGAACATAATTCATAGGAGCCATTCTCAGTTTGTAGCACTGGTCAGCAAAAGCTACCCAGCCAGTGTCACAGTCAACCCTTGCTGCAACAAGTTACAGAATGAAGATCATAATTCATAGAAGTCATTCTCAGTTTGTAGCACTGGTCAGCAAAAGCTACCCAGCCAGTGTCACAGTCAACCCTTGCTGCAACAAGTTACAGAATGAAGATCATAATTCATAGAAGTCATTCTCAGTTTGTAGCACTGGTCAGCAAAAGCTACCCAGCCAGTGTCACAGTCAACCCTTGCTGCAACAAGTTACAGAATGAAGAACATAATTCATAGAAGTCATTCTCAGTTTGTAGCACTGGTCAGCAAAAGCTACCCAGCCAGTGTCACAGTCAACCCTTGCTGCAACAAGTTATAGAATGAAGAACATAATTCATAGAAGTCATTCTCAGTTTGTAGCACTGGTCAGCAAAAGCTACCCAGCCAGTGTCACAGTCAACCCTTGCTGCAACAAGTTACAGAATGAAGATCATAATTCATAGAAGTCATTCTCAGTTTGTAGCACTGGTCAGCAAAAGCTACCCAGCCAGTGTCACAGTCAACCCTTGCTGCAACAAGTTATATAATGAAGAACATAATTCATAGAAGTCATTCTCAGTTTGTAGCACTGGTCAGCAAAAGCTACCCAGCCAGTGTCACAGTCAACCCTTGCTGCAACAAGTTATATACTGAAGAACATAATACATAGAAGTCATTATCAGTTTGTAGCACTGGTCAGCAAAAGCTACCCAGCCAGTGTCACAGTCAACCCTTGCTGCAACAAGTTATATAATGAAGAACATAATTCATAGAAGTCATTCTCAGTTTGTAGCACTGGTCAGCAAAAGCTACCCAGCCAGTGTCACAGTCAACCCTTGCTGCAACAAGTTATATAATGAAGAACATAATTCATAGAAGTCATTCTCAGTTTGTAGCACTGGTCAGCAAAAGCTACCCAGCCAGTGTCACAGTCAACCCTTGCTGCAACAAGTTATATAATGAAGAACATAATTCATAGAAGTCATTCTCAGTTTGTAGCACTGGTCAGCAAAAGCTACCCAGCCAGTGTCACAGTCAACCCTTGCTGCAACAAGTTACAGAATGAAGATCATAATTCATAGAAGTCATTCTCAGTTTGTAGCACTGGTCAGCAAAAGCTACCCAGCCAGTGTCACAGTCAACCCTTGCTGCAACAAGTTATATAATGAAGAACATAATTCATAGAAGTCATTCTCAGTTTGTAGCACTGGTCAGCAAAAGCTACCCAGCCAGTGTCACAGTCAACCCTTGCTGCAACAAGTTACAGAATGAAGATCATAATTCATAGAAGTCATTCTCAGTTTGTAGCACTGGTCAGCAAAAGCTACCCAGCCAGTGTCACAGTCAACCCTTGCTGCAACAAGTTACAGAATGAAGATCATAATTCATAGAAGTCATTTTCAGTTTGTAGCACTGGTCAGCAAAAGCTACCCAGCCAGTGTCACAGTCAACCCTTGCTGCAACAAGTTACAGAATGAAGAACATAATTCATAGAAGTCATTCTCAGTTTGTAGCACTGGTCAGCAAAAGCTACCCAGCCAGTGTCACAGTCAACCCTTGCTGCAACAAGTTACAGAATGAAGATCATAATTCATAGAAGTCATTCTCAGTTTGTAGCACTGGTCAGCAAAAGCTACCCAGCCAGTGTCACAGTCAACCCTTGCTGCAACAAGTTATATAATGAAGAACATAATTCATAGAAGTCATTCTCAGTTTGTAGCACTGGTCAGCAAAAGCTACCCAGCCAGTGTCACAGTCAACCCTTGCTGCAACAAGTTACAGAATGAAGATCATAATTCATAGAAGTCATTCTCAGTTTGTAGCACTGGTCAGCAAAAGCTACCCAGCCAGTGTCACAGTCAACCCTTGCTGCAACAAGTTACAGAATGAAGATCATAATTCATAGAAGTCATTCTCAGTTTGTAGCACTGGTCAGCAAAAGCTACCCAGCCAGTGTCACAGTCAACCCTTGCTGCAACAAGTTATATAATGAAGAACATAATTCATAGAAGTCATTCTCAGTTTGTAGCACTGGTCAGCAAAAGCTACCCAGCCAGTGTCACAGTCAACCCTTGCTGCAACAAGTTATATAATGAAGAACATAATTCATAGAAGTCATTCTCAGTTTGTAGCACTGGTCAGCAAAAGCTACCCAGCCAGTGTCACAGTCAACCCTTGCTGCAACAAGTTATATAATGAAGAACATAATTCATAGAAGTCATTCTCAGTTTGTAGCACTGGTCAGCAAAAGCTACCCAGCCAGTGTCACAGTCAACCCTTGCTGCAACAAGTTATATAATGAAGAACATAATTCATAGAAGTCATTCTCAGTTTGTAGCACTGGTCAGCAAAAGCTACCCAGCCAGTGTCACAGTCAACCCTTGCTGCAACAAGTTATATAATGAAGAACATAATTCATAGAAGTCATTCTCAGTTTGTAGCACTGGTCAGCAAAAGCTACCCAGCCAGTGTCACAGTCAACCCTTGCTGCAACAAGTTATATAATGAAGAACATAATTCATAGAAGTCATTCTCAGTTTGTAGCACTGGTCAGCAAAAGCTACCCAGCCAGTGTCACAGTCAACCCTTGCTGCAACAAGTTATATACTGAAGAACATAATACATAGAAGTCATTATCAGTTTGTAGCACTGGTCAGCAAAAGCTACCCAGCCAGTGTCACAGTCAACCCTTGCTGCAACAAGTTATATAATGAAGAACATAATTCATAGAAGTCATTCTCAGTTTGTAGCACTGGTCAGCAAAAGCTACCCAGCCAGTGTCACAGTCAACCCTTGCTGCAACAAGTTATATAATGAAGAACATAATTCATAGAAGTCATTCTCAGTTTGTAGCACTGGTCAGCAAAAGCTACCCAGCCAGTGTCACAGTCAACCCTTGCTGCAACAAGTTATATAATGAAGAACATAATTCATAGAAGTCATTCTCAGTTTGTAGCACTGGTCAGCAAAAGCTACCCAGCCAGTGTCACAGTCAACCCTTGCTGCAACAAGTTACAGAATGAAGATCATAATTCATAGAAGTCATTCTCAGTTTGTAGCACTGGTCAGCAAAAGCTACCCAGCCAGTGTCACAGTCAACCCTTGCTGCAACAAGTTATATAATGAAGAACATAATTCATAGAAGTCATTCTCAGTTTGTAGCACTGGTCAGCAAAAGCTACCCAGCCAGTGTCACAGTCAACCCTTGCTGCAACAAGTTACAGAATGAAGATCATAATTCATAGAAGTCATTCTCAGTTTGTAGCACTGGTCAGCAAAAGCTACCCAGCCAGTGTCACAGTCAACCCTTGCTGCAACAAGTTACAGAATGAAGATCATAATTCATAGAAGTCATTCTCAGTTTGTAGCACTGGTCATCAAAAGCTACCCAGCCAGTGTCACAGTCAACCCTTGCTGCAACAAGTTACAGAATGAAGAACATAATTCATAGAAGTCATTCTCAGTTTGTAGCACTGGTCAGCAAAAGCTACCCAGCCAGTGTCACAGTCAACCCTTGCTGCAACAAGTTACAGAATGAAGATCATAATTCATAGAAGTCATTCTCAGTTTGTAGCACTGGTCAGCAAAAGCTACCCAGCCAGTGTCACAGTCAACCCTTGCTGCAACAAGTTATATAATGAAGAACATAATTCATAGAAGTCATTCTCAGTTTGTAGCACTGGTCAGTAAAAGCTACCCAGCCAGTGTCACAGTCAACCCTTGCTGCAACAAGTTACAGAATGAAGATCATAATTCATAGAAGTCATTCTCAGTTTGTAGCACTGGTCAGCAAAAGCTACCCAGCCAGTGTCACAGTCAACCCTTGCTGCAACAAGTTACAGAATGAAGATCATAATTCATAGAAGTCATTCTCAGTTTGTAGCACTGGTCAGCAAAAGCTACCCAGCCAGTGTCACAGTCAACCCTTGCTGCAACAAGTTATATAATGAAGAACATAATTCATAGAAGTCATTCTCAGTTTGTAGCACTGGTCAGCAAAAGCTACCCAGCCAGTGTCACAGTCAACCCTTGCTGCAACAAGTTATATAATGAAGAACATAATTCATAGAAGTCATTCTCAGTTTGTAGCACTGGTCAGCAAAAGCTACCCAGCCAGTGTCACAGTCAACCCTTGCTGCAACAAGTTATATAATGAAGAACATAATTCATAGAAGTCATTCTCAGTTTGTAGCACTGATCAGCAAAAGCTACCCAGCCAGTGTCACAGTCAACCCTTGCTGCAACAAGTTATAGAATGAAGAACATAATTCATAGAAGTCATTCTCAGTTTGTAGCACTGATCAGCAAAAGCTACCCAGCCAGTGTCACAGTCAACCCTTGCTGCAACAAGTTATATAATGAAGAACATAATTCATAGGAGCCATTCTCAGTTTGTAGCACTGGTCAGCAAAAGCTACCCAGCCAGTGTCACAGTCAACCCTTGCTGCAACAAGTTACAGAATGAAGAACATAATTCATAGAAGTCATTCTCAGTTTGTAGCACTGGTCAGCAAAAGCTACCCAGCCAGTGTCACAGTCAACCCTTGCTGCAACAAGTTATATAATGAAGAACATAATTCATAGGAGCCATTCTCAGTTTGTAGCACTGGTCAGCAAAAGCTACCCAGCCAGTGTCACAGTCAACCCTTGCTGCAACAAGTTACAGAATGAAGATCATAATTCATAGAAGTCATTCTCAGTTTGTAGCACTGGTCAGCAAAAGCTACCCAGCCAGTGTCACAGTCAACCCTTGCTGCAACAAGTTACAGAATGAAGATCATAATTCATAGAAGTCATTCTCAGTTTGTAGCACTGGTCAGCAAAAGCTACCCAGCCAGTGTCACAGTCAACCCTTGCTGCAACAAGTTACAGAATGAAGAACATAATTCATAGAAGTCATTCTCAGTTTGTAGCACTGGTCAGCAAAAGCTACCCAGCCAGTGTCACAGTCAACCCTTGCTGCAACAAGTTATAGAATGAAGAACATAATTCATAGAAGTCATTCTCAGTTTGTAGCACTGGTCAGCAAAAGCTACCCAGCCAGTGTCACAGTCAACCCTTGCTGCAACAAGTTACAGAATGAAGATCATAATTCATAGAAGTCATTCTCAGTTTGTAGCACTGGTCAGCAAAAGCTACCCAGCCAGTGTCACAGTCAACCCTTGCTGCAACAAGTTATATAATGAAGAACATAATTCATAGAAGTCATTCTCAGTTTGTAGCACTGATCAGCAAAAGCTACCCAGCCAGTGTCACAGTCAACCCTTGCTGCAACAAGTTATATAATGAAGAACATAATTCATAGAAGTCATTCTCAGTTTGTAGCACTGGTCAGCAAAAGCTACCCAGCCAGTGTCACAGTCAACCCTTGCTGCAACAAGTTATATACTGAAGAACATAATACATAGAAGTCATTATCAGTTTGTAGCACTGGTCAGCAAAAGCTACCCAGCCAGTGTCACAGTCAACCCTTGCTGCAACAAGTTATATAATGAAGAACATAATTCATAGAAGTCATTCTCAGTTTGTAGCACTGGTCAGCAAAAGCTACCCAGCCAGTGTCACAGTCAACCCTTGCTGCAACAAGTTATATAATGAAGAACATAATTCATAGAAGTCATTCTCAGTTTGTAGCACTGGTCAGCAAAAGCTACCCAGCCAGTGTCACAGTCAACCCTTGCTGCAACAAGTTATATAATGAAGAACATAATTCATAGAAGTCATTCTCAGTTTGTAGCACTGGTCAGCAAAAGCTACCCAGCCAGTGTCACAGTCAACCCTTGCTGCAACAAGTTACAGAATGAAGATCATAATTCATAGAAGTCATTCTCAGTTTGTAGCACTGGTCAGCAAAAGCTACCCAGCCAGTGTCACAGTCAACCCTTGCTGCAACAAGTTATATAATGAAGAACATAATTCATAGAAGTCATTCTCAGTTTGTAGCACTGGTCAGCAAAAGCTACCCAGCCAGTGTCACAGTCAACCCTTGCTGCAACAAGTTACAGAATGAAGATCATAATTCATAGAAGTCATTCTCAGTTTGTAGCACTGGTCAGCAAAAGCTACCCAGCCAGTGTCACAGTCAACCCTTGCTGCAACAAGTTACAGAATGAAGATCATAATTCATAGAAGTCATTTTCAGTTTGTAGCACTGGTCAGCAAAAGCTACCCAGCCAGTGTCACAGTCAACCCTTGCTGCAACAAGTTACAGAATGAAGAACATAATTCATAGAAGTCATTCTCAGTTTGTAGCACTGGTCAGCAAAAGCTACCCAGCCAGTGTCACAGTCAACCCTTGCTGCAACAAGTTACAGAATGAAGATCATAATTCATAGAAGTCATTCTCAGTTTGTAGCACTGGTCAGCAAAAGCTACCCAGCCAGTGTCACAGTCAACCCTTGCTGCAACAAGTTATATAATGAAGAACATAATTCATAGAAGTCATTCTCAGTTTGTAGCACTGGTCAGCAAAAGCTACCCAGCCAGTGTCACAGTCAACCCTTGCTGCAACAAGTTACAGAATGAAGATCATAATTCATAGAAGTCATTCTCAGTTTGTAGCACTGGTCAGCAAAAGCTACCCAGCCAGTGTCACAGTCAACCCTTGCTGCAACAAGTTACAGAATGAAGATCATAATTCATAGAAGTCATTCTCAGTTTGTAGCACTGGTCAGCAAAAGCTACCCAGCCAGTGTCACAGTCAACCCTTGCTGCAACAAGTTATATAATGAAGAACATAATTCATAGAAGTCATTCTCAGTTTGTAGCACTGGTCAGCAAAAGCTACCCAGCCAGTGTCACAGTCAACCCTTGCTGCAACAAGTTATATAATGAAGAACATAATTCATAGAAGTCATTCTCAGTTTGTAGCACTGGTCAGCAAAAGCTACCCAGCCAGTGTCACAGTCAACCCTTGCTGCAACAAGTTATATAATGAAGAACATAATTCATAGAAGTCATTCTCAGTTTGTAGCACTGGTCAGCAAAAGCTACCCAGCCAGTGTCACAGTCAACCCTTGCTGCAACAAGTTATATAATGAAGAACATAATTCATAGAAGTCATTCTCAGTTTGTAGCACTGGTCAGCAAAAGCTACCCAGCCAGTGTCACAGTCAACCCTTGCTGCAACAAGTTATATAATGAAGAACATAATTCATAGAAGTCATTCTCAGTTTGTAGCACTGGTCAGCAAAAGCTACCCAGCCAGTGTCACAGTCAACCCTTGCTGCAACAAGTTATATAATGAAGAACATAATTCATAGAAGTCATTCTCAGTTTGTAGCACTGGTCAGCAAAAGCTACCCAGCCAGTGTCACAGTCAACCCTTGCTGCAACAAGTTATATACTGAAGAACATAATACATAGAAGTCATTATCAGTTTGTAGCACTGGTCAGCAAAAGCTACCCAGCCAGTGTCACAGTCAACCCTTGCTGCAACAAGTTATATAATGAAGAACATAATTCATAGAAGTCATTCTCAGTTTGTAGCACTGGTCAGCAAAAGCTACCCAGCCAGTGTCACAGTCAACCCTTGCTGCAACAAGTTATATAATGAAGAACATAATTCATAGAAGTCATTCTCAGTTTGTAGCACTGGTCAGCAAAAGCTACCCAGCCAGTGTCACAGTCAACCCTTGCTGCAACAAGTTATATAATGAAGAACATAATTCATAGAAGTCATTCTCAGTTTGTAGCACTGGTCAGCAAAAGCTACCCAGCCAGTGTCACAGTCAACCCTTGCTGCAACAAGTTACAGAATGAAGATCATAATTCATAGAAGTCATTCTCAGTTTGTAGCACTGGTCAGCAAAAGCTACCCAGCCAGTGTCACAGTCAACCCTTGCTGCAACAAGTTATATAATGAAGAACATAATTCATAGAAGTCATTCTCAGTTTGTAGCACTGGTCAGCAAAAGCTACCCAGCCAGTGTCACAGTCAACCCTTGCTGCAACAAGTTACAGAATGAAGATCATAATTCATAGAAGTCATTCTCAGTTTGTAGCACTGGTCAGCAAAAGCTACCCAGCCAGTGTCACAGTCAACCCTTGCTGCAACAAGTTACAGAATGAAGATCATAATTCATAGAAGTCATTCTCAGTTTGTAGCACTGGTCATCAAAAGCTACCCAGCCAGTGTCACAGTCAACCCTTGCTGCAACAAGTTACAGAATGAAGAACATAATTCATAGAAGTCATTCTCAGTTTGTAGCACTGGTCAGCAAAAGCTACCCAGCCAGTGTCACAGTCAACCCTTGCTGCAACAAGTTACAGAATGAAGATCATAATTCATAGAAGTCATTCTCAGTTTGTAGCACTGGTCAGCAAAAGCTACCCAGCCAGTGTCACAGTCAACCCTTGCTGCAACAAGTTATATAATGAAGAACATAATTCATAGAAGTCATTCTCAGTTTGTAGCACTGGTCAGTAAAAGCTACCCAGCCAGTGTCACAGTCAACCCTTGCTGCAACAAGTTACAGAATGAAGATCATAATTCATAGAAGTCATTCTCAGTTTGTAGCACTGGTCAGCAAAAGCTACCCAGCCAGTGTCACAGTCAACCCTTGCTGCAACAAGTTACAGAATGAAGATCATAATTCATAGAAGTCATTCTCAGTTTGTAGCACTGGTCAGCAAAAGCTACCCAGCCAGTGTCACAGTCAACCCTTGCTGCAACAAGTTATATAATGAAGAACATAATTCATAGAAGTCATTCTCAGTTTGTAGCACTGGTCAGCAAAAGCTACCCAGCCAGTGTCACAGTCAACCCTTGCTGCAACAAGTTATATAATGAAGAACATAATTCATAGAAGTCATTCTCAGTTTGTAGCACTGGTCAGCAAAAGCTACCCAGCCAGTGTCACAGTCAACCCTTGCTGCAACAAGTTATATAATGAAGAACATAATTCATAGAAGCCATTCTCAGTTTGTAGCACTGGTCAGCAAAAGCTACCCAGCCAGTGTCACAGTCAATCCTTGCTGCAACAAGTTATATAATGAAGAACATAATTCATAGAAGTCATTCTCAGTTTGTAGCACTGGTCAGCAAAAGCTACCCAGCCAGTGTCACAGTCAACCCTTGCTGCAACAAGTTATATAATGAAGAACATAATTCATAGAAGTCATTCTCAGTTTGTAGCACTGGTCAGCAAAAGCTACCCAGCCAGTGTCACAGTCAACCCTTGCTGCAACAAGTTATATAATGAAGAACATAATTCATAGAAGTCATTCTCAGTTTGTAGCACTGGTCAGCAAAAGCTACCCAGCCAGTGTCACAGTCAACCCTTGCTGCAACAAGTTACAGAATGAAGAACATAATTCATAGAAGTCATTCTCAGTTTGTAGCACTGGTCAGCAAAAGCTACCCAGCCAGTGTCACAGTCAACCCTTGCTGCAACAAGTTACAGAATGAAGATCATAATTCATAGAAGTCATTCTCAGTTTGTAGCACTGGTCAGCAAAAGCTACCCAGCCAGTGTCACAGTCAACCCTTGCTGCAACAAGTTATATAATGAAGAACATAATTCATAGAAGTCATTCTCAGTTTGTAGCACTGGTCAGCAAAAGCTACCCAGCCAGTGTCACAGTCAACCCTTGCTGCAACAAGTTACAGAATGAAGATCATAATTCATAGAAGTCATTCTCAGTTTGTAGCACTGGTCAGCAAAAGCTACCCAGCCAGTGTCACAGTCAACCCTTGCTGCAACAAGTTACAGAATGAAGATCATAATTCATAGAAGTCATTCTCAGTTTGTAGCACTGGTCAGCAAAAGCTACCCAGCCAGTGTCACAGTCAACCCTTGCTGCAACAAGTTATATAATGAAGAACATAATTCATAGGAGCCATTCTCAGTTTGTAGCACTGGTCAGCAAAAGCTACCCAGCCAGTGTCACAGTCAACCCTTGCTGCAACAAGTTATATAATGAAGAACATAATTCATAGAAGTCATTCTCAGTTTGTAGCACTGGTCAGCAAAAGCTACCCAGCCAGTGTCACAGTCAACCCTTGCTGCAACAAGTTACAGAATGAAGAACATAATTCATAGGAGCCATTCTCAGTTTGTAGCACTGGTCAGCAAAAGCTACCCAGCCAGTGTCACAGTCAACACTTGCGGCTGCAACAAGTTACAGAATGAAGAACATAATCTTATCATTATTTCTATTCAGACTCAGTAGTAGAATGTAGCTAGTATTGCAGCTGGCTTCCATGTAGGAACCCTGTTCCAAAGTATTTATGTGCTCATGTAGTGGTAGTTATTGTCGAATTTTCTATTATACGGTGAGGTTGCTAGCATCAATCACAACCCTACTTAGTCACATTTTAGACATGCAGAGAAGGAAGCAGAGACCTTATTCTGTCCTCCCCTGTATGGGGATTCACAAGAGACAAAAACAAATATATAATCCTTATTACTGCTGAGATAACTTTATTACTGCTTATACTGTATACATGTATTGTTGTGGAGCTAACCGTATTACTGCTTATACTGTATACATGTATTGTTGTTGAGCTAACCGTATTACTGCTTATACTGTGTACAGGTATTGTTGCTGAGATAACTTTATTAATGCTTATACTGTATATATGTATTGTTGCTGAGGTAACTTTATTACTGCTTATACTGTATACAGGTATTGTTGCTGAGATAACTTCATTACTGCTTATACTGTATATGTGTATTGTTGCTGAGGTAACTTTATTACTGCTTATACTGTATACAGGTATTGTTGCTGAGATAACTTTATTACTGCTTATACTGTATGCAGGTATTGTTGCTGAGATAACTTTATTACTGCTTATACTGTATACAGGTATTGTTGCTGAGATAACTTTATTACTGCTTATACTGTGTACATGTATTGTTGCTGAGATAACTTTATGACTGCTTATACTGTATACAGGTATTGTTGCTGAGATAACTTTATTACTGCTTATACTGTGTACATGTATTGTTGCTGAGATAACTTTATGACTGCTTATACTGTATACAGGTATTGTTGCTGAGATAACTTTATTACTGCTTATACTGTATGCAGGTATTGTTGCTGAGGTAACTTTATTACTGCTTATACTGTGTACATGTATTGTTGCTGAGATAACTTTATGACTGCTTAAACTGTATACAGGTATTGTTGCTGAAATAACCTTATTATTTTCTTGTAAGCTCTTCAACAGTGATGGCTCTTCTATCTCCCGACCACAATCAAATGCAAAATAAAATAAGTATGCTTGATGAAATATCACAAAAGTTGGGACCAATGGTACACAGGGAGAAAGCAAAGATTATGAGAATAAATCCCACCCAACGACGACACAATGCTACAAGATGTGGAGTCGTTCATTTATCTTGGTAGCAAAGTTAGTAAAGTAAGAAGTACAAATACATATCTCAAACTGATAATAGAAATGGCAAGAGGGGCTTTCATTGCACTGGAGAACTTATGGAAGTCACAAAACATTACGTCTACCACAAAAATACAAATCCTAAACTTTAATGCTAAGTGTGTCCTATTGGGCTCTGTAACATTTGGGAACAGTGTAAAATGCAACAAGAAAGTTTCAAACTTTTATCAATGGGTGTTCTCCGGGGCCAGACAAATGGAACACTTTATATGGAACTAAACAGCAGCTCACAAACACTTGCAGATACTCCTATATGGAATTGGGTCTAAGGGCAGGAGCCCTGAGGCAGCTGGATCAATAATGATCAATGGGTGCCTGCAATGAATAAGAGGAATTGAAGTGATATGCTACAGTTCCTAATATGGGAATGTTGGAAAGGACGGGACAGATATCCGGCATACTTGACATGAAGAGAAGGTGTCAGGACAAATAGGACACGTATTAAGAGGACTGACTGACATCATTCCAAGATATTCTGTTCTGGAATCCATAGAGCAAGAGATACAGAGGAAGACCAAAATACATGTTGTGGTTGATAGAATCAAGAGGACCGACTGACATTCCAAGATATTCTGTTCTGGAATCCGTAGAGCAAGAGATACAGAGGTAGACCAAAATACATGTTGTGGTTGATAAAATCAAGAGGACCGACTGACATCATTCCAAGATATTCTGTTCTGGAATCCATAGAGCAAGAGATACAGAGGTAGACCAAAATACATGTTGTGGTTGATAAAATCATAAAGTAAACAGAAAAGGCATGGACCGACTTGGAAAGGATGGCACAGGACAGTGAGAGTTAACATGTACTTGTTGAAGGCCTATGCACCTCATGGAGCCAACAGGGTTTGATAGATTGACCTTTCAACAGTATGCCAGATTTAGCTGTTCTTATCTTTATGTCTTATTGTGAACAATTATTTACTCAAAGATAAATAAGTATGTATGTGTTATTAAACTGAAGATTAACATTAGAAAACTAACTGCATCCAGTTGTCCAAAATATTCAGGAGGAAATGAGGTAATAAAGATTTGTCCAAGAGGTTCTCTTCTTATTCTTCTGTGATTGTCCTGAACAGATTGTTGTGACATTGTGTCATAGTTCAAGAAGTTTTCTTTTTCTTCCTCTTCTTCGGTGGTCGTCCTAAAACAGGACGTTGTGACATTGTGTCGTAGTTCAAGAAGTTTTCTTTTTCTTCCTCTTCTTCGGTGGTCGTCCTAAAACAGGACGTTGTGACATTGTGTCGTAGTTCAAGAAGTTTTCTTTTTCTTCCTCTTCTTCGGTGGTCGTCCTAAAACAGGACGTTGTGACATTGTGTCGTAGTTCAAGAAGTTTTCTTTTTCTTCCTCTTCTTCGGTGGTCGTCCTAAAACAGGACGTTGTGACATTGTGTCGTAGTTCAAGAAGTTTTCTTTTTCTTCCTCTTCTTCGGTGGTCGTCCTAAAACAGGACGTTGTGACATTGTGTCGTAGTTCAAGAAGTTTTCTTTTTCTTCCTCTTCTTCGGTGGTCGTCCTAAAACAGGACGTTGTGACATTGTGTCATAGTTCAAGAAGTTTTCTTTTTCTTCCTCTTCTTCGGTGGTCGTCCTAAAACAGGACGTTGTGACATTGTGTCGTAGTTCAAGAAGTTTTCTTTTTCTTCCTCTTCTTCGGTGGTCGTCCTAAAACAGGACGTTGTGACATTGTGTCGTAGTTCAAGAAGTTTCCTTCTTCTTCTTTGGTGTTGTTTCTGAAAAGGACAGTGTGACATTGTGGCATAGTCCAAGAAGTTCTAGTGTTCTACATTGACCCAGATAATGTTTAAAATTTCACGCATGAGGCCACAAAGAAACAAGAATAATGGGGGACAAGTATTGGCATTAGACTCTAGGAAATGTACACACTATGTTTCTGAACTTACAAATGACTGAAGGAACGAGCGTGTCTGTTTGAGCAATGGTGCAAACAAAAGGTTGTGGTGTGTAGCAGTAGGAAACTAGAGACAAGCCATTCCTCCTTGGATCTGTGGATTTATGAATGAGTTAAAGCATAGCTAGGCAGGTTCTCACATGGAATTATCAGGGGAAGAGAAAGAGAGAAAGACCAAAAAATATATGTAAAAGCGAATGTGAGAGGAGCTACGATTAAATGGTTACACATGGAGAGAGACAGAAAGTGTGACCCAGGGCTGTGTATGTTGGTAAGATGTGGTCAATGGATTTTAATTTATTAAAGCTGGAGTCTCAAGGGCAGAGCTCAAGATGGAAGGAGGCCAGAGCAGTTGGAGCCTCAAGTGAAGAGTTCAAGATGGAAGGAGGCCAGATCAGTTGGAGCCTCAAGTGAAGAGTTCAAGATGGAAGGAGACCAGAGCAGTTGGAGCCTCAAGTGAAGAGTTCAAGGTGGAAGGAGGCCAGAGCAGTTCGAGCCTCAAGTGAAGAGTTCAAGATGGAAGGAGGCCAGAGCAGTTGGAGCCTCAAGTGAAGAGTTCAAGATGGAAGGACTTCCTGGTTGTTGTAGTCTCAAAGGCAGAGCTCAAGAAGAAGACTACAAAAAGAATTGGTGATGTGTATCTATTTCAGCACTATGTCCCTATGATAATCAGAAGGCTTCTGTCAAATAAGTCAATCATTATAATTTAAAACTTAGAAAGTAGAACAAGATGCTACCTACTTATATATAAGATGAACAAATAGTAAGAAGTTGGACTTGTGTGTGACATGAGAGACTGACTGAGATGCACGTCAAGAACAAATTGGACGTGTGTGAGATGAGAGACTGAGAGATGGAACTCAAGAACAAAATAAAGGACAAATAATATGTTTGTAGCAAAGAACTTTGAAAGCTTGGGAAAAGAATACACAAGAAAATTAAAATTAGGAATCAAATAAAGATTTAATACTTTTTTAAAACAAATTTCTTTTCTGTCATTTAGTATGTACAAGTAAAGCAACATTACTTTATAAACTATAAATATTGTGTAAAACGAATTTATTTGTGCAGGATATTATTTACCAAAGCCTGTTACTTCCCCCATATTACTTACCAAAGTCTGTTACTTCCCCCACATTACTTACCAAAGTCTGTTACTTCCCCCACATTACTTACCAAAGTCTGTTACTTCCCCCATATTACTTACCAAAGCCTGTTACTTCCCCCATATTACTTACCAAAGTCTGTTACTTCCCCCATATTACTTACCATAGTCTGTTACTTCCCCCACATTACTTACCAAAGTCTGTTACTTCCCCCACATTACTTACCAAAGTCTGTTACTCCACCCACATTACTTACCAAAGTCTGTTACTCCACAGGAAGAAGGTCCACCTGAACTGTCCGTTGTGTCAAATATATAATAGCTTCCTCCAATAGGTTTATGATCCACATCATAATAACGATAATTACTGCCTGCAACATTAGAAATATAGCAGTCACAAATAAATGTTCTATTAAGCTTATGAGCTAAATCTTTTTTCTCCCATCATATTATATTTCTGTGTGGCCCATAAAAAGGAATATACTACAAAATTAATCCAAATATTTGAACCTAAACTGATTAGATAATAATATATTGTTTGTTTGTCATATTCAGAATTATCAAGTTGTTATTGTTACCTGATTATGTCAGATAATGTAACAAATATATCACCTGGATGAATTTAACGTTTTAAACCCATAAAAAGGGGACGGTGTGGGCTAGTGGGTGACACTGCTCACAACCTGAAGGTGCTGGGTTCGATCCCCATCACAGCACCGGCCGTTACCCCGGGGAAGCAAACCCTTAGAAAATGCAGGAGGAAGCAGGCCCTTACATAAAATGCATGCTGAAGTCGGATGTACTGGGCCGACAGGCGAAAAATAAAAACCACAGTGCAACGTACACCTCCTTGGGGATTAGAGAAATAAGGCGAATGCAATAAAAAAAAAAACCCATAAAAAATAATCATACATTGTATATAATAGTAGTCCTTCAGAAATATAGGTGTTAAATAGTGAATGACGAATATAATATAAAGAGCTAATTCTATTGTTAATCCCTATACTTGAACATTTCTACATTGTGTTTGATAAAGGTCTACTCAGTTTGAATTAGCAACGTCTAGATATATCAAAAATCTTACGAAATGTACGTAATTTATTAACCATATGTTGGAATTTATTTTTGGTATGTATGTTTCGCTATTGTGCACAAATGTACCCATTTTTATATGGATACTTACATATTCAAGGATTTTTTGGGCACTTTGCACTGAGAACAAATGTACTTATAAAAACAAACAAGTTAAGTAATCCACCTAGACAACCAGGGCCCATTGCGCTGACTGTCCATGCCCCATTGCGCTGACAGTCAATGCCATTGGCTGATGACAAAATCCCAGGCAGCATACTGGGCAGAGTAGAGGTGATGTGTCTCGGTCAGGTGTTGCAAGGGCGGCCCCAGGGAAAACTCCATGAGGGGCATGATCTCTTCCTACCCCTGGCTTCCAGGGACAGGTGTAGACGCTGGTGAGCTAGAATTTCCTGAGAGAGGTGGACCACACAGCCGAAGAAAGAGAGGCTTCGCTGATCCAGTGTTGAGGAAATATTCTCGAGTTGTGTCCAACTTGAGACTTTGGTTCAGTGACTAGGTCCTGCCAGCGCATTCCGCAAATATTTTGTTGTGGATGGTCCTCGAGCTGCTTCCAATCTCCCTGTAATACCTTCAAGGTTTTGGATGTGCAAAAGAATTGGAATGACAAGATTATAGAGTCGCACCTTGGCTTCCAGGAAGAGCCTCTACTGGGTTCTGACTCTGTGCAGAGAGTTCACAAATGACGCTGCAAAGCCAATACTCAAAGTGATGTCCGAGTTATTGCGTGCATTACAAGTCTTCTGTCCAGGTAGACAAAGTCCTCAGCAGTATTGCAGATTGACATCATTGCCGTTAACGGTGTTACCACTGCCACAGACTTTGAATCTTTGTATCCTTGTCAGACAAAATTAATTAGGCAATGCGGCATTGGTATCTGTATCAGAGATGTGGTTTCATAAACGAATCTTGGACAGCCCCATAGGTAGTCAACAAAAGTCTCATAAAAACAATCTGAGAGGCAAGTACTTCAAGAAATACTACAGCAAACTTACCACTGAATCCTAGCCAAGCAAGGTGAACATCATGTTCAATCAGTACATTCAAGCTTACCGCTGAATCCTAGCCAAGCAAGGTGAACATCATGTTCAATCAGTACATTCAAGCTTACCGCTGAATCCTAGCCAAGCAAGGTGAACATCATGTTCAATCAGTACATTCAAACTTACCGCTGAATCCTAGCCAAGCAAGGTGAACATCATGTTCAATCAGTACATTCAAGCTTACCGCTGAATCCTAGCCAAGCAAGGTGAACATCATTTTCAATCAGTACATTGTACATGAGTCCATTAGCTTTTGCTGAAAGTCTGGTGAAAACAAGCAAATAAATTATCATCAAACCGTAAGAGCATGTTTGTGTGCATCAAGAAGAAAAACAGACATGTTATAGTTTACCTCTAACCCGGTATCAGTCTTCATAACTTAACTTAACTTAACGTCTTTATACTGGTTTAGAAGACCCTGCAGAGTCTGTATAAAACCAGTTATATTTACATCACCTTGCTCTAAAAGCTATATCCAGTTTACATCCAGTTTATTCTTAAATGCATTAACTGTCCCTGCCTCCACTACCTCCCCTGGCAATGCATTCCAAGCAGACACCACTCCCTGACTAAAAAAATATTTCCTAATATCTAACCTGGACCTCTCTTTAGTCAGCTTGTAGCTATGCCCTCGTGTTATTGTAGGTGGCTGTATTTTAAAAAACTTGTTATAGTCTAATTTATCCATTCCTCTGATCATCTTATAAACCTGTATTAAGTCACCACGAATTCTTCTCTCTTCAAGTCACTGTAGGCCGGTTTTTCTGAGTCATTCCTCATAACTGTAATTCTGGAATCCCACTATCATCTTTGTCGCTCTTTTTTGTATTCTTTCTAGCATGTTTATGTCCCCTCTATGATAAGGACTCTACACCTGTACACAGTACTCCAATCTAGGTCTAACTAAAGCTTTATACAGTTTGACGATCACTTCCTTGCTCCTATGTTTAATATTTCTTTTTATCATACCTAACATTGCATTTGCCTTTTTCACTGCTACCTTAACTTGCTCACTCACCTTTCCTGTATGATCTATTTTAACCCCTAGGTCCCTTTCCTTATCTATCTTTCTAATATTGTTTTCTCCCATTCTGTAATTATGTTCCATATTGGATCTACCCATGTGGATGACTGTACATTTATCTACATTAAACTCCATTTACCAGATTACAGACCATTCTCGAATTTTATCTAAATCCGACATCAATATATCCACTTCCGCTTTAGATGAGACACTACTGCATAGTTTTGTGTCATCAGCAAATTTTGCAATCATGGATCTCATATCAATGTCCAAATCATTTATATATATCAAGAACAAAATTGGTCCCAAAACCGAGCCCTGTGGCACACCACTTTTCACTTCACTCCACTCAGAGTACTCCTTATTTATGCCCACCCTCTGCCTTCTTCCCGTTAACCAATTTTCAATCCATTTGGCAACTTCCCCACCTATTCCATATGATTTTAACTTTCGAAATAATCTTTGATGAGGTACTCTATCAAAGGCCTTTGCAAAGTCTAGATAAATAACATCCACTGGCTCCCCTTTATCTATGATTTTAGTAACCTCCTCCATGAATTCTAATAGATTTGTTAAGCATAATCTCCCTCTAGTAAACCCATGCTGACTATTTCTAATTAGATTAAATTTGTCTAAATGCATTACAATGTTTTCTTTGATTATTGACTCTAACAATTTACAGACTATGCTCGTTAAACTCACTGGTCTATAATTTGCTGGATCTGATTTTTTGCCTTTTTTGAATAAGGGGATCACTCCTGCATCTTTCCAATCCCGTGGAACAATCCCTTTTGTAAGTGATTGAGAACATAATATAGCCAATGGTTTTGCTAGTTGGTCTCTAATTTCATACAGCAATTTTGGATGAATACCATCTTGACCTGGACATTTATTCACTTTCAACCCCTCCAATTTTTTAAAAACCATTTCCTCTGTAATACAGATTGATCTTAATCCCGCTGTATCCATGTCTCTTTGAAAAATATCTTTAGGCTCTGGGATCTCGGAGCAGTCCTCCTTTGTGAAGACTGTGCCAAAGTACTGATTGAGCAGATTAGCTGCCTCCCTATTCTCACTTATTATTTTCCTTGTACTGTCCATGAGAGGGCCTACTTTGTCTTTCGTTCTTTGTTTATTTCTAACATAAGAGAAGAAGCTTTTACTGTCAGTCTTGATCCTCTGAGCAAGTTTTTTTTCAAAGTCTATTTTTGCTGTTTTATTCGCTTTCTGAGATATGTTCTGCTTGTCCAAATATTTTACATATGTTTCTTTTGATTTACCTGCCTCTATATATTTTTTCCATGCTTTATTTTTTGCTCTTCTACATTTCACTACAAATCTAGTTATCCACTTTTTACGCTTGGGGTTTACCTCCCTACATGGAACACATTCCTCTTTTAGTGTTTCTAGAACTGTTTTAAAACTTTCCCACTCCTGTTCAACATCTGTTCCTACAACAATATCTTTCCAGATTATGTGGTTCGCTGCCTCTTTCATCCTCTTAACATCTCCATTTTATTTAACTTTTTGGATGTAGTTAAATTTCCTTGTTTATTGCAGCACATTTTCCATCCCCCTAAGATTTCCATCTAGTGTTACAGGTAAAGTGTCACTGTGTTTTATATTATCATATTATGTGGTCGGGTCATATATAGAATGAAAGGAGAGTGCATGAGTAATAAGAAAATATAAATGATAAAATCTCCATTTGCAAAATAGTAAAGAAGTAAAAAACACGCAACAACAAAAAGCTGTGGGGGTGGGGGTGGGGTAGGGACACAAATTAAAATGTCAGATTTACCCAATACTAACTGCTAATCCATTAGTTATATTATCATTTGTAATACACGAGTATTATAACTACATCCATGTGTAACATCAATTAAAGTAGACCTAACATGTTATTGGTCTAGCGCATGACAATCTTGAGAATCTTTGTTACCTGACTTGGAAACGCAAACTTTATCACTTTAAAGAAGTAACATTCAATATTTTACAAATATTTCAGACATCATCAGCTCCAAGTTAGCTTATTTATAGCCAAAAGCCAGAGGAATAGATTTGCTCTCATTTCAGTCATACAAAACGTCTATCACGAGAAAAACGAACAAAATATAATATTATTGTCTCCGGCCATAAAAATTCAATCTTCATTTGACAACATCCACTTTTTATCAAGCATTAAAATTCTGTGTCAGAATAATTCAGATTGACCAGAAAAATCATCTCAAGAGCTAAAATGAAGTGCATATTTTCAGAAATAGTTTCAAAGAAACTAAGCGCTGTTGTGCAGAAAAAAGAGCAGATCGATGTGTGCAGATTCACTATCGATAATAGAATTGAATGATGTAAAGGCAGCAGGCGCGCAACTTACCCACTCCCGGCACGGGGAGGTAGTGACGAAAAATAACAATACGGGACTCTTTTGAGGCCCCGTAATTGGAATGAGTACACTTTAAACCGTTTAACGAGAATCTATTGGAGGGCAAGTCTGGTGCCAGCAGCCGCGGTAATTCCAGTTCCAATAGCGTATATTAAAGTTGTTCCAGTTAAAAAGCTCGTAGTTGGATCTCAGGCGCAGGCGGGCGGTCTGGCTCATGCCGGTTCACTGCCCATTGTCTCCTGCCCTACCGTCTGCCGGATCTCTCCTGCGGGTGCTCTTCACTGAGCGTCCCTGGTGGCCGGCGCGTTTACTTTGAAAAAATTAGAGTGTTCAAAGCAGGCCTCAGCTGCCTGAATAATGGTGCATGGAATAATGGAATTGGACCTCGGTTCTATTTTGTTGGTTTTCGGAACTGAAGGTAATGATTAAGAGGGACAAACAGGGGCGTTCGTATTGCGGCATTAGAGGCATTTGTCAAGAATGTTTTCATTAATCAAGAACGAAAGTCAGAGGCGCGAAGACGATCAGATACCGTCGTAGTTCTGACCATAAACAATGCCGACTAGCGATCCGCAGGAGTTGCTTCGATGACTCTGCGGGCAGCTTCCGGGAAACCAAAGTGTTTGGGTTCCGGGGGAAGTATGGTTGCAAAGCTGAAACTAAAAGGAATTGACGGAAGAGCACCACCAGGAGTGGAGCCTGCGGCTTAATTTGACTCAACACGCCAACACTGTTATGATTGACAGGCCGAGAGCACTTTCGTTGGGTCTAATAGGGAACGTGTGCTAGAATTAGACCCTCGGAAATCTGGGGCTAGTCTCTCGGTGGCTCGATCGGCTCGCATCCAGTGTTCGTTAAAGGAATTGACAGAAGGGCACCACCAGGAGTGGAGCCTGCGGCTAAATTGACTCAACACGCCAACACTGTAATGACTGACAGGCTGAGAGCATTTTCGTTGGGTCTAATAGTGAATGGGTGCTGGTATTAGACCCTCGGAAGACAGGTCAGTCTTACCCTACTAATGACAGGGCATTGCTACGATAATCCTGTTCAATCCGAGAGGAATCGCAGATCTCAGACACTTGGTCCACGTGCCTGGCTGATAAGCTAATGGTGCGAGGCTACCATCTGAGGGATTGTGGTCGAACGCCTCTAAGCCGGAATCCCGCCCGAATCTCAGCACCACTGCGACGGGAGGCAACGATATGGTTGGGACCTGGGGCTCGCGTCTCAGCCTTACCCGGTCGAGCTGCAGAAAGAGGCCTCTGCTATTCCACCGATCAAAGCGGACGGGGAGCTGCTCGATATTCACCCCATACGGCGTTGAGGTGTGAAACCACTAGTAGAAGACTTAGTTCTCGGTCGGGGTGCCGTAAACAGTAGAGCAGCCACCTCACTGCGAACTGTTGAGACTCAACCCTTGATCATGAGATATGTCCGCACACCAGGCGAACAACATCTCTGTGCCATGACCAGGATTGTCCCCTGGTTAAATACACTCCTGCCTCGCTCTTTACCTCTATCTGCTATCAGTCATCCCAATGGATGCAGAAGAGATGCAGACCAGCGGACATTGCACCTCTGCCCTATTGTGACAACCTCCCAGGTGGCGGGGAATGCTAGGCGTACCATCACTGCAGAGAAGCCAACAAAATTAGGGAGCAATGAGATACCCCACTCACATGTATATGCTACGTTTCTGGCAGAACGTGACGATCCTGGGACAAAGACACACTGGACTGCCTCTCTTCCGGGATAGTACAAACTAGTACATAGTCCATCATATCATATCATCACCTCACTCTACAGACACGAGTGGTGAAGACTCGATAGTCCTGCAAGACAACTTCCCTAAGAGAGACAACTCTGACCACAAACAACTGCTGCTTTGCAGATAGGCTGGGGACAGCCAAAGGCTAAGGAGGGCATCCCTACAGAAACGCCTGTTGAAATCGGATGCACTGGGCCACAGGCTTAACGAAACAGTGCAACGTATATCGATGTGTGATGACGGTACAACCTAACAGAAAAAAGTGTGGCGCTCATATCCTGTGGAGTCCCGCCAGGCAGCGAGAGTGCCGGGCCTCACGCCTCGAAGGGGCCCACCCAATGCTACTGGTAGTCACCCACCCATGTGCTGTGGAATCAAGGTATAAGGTGATGGGGCAAAAACTATTGACCAAAAACACAAGACCCTCAGAATACTACAGTGGAATGTGGAGGGAGTCATTAACAAAAAGCTTTCCCTAACACATCACCTGCATGAAGGTAAGATTGACGTGGCATGTATCCAAGAAACGCACCTCAACAACAACCATAAATTCTCAATGAGAGGATACCAGACCTTCCGTCTTGATAGAGAAGGTCACAAAGGAGGGGTTCTGATACTGACACGTAACTGCATACCGAGTAGCGCGGTAGCTGTCAATCACACCGGACAAGCAGAAATTGTAGGAGTTGACATAATGACACAACGAAGATCCGTATCTTCAACCTGTGTGGCCTACCAAACAAAGACCTTTCGCTCTCGAGTATGGAAATCAAGGACTCCAGCTGCCTAGTATTTGGAGACTTCAACAGCCACTCTGAGAGATGGGGATATTCGGACACATACAACAGAGGTGATGAAGTGGAAGACTGGGAGATAAACACAAATCTCTATCTTATCAATAGGCTGGAGGACAGCCCTAGCTTCTATTCTAGAACATGGCATACCACCTCCAGACTTGGCCTTTTCCACAGTGGATATTCACCACAAAATAGACCGTCAGGTGCTAAACCAATTGGCAGGTAGCGACCACAGGCCAATTAGGCTAGAAGCTGATATGGAAGTAGGCCCACAGGAAATAAAACCACTCCCACGTTGGAATTATAAACGAGCCGACTGGGACAGATTTGCAATGCTGACAGATGGGCTGTGTGAAACCATCAACACACGGAATAACAATATGAAACCCATGGTGGAAAGCCTAAGCAAAGCAATAATGCAAGCAGCCACCGAAACCATTCCAAGAGGGGCAAGGAAAAACTGCAAGCCATATTGGAATGATGAATTGCAGAAAGCGGAAGACGAAGTCTCAAATGCTAGGAACATGGCAGAGAGAGAACAATCTATGAGGCAAATATCGTCCTCAAAGCCATCACGGCGAAATACAAAAGAACACTAAACCAAATAAGAGACAGCTGGAAAAACAAAACAGAACGCCTCAATTTAGATAAAGGGAATAAACTATGGAAGTTAGTCAGAGCCATGAATGACGAAACTCCATCAAACAAACAAATTACCATCAAGCAGGGCGACAACATGCTCACTGGAAAAAAAGCAGCAAACGCCTTTATAGAACATTATGCTAGAGGAAACCACATTGATGTCCCTACAGATAGGCATACAGACATTAATGAAGAATAAAAGAGCCACGACAACATCAATATGGCACCAGAGGAGCACATGATGGCAAAACTAACAATGAATGAAATGGAAGAGCCATGAGAACTTTAAAGAAAAAGAAATCGCCCAGAAAAGATGGGGTAACAAACGAAATGCTGATGGGGTTGGGCCAAACAGCAAAGAGGAAGTTACTATCAGTCCTGAACCAAAGCTGGAAACGGGGAATTGTACCGCAGGCATGGAAAGACGCTGTACTTATACCAGTACCAAAGAAAAAAAACGATAGAACAGATCCAAATGGATACAGGCCTATCAGTCTTCTGAGCTGTGTAGGAAAACTGATGGAGTGTATGATAAACACCAGACTGATGTGGCATCTGGAAGAAAAACACATACTAATTCCACAGCAAGCAGGCTTTAGACAGCACAGATCCACTGAGGACCAGATCACTCTCATAGCCCAGGAAATAGAGGATGCTTACCAGGAGAAAAAACACACAGTAGCGGTTTGGGTGGATTTAGAGAAGGCATTTGACAAAGTGTGGAAAGAGGGACTTAAGGTCAAGCTACGAAGAAGTGAAGTTTGTGGAAAATGTACAGATGGATCAGCCACTACCTCAAAAACAGAACAGCCAGAGTTCAAGTACAAGGGCAGTTGAGCAAAAAGGTGACACTTGAGCAGTGAGTACCCCAAGGGGGAGTACTGTCACCCACACTTTTCCTGGTGTATATAAACAACATCACAGAGAATATACCAAGAAGAGTCCACAGCTCCATGTTTGAAGATGATCTGGCTATGTGGACCTCTGAAAAAAATCTTACCATAGCAAGCAATCGGATGCAGCAGGCCCTAACATCGTTGGAGGAGTGGGCGAACTCATGGCTGGTCAAAATAAATGAGGAAAAAACAACATGTACGATATTCTCGCTTTCAAACAAACCCCAAAATGAGAGCCAGACAAAGAATGGCAATCACGAGGAAACTTGCTGGCACAAGCTGGGGAGCAGACGAAAGAAATACTAAAGAAACTGTACACTGGAAGAGCGAGACCAGTTCTCGAGTATGGCATTATGGCATGGACAACAGCAGCAACGGCGAACTTTGATAAAATTAGCAAACTCCAAAACCAAGCCATGAGAGTTATAACAGGAGGCATGAAGTCAACGCCAATTGTAGAACTGGGAAAGATTACAAATCTGCAATCCATGACCGACAGAAGAGACTGCAGAGCCCAGCAGCAAGCAGAGAAACTCAGAAGACAGACAGACCATCCAATGCATCAGAAACTAAATAGATTTGGAAATGGGAAACTAAAGCGGAGAAACTTTGCAGAAATAGCCAAAGCAAAGATGAGCAAAGAAACCTATGAACACATTAACAACACCAAAGCCCATCCCTAATGTACGCAAACCTACCTGGAAGCAGCATATATTTCCAGAGGTGGTAGAAAATATACCAGGTATTGGAAACAAGAACAGCCAGACTGAAAAAGAAAGAAGAGACACAACCCTGAGGCACATAACAAAAAAACTACCCAAGCATGGACTGGACCCATGCATACCCCGCTGGTTCTGTAACAAACACAACACAGAACGGAGGGGCAGGGGTACTCCTGAGCCTACCAAATGGTAGAAAAATAACACTGTCAGTGGCAACTGGAAAATACTCAAGCAATTTCAGAGCAGAGGCAGATGCACTGAGGGCTGCAGTAGAAGAAATGGTGACAGACAAAAGAAATGAAAGCCAGATAGTCCTGTTTACAGATGCCCTGGCCGTAATCACAAAACTAAAAACGCCAGAAAAATACTGAACTTAATGATTTAAGAGCAGTACTCTATCAACTATCCAAGCAGTCCGCACCAAAAAGAGTAGTGGTACAGTGGGTTCCATCCCACTGTAACATCCAAGGCAACGAGGAGGCAGACAGACTGGCAAAAGAAGGTGTAAGACTACCACAACCAGATCCTAGTGTGACATACGAAGAGTCCAAAAGGCTTATTAGAGCTAGATACATGGCCAAATGGGAAACAGAACATACTGGCTACACAAAAAACGATGCCTATTACCAGTTGAACAGAAGAGAGCAGGTCGTGGTCTTCAGACTCCGCACAGGCCACAATAGACTGAAGTACTCAATAAACTGAAGATAGGTGGCACTGACGAATGCTCGTGTGGTACCGTGAAAATGACCGCTGAACATTTGCTGCAAAACTGCCCGACATACAAGGATCAGAGAAAGCAGATGTGGCCATCACCAGTGGCAACACTAGACAAGCTCCATGGCAGTGTCGACAGCCTCAGGATGACCGCTGCTTTTTTCGAAAAAAATACAGGTTGACGTCTGACAGCGTACGATGAAGAAGAAGAAGAAGAATGATGTAAAGGGTAGCAAACAATTTTCTACAAAAACTGCTTACTTTTATCATTTTTATTTGAAATAAAACTAAAGGATCAACCTACGTTTCTGAAGTATCTAGAAAGTCTGACATACAGAAAAAATATATTTGTATCATTAAAAGTATCATCTTAAAGTCACAGGCTTCTGACAGTGGCCTCCCATCCTAAACAACAGGAAAAAATTGCCCCCTGACAGTGACTTGACACAAATTTGAAAACAATATTCTATTTCTGCAACATTTAACCCTTAATAAAACATATAACCAGCTGAAAACTGGCAGAAAAAAATATCAAATATTGTATAAAGACGAGAAGTAAAAATGTTAGACATCGAGAGTAATATTAATATATCAAATACTTACCGCTGGGCTATAGCTGCATTCTGTGACTTGCAGTAATCCACAGCCATGAACCAAGTAACCCTCTCCTCAGGACGAATGTGAAGACGATAGCAGCTAGTGTCATCCTGATACCAGCCTAAAGGGCAAGTTCCTTTAAAAACAAACAGCTGATGATTGCATAACTACATTTAGTATCACTGAACATGAATACTACAAAAAATGTACACATGAACGACTCTTATACATGATGGTATGAGACTTTGTCAGTCATTTGACAATGAATCAAGAAGAATTTGTATACTTACTGCTCAGTTTCACTGTCATGTTCTGTTACTAAAACTTGACTTCACTGCACTTCAGTGTTCTGTCTCTCTCAGTAAATGGTGAAGGGTTTGGATACTAATGGTTCCTTCAGCTCACTGATTGTTCACACTTCTGTTCCGTCCTCTCTTGTGTCCTAGTCCGCTTGAGCCTCGTTCAGTTCCAAAGATCTGCAGTCTGTGAACTGCTGCTGATTCACCTATTGCTGTATCATCATCCAATAGGCAGTCATTGACAGACTTCAAAATATCACTCCTACCCGTATTTCATTTAGTTTGTCTCTTTTTTTTCAAATATTCATTTGTGATCTATTTACTAGCTTGCCCTCGTAAACTAATCATTGAACTCCATAGTTAAGCTATGTGCTGATATGTATATTCTCACATTGAGGCAAATTTTTTTCCATCTACAAATGATCTCTCTCTTCAGTTCAGTTCAGTTCATCCCGTAACCCATCAGGTAGTTGGGGCACACATGAAGACATGAAAATCCCACGCCAGCTCTCTCTGTCTGTCGCCGCCTGACGTATCTCACCGGGACGAAGGCCTGACCACTCCGTGATGTTGTCCACCCATCTCTTCCTTGGACGTCCTCACCCTCTCTGTCCCGGTACGGATCCAAAGAGTATCGAGTTGGGAATTCCGTTGGACCTCGCGACGTGCCCGCACCAGGCCATCTTTCGTCTTTTGATAGTTGTGAACAGATCTTCAAAAGGACCAATAGCGTCTTCAACTCTCTGATGGATGTCTACGTTCGTGACACGATCCTTATATGTAACATTTAGGAGTTTTCTATAGCACCGCATTTCCATTGCACATAAATTGTCTAGGAGTTAAATTTAAAATTCTGATCAGTACATATTCAGACTGAATATATAGTTAAAATGTATATCAGAGAGAAGAACAAGTTACTTTGTAACTAATAATTAATTAAAGCCCCTTCAAGGTGACAACAAATGAAAAATAGTGATCTTTTTCCTGCAACAATAGAGCACTTTGTAGTTTGGGACGAATTTGTGACCAAACAATTTGTCCTCCCAAAAATAAATATATATGATTTTATGGGTACTCAATCACAAACAAGGAACATTTATCAGAAAAATTTGCTTCCACAACACTGCAGCTCTTTTACTACTCTACTCTAGGACACAAAACTACAACCTTAAACCTGGTATAATAGATCTGATCTACTATATATAACTATATTTTATATTTTCAATTCTCAAGTATCCTTTTTAATGCAAATTCACTTTTACCCATTTTAAAAAAAATGTGAGAATTGATGTTTAAACATGAATTACATATCATTGATATTATTATATTCGTTGATAAGACAATAGCTCTCCATCTGTGGCAACCGTTTAGATAGTACGAGTACTTTAATTACTAGAAGCAAAAATAGAATTAATGATTTTAGTCAATTTTAGGTGCTCAGTCAGTCCGAGTCCCACCAACAAATGACGAAGTGTGTGACTGTGAATACTGATAACTCCAGCAGCTGGCTAAGTTTTAATATGTAATTTTGTAAGCAATATAATTATTTCACTAACCCACATATTTTCTGCAAATGAATGGCAATTCCTCGCTGCATGACTTCATGTAAAAGCCAAGACCACCATTTGTATGCAGACCCGCCATACATGTCTCGTTTGGATTCCTGGGTAAGGCAATAAACACAATCAAGAAAATAACGGAACAAACTGTATATAAGCCTTATAATTGTGTTCCTTTTGTCTATGAAGGATTGTTGTTGTTGAATGATCATGATAAGTAACTTTACCCTTTTTGTGCGCCCTGAAAAGGGCGTCATATGTCGGATTCAGTAGTAACTTTCCTCACATCCCGAGCGTGCTGATGATGGTGGACGGGAGTTATCCAGGTGGTTGGGCAGTGCTTAGTTTCATCTGCGTGCCGCTCACTACTACGGGAATCACGTCGATCCCCACCTCGCTAGTCAGAGCCTGTTTACAGGGAGAACGGCGTGTAAGTGAGCTGGGGGTCTTCATCAGTATATTAATATTTCGCCTGACCCTGGCAAACATTGTTCTATCGGTAGGTTTTGCCTGAACTTGACAAACATTGTTCTATCGGTAGTGTGTGCCTGACTAGACGTTAGTCTCTCGTCCCAATCTATGAAAGATCTGCTATGTAGTACTCACTCTCAAACCATGAAATTGAAACTTTATCCTCAACGACAGTGCCTACTTTGGAACTACATTTAACTTCTTAATCAATCAATCAAACCCGGGTCACTCCCTGTAGGGCATAGGTCTTCAACCAACTCAGGACAAATATGTATTTCTTAGCTCTCATCTCCAACAAATGCCACGTGTGTCCCGTCTCTCTCTCTCTCTCTCTCTCTCTCTCTCTCTCCTCTCTCTCTCTCGTGATTTTCTCAAGCTCGTCAAGTGTGTCTTGGACGACCTCTATGTCTTTTGCCTTTCGGGTTCCAGAACAACGACTGTCCTGCGATGTCACTCTCACCTTCTAACAAAGTTTGTCCAACCAATCACCAACGCCTTATCTCTTGTCCAACCAATCACCAACGTCTTACCTGTACCTTCTCATTTACCGCCAGCTGCCAGTTATTTTCCCCAGGTCAACGCTAGTATCGATTCAGACCGTTTCAGCCACAATATTCTGCATAGGTGTCGGCTACATCCGTTTATAAACATCTTAGCACTATCTTTGTTTATAGCTTTGTCCGTATGTTTTTGAGGAAATCAATCGTGAACAGGTGTATTATCCAACATGCAGTCAGGAATACAGAACAAAAACCTGCAGTAAGAGAATGGAGATGGAAGCAGTAACTACAGCTCTGAGCCGGAAGCAGTAACTACAGCAGTAACGACAGCAGTAACTACAACTTTGAAAGTGAAGCAGTAACTAAAGCTCTGAGAGTAAATCAGTAACTACAGCTATGATAGTGAAGCAGTAACTACAGCTCTGAGAGTAAAGCAGTAACTACAGCTCTGAGCTGGAAGCAGTAACTACAGCAGTAACGACAGCAGTAACTACAACTTTGAAAGTGAAGCAGTAACTAAAGCTCTGAGAGTAAAGCAGTAACTACAGCTATGATAGTGAAGCAGTAACTACAGCTCTGAGAGTAAAGCAGTAACTACAGCTCTGAGAGTGAAGCAGTAACTACAGCTCTGATAGTGAAGCAGTAACTACAGATATGATAGTGAAGCAGTAACTACAGCTCTGAGAGTAAAGCAGTAACTACAGCTCTGAGAGTAAAGCAGTAACTACAGCTCTGAGAGTAAAGCAGTAACTACAGCTATGAGAGTGAAGCAGTAACTACAGCTCTGAGATGGACGTAGCAACTGCAGCTATGAAATGGCGACCTGCGACTTTTCTAACAATGACAGCAATCATGCCAGACTCGTTATCCTAACTTCGGAAGATACAGAAGAGCTGGCTAAGGCTTGTTGAGAGCAGTTGTAGGGTCACCAAACATGCAGGGACTAATTCGGATCTGCTATACTGATCATTTTGGTGTTCAGGGCTACGAAAGAACGGACATCATAGCTTCACAAGTCCCAATTATGGGGGCACTAGATATGGGTATGAGTGACATTATAAAGTCTATCAATGACAAAGGGTGATGGCAGTGCAATGGATCAATCAGCAGTTAACAGACTACAAAACGTTGAAATCGAACGAGGTTCGAGTGAATGGGTGTAAAGGAAAGGACGGAGCAAAAGTGTGCACAACCACCACAATGCACGAACCACCAGCATCAACGTCCTTCGTGATTTACTTAGACTGAGCATCTCTGGGCATGTCCTGAGTTTAATGAAGTCGATTCTTAGGAACGGAACAGAACAGAACAGAACAGAACAGAACATGCAAACGTTACGGTTTCAGTCTTATTCTGACCAAAAGAAGATGGCGGCCCAATGTCACAAGTACACCTTGACATCCAGTAATAAGGACCTGCACTGTCTATTGATATAAGTGGTTTATCTGGCTTTCTGCCTTGTGTTCCGACGAGACAAACACTACTATTTTTTCCTGGACATTTCTTACTAAGACATTTCTTCACGAACATTGACATAACATTTCTGGACTAACATTATTATTAGCTGGCCATTGCAAGAGATGATGACCAACAGACGGTTTTGTCTTGATGATGAAACTTGCGCTGCATTTTGGATCATAGCAAGGAAGAAACTGCGCCTGTCATTGGCCTCACTCTCTGGTCCCGAGCTACCTTGGACCAGTGGCAAGACATGAGTCAAGACGATTGGAGGCAACTCAGGATGCAGGCACTCTTGTCCCACATCCCGTGAGACCAGGGTTCACTATAAAACGTGTGGGATTCAAAAGTCCGCCGTTTATGTTCACCGCTTTGGGAGGGAAGTGCCTGACCTCTCTACCACAGCGACCCCTAGAACTAACATATCACAGCATTAACATGCACATAACACATCGTATTGCATTAACATACACATAACACATATCAGTGCACCAACATGCACATAACCCATATCACAGTACTAGAATGCACATCACTTATTCGTGTCCTGTTTTGGCTCATGCAAAGCATATGGTCACATTAAAGCCGATCCGTATAAAAAGCCTGCGCCAAAGCACTTTATATATTCTTGCAAGGAATGTCTAGCAATTCTGTATTTTTCTTGTTCTTCTGGTCTCTTAAGGAGTTAATTTTATTGTGTTTAGAGCCCTAATTCCCAGTGCACCCGACTTCATCGTCCATTTTAAACGGATGTACTTCCCATAGGGGCATGACCTTGCTGCCTTGTGAATCCAAACACAAGCAAGATTGTTTTGGGAGCCGTGTCAGTAACCCCACAACTTTGTTGACATGATAAATCTGCTAGTCCTTTGCACATCTCTCTTTAGTCTCATTTTGCGACATGCTTGGGAGGCTGCAGTGTACTATTCTACTCTCTCCAGGGACCACTAAGTTGATGCACATGACGTGTCAATCACCGTCAATCAAAACTTTTCGGCTCCCTGTGGAGTATAGGTCTCTACAAATACACCCCAATTCATCCAACACTGACCTGTCTATAGCTATTGACGATTTTGTGGGTTAAAGTTTCTACAGGATGGGGCACCGATCCCCATGCCCAACCCGCCTTAGTCACATTTTACGACATGCCAGACAGGTTACGGTGCTATTTTTGCTCCCTTTCGGGCTCCGGCAACACTCATGCCACATGACTTAGCTTACGAGTAATTCGAGTCTGGACTCAGCCAAGGGAGGAACATAACAGGTCTGTTGTCTGCCTCAAAGTAGTAGCCGTTGTACTGTGGATTAAAAAACAGAATCATAATTCACATTCGGGAAAACAAATTAACATTCCAAGACTAGCAAATTTGGGATCTGTAACCTCACAAATCTGTGGCTTAGTACAATGAAAACCTCCTAATACATCATCCCCGTCGGCAATGTCTGCTATGTAAACTACATTTACCTTAAATTTGTGAAAATGGAATCAAAGCACAATGAAGCACAAAGACTGTCCAATCAGGAACAAGATAGGAACATTTGACTTAAACTAAGATCAGTTTAATGCAAACATTGATCTTCTCTGTGTACCTATATGCTTTTTTATAGCAATGTTTTCACGATGAATGTCAGAGCCTAATGTACTATCATCTTTAGTAGTCTCACACGGCATGCTTGAAATACAGCAGTGATGCCGTGGCCTGATTTAGACAAGCTAAACAAGCTACAGACATGACTTCATAGTCAGTTCAGTTTACTTACACATGTGCCTTTCAACGTGCTGGAACTCGTCTAAGCTGGGCTAAGTGTACTGTATCTTTTGTTATAAGGCCGTTTTGTTGTAGTAATACTCGCATATTGGATATTCACATGTCACGTGACCTCATTCGTGGACTGTGACAAGATCGTTCTGTGTTGTAATCGAGGCTTATGGAGTCGATCAGGCCACATTCCCATGAGACGACCGAACAATTTTATGTTCTGTATGCTAATATACAAAAATACAAATCTTCAACTCCAACGTAAAGTCCGTCATATTGTATGGTTCTGAAACATGGAGGGAAGTAAAGGCACGTACAAACAAATGTACATACATTCGTAAACTGTTGCCTACTCGGAATACAAGAATGGCAATGGTACGATAAGATCACCAACATGGACACTATGGAAAGAGAGCGACAAATACCAGTCGAATATGAAATACGGAGGAGACTTAATAGGCCTAGCATTACATAATCAGTTTATAACATTGCAAGACATTATCTGTTTTTAAATACACAAGTCAAAGGAAAAAGCTGATGATCAAGACACTCATGAAAGAGAGAGCTGGATGCAAATGTCAAGGCAGCAGGTAAGACTTGGACAAAACTTGGACAGTAGCTCAGATGGCTCATGATAGGAAGACTTGAACAGTAGCTCAGATGGCTCACGATAGGAAGACTTGAACAGTAGCTCAGATGGCTCATGATAGGAAGACTTGAACAGAACTAGCTCAGATGGCTCACGATAGGAAGACTTGAACAGTAGCTCAGATGGCTCATGATAGGAAGACTTGAACAGTAGCTCAGATGGCTCATGATAGGAAGACTTGAACAGAACTAGCTCAGATGCCTCACGATAGGAAGAGTTGAACAGAACTAGCTCAGATGGCTCATGATAGGAAGACTTGGACAGTAGCTCAGATGGCTCATGATAGGAAGACTTTAACAGAACTAGCTCAGATGGCTCATGATAGGAAGACTTGGACAGTAGCTCAGATGGCTCATGATAGGAAGACTTGAACAGTAGCTCAGATGGCTCATGATAGGAAGACTTTAACAGAACTAGCTCAGATGGCTCATGATAGGAAGACTTGAACAGAACTAGCTCAGATGGCTCACAATAGGAAGACTTGAACAGTAGCTCAGATGGCTCATGATAGGAAGACTTTAACAGAACTAGCTCAGATGGCTCATGATAGGAAGACTTGGACAGAACTCGCTCAGATGGCTCATGATGGGAAGACTTGAACAGTAGCTCAGATGGCTCATGATAGGAAGAGTTGAACAGAACTAGCTCAGATGGCTCATGATAGGAAGACTTGGACAGTAGCTCAGATGGCTCATGATAGGAAGACTTGAACAGAACTAGCTCAGATGGCTCATGATAGGAAGACTTGGACAGTAGCTCAGATGGCTCATGATAGGAAGACTTGAACAGTAGCTCAGATGGCTCATGATAGGAAGACTTTAAGAACTAGCTCAGATGGCTCATGATAGGAAGACTTGAACAGAACTAGCTCAGATGGCTCACGATAGGAAGACTTGAACAGTAGCTCAGATGGCTCATGATAGGAAGACTTTAACAGAACTAGCTCAGATGGCTCATGATAGGAAGACTTGGACAGAACTCGCTCAGATGGCTCATGATGGGAAGACTTGAACAGTAGCTCAGATGGCTCATGATAGGAAGACTTGGACATAACTAGCTCAGATGGCTCACGATTGGAAGACTTGAACAGAACTAGCTCAGATGGCTCATGATAGGAAGACTTGAACAGAACTAGCTCAGATGGCTCATGATAGGAAGACTTGGACAGAACTCGCTCAGATGGCTCATGATAGGAAGACTTGAACAGTAGCTCAGATGGCTCATGATAGGAAGACTTGGACATAACTAGCTCAGATGGCTCATGATGGGAAGACTTGAACAGAACTAGCTCAGATGGCTCATGTTAGGAAGACTTGGACAGTAGCTCAGATGGCTCACGATAGGAAGAGTTAAACAGAACTAGCTCAGATGGCTCATGATAGGAAGACTTGGACAGAACTCGCTCAGACGGCTCATGATAGGAAGACTTGAACAGAACTAGCTCAGATGGCTCATGATAGGAAGACTTGGACAGAACTAGCTCAGATGGCTCATGATAGGAAGACGAACAGAACAAGCTCAGATGGCTCATGATAGGAAGACTTGGACAGTAGCTCAGATGGCTCATGATAAGAAGACTTGAACAGAACTAGCTCAGATTGCTCATAATAGGAAGACTTCGAGATTATTTGTTGAAAATCTATGCTCCGCAGGGAATGGTCAGGTTTTGGATTGATTTATTGATTGAATGTACTCAACACAAGAACATGTTCCTAATAAATTTCCACTGCCCCAATTTCTAATTCTATCTCTCTTGGTGACACCGATGACCTTTCAAAGGTATTTCATTCCACAAGTTGAAATGTGCAACTTCAGCGTCATAGATAAAAATCCAGTTTGACAGTGGCAGCATAGATTTGGTATATATATGCTGCTTATCAGTTGTATAGTGGATACAATTCATAGTCAAACCTTCCAAAATACGAAATTTTTGAATTTTTAAGCAGCTGTATTCAGTTTAACAATTGCCAAGTAGGATATCTGTAGCTTCCAACATATTAGGTCCTCAGTGTGCCCCGCAGAGAGCATGTCGGAAGAGGCGACTAACTGTGTGACATGATATAACGCCGGCCATGGTTAGGTGGTTTGTTAAAAACAGACTCAGAATTACCCTTGGGGCATTGAAAAACACGCTTATCACAGAGCTGGGAAAAACAGCAAATATTGAGCCCCTTGAATTAAGGAGAAAATATAAATCCCTTACTCAGTTTGAAAAACTAAAGAGGCTACCTGATCATCCTCTACACAAGAAGGTACAAGAGAGAACCAAAAAAAAATACTGCTAAGGAAATGCTCCAACCATTTGGCCAGAGAAATCCACAGAAAACATGCAGACATCATTGAAGCTGAAACCAAAATGTGCGAAGCACTCATTTCAAAATCTTGGACACGGTGCCAGGACAGGTCAAAAATAATCTTAGAAGTTTCAGGGTTAACGAAGAAAAGTGAGCAGTCAGCAACAGAGCAAAAAAATCCACGTTCTGCCAGGAGCAGTACCATAGCAACTCTTGGACACACGTATATACAGATGGATCAGCTTCAGTGAGCAATAAAAGGGGAAGCAGTGGAATCTGCATAGCTCACTCTAATGGCGACATAGAAAATCACACCGTACCAGCAGGAGAGACCTGTTCCAATTTCAGAGCTCAAACAAGAGAAGTTGGTGCAGCAACTCAGAATCTTATGAGCCAAAACATAACTAGAAGGAAAGCAGTCTCCAGGAGTGTACACAAAGCCATATCAAGACCAAACAACTTAAACTCTCACATGAAATAAAATACAACATAGGATTGCTGTCCCAATAAAAACAGACAGTCGAACAATGAATTCCGACCACTGTGGTATCCATAGAAACGACAAAAAACCAGATGAGCTCGCAAAAAGCCGGAAGTGCCGGCACACAGACTTCCCACCAACAGAGCTATAAAGAAGAAAAGACACTCATCAAGGGATCCATGAGAACAGAATGGACAGACCAGCACAAAGAATTCAAACCATAAAATAACAGCATAGACAAACTAAACAGAGACAGGCAGACAAAGATCTTCACACTCAGAACGGGACATTGCAGATTCAAGGCCCACCTCCATAGAATGGGTCTTATAGACACCGCCAAACAGCAGAACATATTCTGCAGGACTGCACGACCTATGCAGACCAAAGAGAGACAGCCTGGTCTAGGGGAACGACCATGCTCGCAAAGCTGTGGGGGACCGGCGAAGATCTGAAAAGAGCAGTCACACTCGCAAACCTCACCGGACTAGAAGCGTAGCATCAGTTGATTGAAGAAGAAGAAGTTAAGAACAGCATAGATGGCGCCTACCAGGCTGCGGGTCTACTTTGCTCTAGTGTTTAAGTCTATTAAGATGGACTCGCACATCGGTTAATCACCTTCCATGACACTTGTCCAAATGCAGCGGAGTAATGAGCTACTCGAGCCTAGCCCGCTAAGCAGGAAATCCTCCTCCCAGCTACATTCAGCTCCAGCCTGATATGAGACCTGCACAAGTGCATACGCCTCTGTAGAAGTACAGGTCGACTAAAACTAAGAATTGGTCTCAGATGGCACTTATGACTATTTGCTTTCAGGTGTATAATACCATAACTTGTCTATAATACTTGCCCTATATGTAGCACCAATCCAGACACTAGTGTTGGTACTAGTGAGAGCATCAGCTGGTATGAACTCTTCAGGGCCTCCTGGAGAGTAGACAGCCGCACCAAGGTCACTGCAAGTTGATACTGCGTCTGCTGCAGTGGCTGGTGGGTAATATTTGTGACACATGTGAAGAAGGTTAATCCATCCCTCGTTCGTGTCACACAGATCACGAGAATCTGGAGAGTTCAGGATGACCTAATGATCTTACGTCACAGTCATAGCATAAACATTGCGGAAATCAAGATGTGTAAAGTGTGTTATTTTTTCTAATGTATTTATTTACATACGTTTGGGAGGCGAGCAGGGCGGTGGGGGGGGGGGGGGGGGGGGGAGGGTCTCGAGGTTGGTGTTCGCCTCGGGTGCGGGAGGTCGTGGGTTCAAATCACGGTGAAGACCGGCATTTTTCACATGGATTATCCGGTAAAAATTACTCCTGATTTCTGAGCAGTGAGATCAGACACCCGCACGGGACGCGCACGTTAAAAATATCTTAGCAGTTGGAAATCGAAAGAGTAGGATTGACGGCCGCTGCTTAAGACAAAATTCAATTAAAAAATATACTCAAATTATTCTAGGAATTCTCACCCCACAGAGATTATGTCGCAAAAAGGGGACTATGGGGCAATAACATCAGATCTTGGTTATGTGGGTAGAGGAGCGGCATAGATGGCGCCTGACAATCTGCGGGTCTACATTGCTCTAATTTACGCGGCCACCAAAACTGGTCTGAAAAATAGGCGATTGTATATTCCAGGGCTACCAACTTAAAATAAATATTGGGATTGACCTGGTAAGCCACCAGAAGATATTTGCCTGCCATAAAAATATGAAACAAAGGAGGTCACACCTTCCAAAGACACGAGTAGACTGAAAATAGATGGATATACATATGTATACACGTCATGGTTATAATAACATTTGAGGGGAAAATAAAGAGAACCTGCATTGGTACCGAAGATCTTGACTTTAGTCTTGGGCGCTGCACCTGATGTCCGAACATAGAGTGTCTTGGGTCATTTACCTGTTTCCCTCTTTCTATCTCTGACGTGACAGTTATTCGTATCTCTGTTGGTGCTATGCCGATTATGGGGTATATTTTTTTCAGTTGGTGAAGGTTTTAGACATCCAGTAACTATACGGTCTATCTAATTTATTGTTTCTATACGTTTCACATGTGCAGAGTTCTTCCATTCTGATGCGGTGTACTCAGCTACAGAGAAACACTGATCGAGTGTTGATGTTCTGAGGACATCTGGCTTTGCTCCCCGTGCTGTGTCATTCAGTTTTCGAATGAAACTATCTTCTGCATGTATTTTCTGTTTTGTCTCCTGACAATGTGTGACATAGAACAGCGTGTGGTCCAACTTTACTCCCAAGTATTTGGGGACCGTGCTGTGTTCTAGATCATACCCTTGCCATGTGATGTGCAACTTCCTGTTCTCCTCTCTGTTTCTGAGGTCGTAGGCACATACTTGAGTTTTGTTGAGGTTTAGTTTGAGGTGATTTTTTTGGGTAATATAATACAAGGGCGTTTGTCAGTTTCTGTTCAACTTCTTCGAAGCCCTTTCCCTGGGCAGCTACTGCGGTATCATCAGCATATATGAATTATGTCACCTCTGTATCTATAGGGAAGTAAACCAAAAATGGAAATTTACAGCAGTGAACCAATTATAGAGGAATAATGTTTTTATCGGTACCCGGAACAGTTTTAAGAGGATAATTCTAGAGAGATCAAAATAGGCCATAGCTGACCAGTTGAGTGATGGGCAGGCAGGCTTTTGACAAAACATGTCCTGTACAGACCAGATAGCAACACTGAGAAAAATAATTGAACATAGTGTGGAATGGAACTCACCGCTTAAAATAGGATCTGTGGACTACGAGAAAACGTTCGACAGTTTGGAAAGGCATCGCTGTGGAAGTTGCTCTGACACTATGGAGTGCCCACAAAGTTCTCTAATATAATACAGAAAACATATGAAGCAACAAGATGTCAAGTGTTCCACAAAGATCAGCTTTCTGAACCCTTAGAAATAAGAAAGGGAGCTCGGCGGGGCTGTCTACTACCACCATTACTCTTCCTGCTGGCCATTGACTGGATTATGAAGTCGACATTATCGTCTAGCGACAACGGCATTTAACGACATTGACGAGGGAACTTGGAGATCTCGACTTTTCCGATGATTTGGGTCTTCTGTCCCGTACCCACAGCCAGATGGAAAATAAGATTCGTGTACTCGAAGAGAGGTCACTACAATTGGGGTTAAAAATACACAGAAACAAAACACAGGTTTTGAAATAACTGCAATAAATAATGATATAATTGGGCTGGGAGTCACTCACCTTCAGAATTTTTAGTCTTTCACATACCTTGGCAGCAACATAGACACAGTAGGAGGTACAGAAAATGATGTTTAGTTAGGAATACAGAAGGCCAGAGCAGATGTCATTGCATTGAGGAATTTATAGAATCCAAAAGAATTAAAATTAAAACCACAACCAAAATAAAAATCGTACAAAAAACTGTACTAAAACTGTACTAAAACTGTACTAAAACTGTACTAAAACTGTACTAAAACTGTACTAAAACTGTACTAAAACGTAACATCCGTTCCGTTACATGGCTCTGTAACACGGAGGACAACACAGGCACTTATGGAAAAGGTACAGACGTTGCCTGCGCAAAATACAAGTGTGGAAATGGTACAAGATCACCAACGTGGAACTGATGGAAAAAACGAGACAAATACCAGTGGAGCATGAAATACAAAGGAGACAAAGGCGATGGAAAGGCAGCACATTACGGAAAGCAGTAGATAACATTACCAAACAATCTCGGTTCTGGAATCCACAGGGCAAGAGAAGTAGAGGAAGACCGGGACACTCATGGAAGAGGGAAATGGAAGCAAATGTAAAGGTAGTTAACAGGACATGGACAAAATTGATTCAGATGGCTCATGATAGAAAGACAGCGAGTATTTGGATAGGTTCAGTGAGCCGACAGGTTTTTTATATATATATATATAACATTATCCTCGGCGTCAATCCAGTAGTTGAGCCATAAGGACGTCAACAATATGCTCTAAGCATTCCAATCTTTTGCAACACTACAAATGTGGGCCTAGCTCTTTGGTCAGTCCAATTCATCATCGCTTATGTGAGCGACCACGTGGACAGACATGGCCACCAAAAAGTTGTTCTATGCGTCCATCTGTTGTGAAGCATGCGTATCACATGTCCAACACAACGATGATTGCCTGATGTGGTTCACTTCTACAAATTCTCGAAACAAAGTTTGATGCCGAATTTATTTCTTGTGGATCCTATCCAGAACTGAAATTTTTAGTACGCGCCCGTTTCATTGCTCTCTGAGTGACACTGGACTTCTCAGCATCTGTTTTGCGTGTTCCATACTTTGCATCGGTAAATCCGTAATGGAATGATTATAGAATGGAAAGTGTGTATTCTTGTTGTGATGTATTTCATCTCTTGTAGTACTGGTATAATGAAGTTAAAGGAATACAAAATTTGCTTTTCGTCGTCCAGATATTTCTTAGTTGATTTGATGGTTGGCATTTATCTTTTGGCAAAGGTAGATAGAGTTGACATCATCTATGCTTTCCTCTACCAGCTTGATGTCCTGCTCTGGGCAGTAACGGTTTCGGGGGCATTGTGTTACTTGTATTAATCATCAGACCAGCAGCTCTCCTGCCCCATTTAGCTCATTAAAGGATTGTTGGGTCTCCTCAATTGTATGACCGATGAGAACAACGCTATCTACAAATCGTTAATGGGTGAGCCACTTGCCATTTATATTCCCACCTCTGTTAATCCAATGTTTGATATTGGCTTGGCTTGGCTTTGTTCGTTCTCAATCTCCCATTACTAAACTCTGAAAGGGCTTAAGTAACAAACTGTAGTCCAGAGAACGGAATGCGTTGTGTCGTAGTTTGCAGCTTGACTGCGACTTTTGCACCTTTCGGTCAAACACATCCGACTTCAGCAAGCATTATTTTGAGTATCGGGTTAGCATTCCCTCTTCGATCCCTTCTCCTTAGCCAGTCTGTCCTGCTGCAGCCTGTTTTCCAGGATCACCGCGTGGTGTAGAAGGGTCTTGGCAGCTCTGGTTCGCTGGCCCTGACGCAAGTAGTCAGCTAAGGGTCGCTGACCACTGCAGCTCTTGCGCTGCTCAGCATCTTGATCCCCAATGTTTGATTTAAGTTTCAGAGGCGCCCTGTTATTTTTTAGAGAATGTACTACAACATTGGTCTCAATACAATTGGTCAAAGGCTTTCTCGTAATCGTAAACACCAGACATAAAAGTATGCGCAGTTAACGCGCCATCTCCGTCAGTTGATGAAACGTGGGGAGGTGGTTAATGTTGGACAACCATTTTACAAATCCGGCTTGTTCTCTAGGCTGGTGTTCATCAAGAAGCCTGTCGATTCTGTTGGCAATGACTCAATGGATCTGGTTATCATACAATATGCTCCAATATTGTAAAATACACAATAATAGTAAAGTAAAGTATCATATAGCATTACTGCCGTAGGGGTGTGAGGTGTTAGCGATCTCACATTTCAAAGGCTCGGCTATATGAGGGCGGTAGCCATCTCCTCTCCCTCGCCGCTTTTACTTCCCGGACTGAACCGGTACCCATTTAAGGCTGGGTCGACACGAGGGCCATTGTGGTCTGAAAAAAAACATTACCGCCTCAACTGTGGAATGAACCCAGGACCACTCAGATGCGAAGCCAGCGCTCTAACCACTGCGCTACGCGGTTCCACATACAATAATACTAATTGTAAAATGAACTATAAATTATACACAATATTATTAACTGTAAAATGCCTCAAGCAGTAATCAGAACATTCAACATACCTACACCTCTGACACAAAATGGATATAGTTGTGTATCTGCTAGCTCAACCATTAAGTATGTCTCCGACCCAACTATAGTGATCTTTGCTTGAGTTTGAAGCGAATCCGGCTGAGGAACAAAGTTAGGGTCCCTATCACTATGGCTACCGCCCTCATATAGCCGAGCCTTTGAAATGTGAGATCGCTAACACCTCACACCCCTACGGCAGTAATGCTATATGATACTTTACTTTACTATTATTGTGTATTTTACAATATTGGAGCATATTGTATGATAACCAGATCCATTGAGTCATTGCCAACAGAATCGACAGGCTTCTTGATGAACACCTCGCCGCTTTTACTTCCCGGACTGAACCGGTACCCATTTAAGGCTGGGTCGACACGAGGGCCATTGTGGTCTGAAGAAAAACATTACCGCCTCAACTGTGGAATGAACCCAGGACCACTCAGATGCGAAGCCAGCGCTCTAACCACTGCGCTACGCGGTTCCACATACAATAATACTAATTGTAAAATGAACTATAAATTATACACAATATTATTAACTGTAAAATGCCTCAAGCAGTAATCAGAACATTCAACATACCTACACCTCTGACACAAAATGGATATAGTTGTGTATCTGCTAGCTCAACCATTAAGTATGTCTCCGACCCAACTATAGTGATCTTTGCTTGAGTTTGAAGCGAATCCGGCTGAGGAACAAAGTTAGGGTCCATTGTCGCATTGTTGGAACCGTCTTGATGATTCTTCCAGTGACTGTAAGAAATTAAACTATTTTATTAATATCTTTTCTTCATTCTTTTATTTGTATGAGTTTCAGTTTTTAAGTGTAATTCTTTACTCGTCTCTTCTGTTTTAGCTATGCGGCACTCCCGTTTCCTGTGTACATATGTTTTTTAGTGAAGAAATACCTTTTATTACGATTGTCGCCTCTATTAGCATATTAGCCTATTAGCGTATTAGCCTATTAGCATATTAGCCTACTTCATTTAATATGCACTGGCCTTAGAGTCTCGCCAATTTCTTACTTGTCTTTCAAAATGACAAGCTTGAAAGCAGTTGTAACTTGTAAAGGCGTAAAGCATGTTTATGTAAAGATGGACTGAACATGCATTTTCTGAGTATGATTTAAAAAGATGGACATGAAGAGTTCGGGAAGAACATACAGAACGCAAATCATAAACAAAGGGACTGAACCTAATGATGAACACGTTTCTTTCACACGAAACATAAGATCGCGGTGCTTCTGGCTACCATAGGCAGTCTATATGAAGCATAAGACCGCAGTGCTTCTGGCTACCATAGGCAATCTATATGAAGCATACGACTCCAGTGCTTTTAGCTACAATAGGCAGTCAATATGAAGCATACGACCGCAGTGCTTCTAGCTACCATAGGACGTCTATATGAAACATTAGACCGCAGTGCTTCTGGCTACCATAGGCAGTCTATATGAAGCATACGACCGCAGTGCTTCTGGCTACCATAGGCAGTCTATATGAAGCATACGACCGCAGTGCTTCTGGCTACATTAGGCAGTCTATATGAAGCATACGACCACAGTGCTTCTGGCTACCATAGGCAGTCTATATGAAGCATACGACCGCAGTGCTTCTGGCTACATTAGGCAGTCTATATGAAGCATACGACCGCAGTGCTTCTAGCTACCACGGGCAGTCTATATGAAGCATACGACCGCAGTGCTTCTGGCTACCATAGGCAGTCTATATGAAGCATACGACCGCAGTGCTTCTAGCTACCACGAGCAGTCTATATGAAGCATTAGACCGCAGTGCTTCTAGCTACCACGAGCAGTCTATATGAAGCATACGACCGCAGTGCTTCTGACTACCATAGGCAGTCTATATGAAGCATACGACCGCAGTGCTTCTAGCTACCACGAGCAGTCTAAATGAAGCATACGACCGCAGTGCTTCTGGCTACCATAGGCAGTCTATATGAAGCATACGACCGCAGTGCTTCTGGCTACCATAGGCAGTCTATATGAAGCATACGACCGCAGTGCTTCTGGCTACCATAGGCAGTCTATATTAATAGCACTGCTCTTTTGCAGCAGAGGTTTATTTAGCTGCTTCTGCTGAAATCTGTTTCAGCGTCACTTGGCTCTTCCCAAATGCCTAAATAATGACATCTAGTTTGCTAGTTATGTTAGAATTCCCTACAACATATTTCATTTATCTGACCACGGAGGAAGACCATTGTTGATAAAACCGAGAGAGAGAGAGAAAGAGAGAGAGAGAGAGAGAGAATATGCAAAAGAGCATTACTAAAAGAGTATAGTGATACTGAAAGAGATAATCTGAGAGAGAATACTGAGATAACGAGGACAAGCAAAAGACACAGAGAAAGAGAACAACCATGAGTGATAGTGACAGACACACTCACAGAAAGAAAGAATACAGATAGAGAGGCAGAGAGAGAGAGGCAGAGATAGAGAGGCAGAGAGAGAGAGGCAGAGATAGAGAGGCAGAGAGAGAGAGAGAGAGAGAGATGGAGTGAGTGACGAAGAAATACAAAAAAACAATGACTCTTACTGTAACTCCGTGTATGACGTTGATTCTGGCCAGCCCCACCCACTATTGCCATAAGTTAGCATTGTCCACGCCCCTGAATCCAACTCAACTGATTTCATTAAGGATGAGATATATTTCTGGAGATGAAACAGAATCATACAATTATTCAGCGAAAAGTCGTCACTTCCGTTTTTAAAACAAAATCTATAAATACAACTGACCAGCATGTAAAACAGCTAAGCCATGACCTACTTTAGTCTAAAGTAAGCTGGGGACCAGGTCTTGCACCAGGACTGGATAAACAGAGGGAGTTGCAGATCTAGACCAGCTCTTTAGCCTGGACGATACCGCTTTCAGGTGGACGGTAGCAGAATAATGAGAGGCTGTATTAGAAACACAAGCTGAGGATACTGACAGAATACCAACAAGGCAACAAAAATGCACATTTTGAGAACTTAGTTTTTTTCCCGTGGTAACACACGGCTGTGAAACGTGTAGAGTTACTCAAACCTCGAGTCCTTCGAGTCGAAATGTTATAGAAAAGTCTTCAGAATACTGTGCACCAAAACAAAAATAATGTAGACATTGGACAAGAATTGGGTATAGAGAAGTACAGAATCATAAATTGTATCATGACCAGAAAACTGACAGTCTTTGGCCACTTCAAAAGAAACAGCTGTCTCGATAGAACGGTAATGGGGTCAGGCCAGCGAGGTAGAGGTAGGCCAGGAAGGCGATGGCACCAAGATGTTAAGGAATGCTTGGGCATGACTCTGGAGCGGGCTGGAGATTTGACAAGAGATTGAGTTTCTTTCAGACGGGCTGTGATTGGTGCGCCATTTTTGAAGGACATGATACACGATGATTAAATACATCCAAAATACACAAACTCAGTGGCGTTTTCTTCAGTTAGATTTTAGTGGGCGGTAAGGACAATTTACCATCACGAGAGTTATAATATCGGGCGCCGAGTATAAAATGGTTGAAGCACTGATCTAGACCGCATTTCATTGATTGATTCTACTTTCCACTATATTATTGAAGCAGATCTACCACCACAGCTTGCATATTTACAGGAAGCCTGTACCAAGCATATGCTGGGGTGTTTTCAATAGCAATGGTTTTACATACTGAGGTTGCTAGCCCATGCAGTTTATCCATAGTCGCTTTTTCGACGATGTGTCGAGCCAAAAATGCACCGATATCGCAGTCTCGCTGTAATAACTTAACCTAACCTAACTGAACGTCTTTATATTGGTTTAGAAGACTCTGCAGAGTCAGTATACAACCAGTTACATTTACATTACCTTGTTCTAAAAACTATGCGCATCCAATTTATTCTAAAATGCATTAATTGTCCCTGCCTCATCTATTTTCTGTGGAAATGCATTCAAAGAATTCATCACTCTCTGACTAAAAATTTGTTTCCTAATATTTAATCTAGATATTTCTTTAGTTAATTTGTAGCTATGCCCTCTTGTTCTTGTAGGTGCTTGCATTTTGAAAAAAACTAGTTATAGTCTAATTTATCCGTTCCTTTGTTTATCTTATATACCTGTATTCAGTCACCTCGAATTCTTCTCTTTTCTAGTAAAGTACGACACAAAGTCAAAACGTCCTTTCCATAATGTACCGAAGAAGAAGAAGAGGAAGAAGAAAAAGAAAAGTATTATATTTATTGATAGAAAAGCAATACTTATCTTTTCGAAGGGCCCTTTCAGATGGTGGGATCCTATGCTTTAGCATGTTTTATCTATACCCAATTATGACCAACTCTTGGACGATAAAGAAAGTCAGGATCATTTCATTATCTCCCACAATATCTGTATTGGCAAGGTTCATGGTAATTGTGCAACACGGGTGATAGAGACCTCTCTCTCCGTTCATTTATTTGGAATATGTTCGGTCAGTCGATGGGTAAGAAGGTCACTGACGGGGTCAGGAAACACATTGGCCAATTTGGGCAGGGAATGTTCGCTACAAATGAGGCTATTTTCATGCGGCTTTCTAGCCTTGCGGATGCGTTTCTTGATGTCTCCCTTAATAGTGTTCCTATACGATGAGATGTGCGTCAAAGCGGGTTAGTTTTGCACAGCTACTTTTCCCGAGTGTTGGGTAATATGGTAAGATAAATGTAGTTCCAAAGGAAACACTGACGAGATAGATTGTTAGAAACGGTTTTGCGTTTTAATTCACCTCAAACAGAGTAATCTGGGTTCATGTCGTGCGTAATTGACTGCAGCTGGACATTCAATTTCGGGCTAATAGGAGGAAAGGTCGAGATAATGTTATTTTAGATAAATAAGTAACAACTTAAATAGAGATAGAAGTGTTGCAGAGATCGAAGTGTTGCAGAGATTAAAGTGTTGTAACCAAGTTTAGGGTGAGGGTTAGCTTGAAAACAATGGATGTTTGTCAGCTCTTGAGACCAGCAGTATACAAACATAATGATCGGCCTGTAGGCCATCGTGAGCCTTGTACTTTGTCGATATTGGGCATGGCGACATCTCCATATATCATGTCGTTCAGTCTAGGACAACACTATAACATGGTTGTTATTGCACTGTATGACACTATGGCTAATGTCATGTTGCTGTAGAAACTAGATGTTACTTTCTATATCATGGACCAACGTTGACAGATTCCAGAAATTCATCGCTAAGACGGCCAGAATAAGGGAAGCAGAAATTTTCATCTGAATTGATGCAGAATATTTGACACACCCAACAGTTAAAAAGTGGACTATTCCGAGACGCCATTACCTCAAATCCGATGCTAAAAATAGGTATTGCTTTTTTTTGGTGCGAATTAAAACGCACGTACCTTAAAGACTACATTTTGCTTGGTCTCACCGTGTTTATAAGAAGGGGTGACCAGGTCCCTTCCTCGTTGTCTTTTCTTCTCCGGCAGTAAACCAGGTATTATTAACAGCTGGGCGACTAGAACGTTCAGACACATTTGCTGTGAAAAGCGAGCTATCTATCGTTATCTGAACGTCCCAGATATGAAATTACGACATCCCGCACAGATGGAAGCTCCGACTTAGCTAAAACTCACCCATTCGCTTTCATTCGTGAAAGTGACCAATTGTGCCGAATGGTCGTCACAGAGGCTGGCCGATCCAGATTTATCCAGCTTATCTTCAAAGATGAAATAACATAGATCTTCATTCTGTGCCCAGCCGGCGGGGCAAACACACAAACCTGAAACAGACAGACAAGTTATTGCAGTTCAGCTTCAAATGTGAATGTTTAAATACGGATACGGTGGTTAAGGAGACATGGGTTCAAAACCTCTGCAATACTTACGTTTTTAAAACTTTGTATTTAACCAGATTTGACTTGCAAACCATTCGGTTTGCATGGACATATATTTCTCCAGTTTTAACCAACTTCCCCCTACCCAGGGAGCGGAAATTGTGTACACAGCCTGTTCTAGTACGACGTGACAGTTAATCTGTCCATTTTTGAAGGGTTCTCGAATGATCTATCAAAAACGTCAATACATTATGTAATTTCATAAATAACATTTGTTGACACCATTCGGTATCCAACCAGAGGGGCATAGCTGCACATCCTAATGGATAATACATTTGTATGGCTTGTGTCTCTTCAATTTTTGACATCATAAAATAATTACACATCTGTTGTATTACCAAAAGCAAACACGAAATGTCTTTGTATAAAAAAAAGCTTCCATCGAAAAAAAAGTTTTAAAATATTTACCTGTAATGGACTTCTATTTCTCCTATTTTAACCAACTTTCCCATAACCTAGAGGGCTGACATTTTGTACGTCCAATCTATCAAATTGGGACGGATCCTTGACAGGTCATTCAAAAGCTTGTACCGAAAAACTTCGTTTTTTAAAATGTGTATTACATCGACATCGAGATAAGGAACTTCAAGTTGTATTCAAACAGGCACGCGCGTTCAGGGAGTGGACAATCACAAGCCACAGGAAGTAAACATTCAAGATGGCGGAGGTGAAGATATCGACATGAACGAGGATCATTTTCAAAGTTTAAAGTGGCAAATCAATGCTGACCAACACCAACAAATATTTCACAAATAAAAACTCCAATGCATAAATTCACCAAAGAAACACCGAAATAAACCAAATTATACTTATGTAGTCCCTTCACACACAAAAAAAAATGTATTAGAATAAATAAAAGCTTGCACAGAAAAACGTAGTTTCAAAATATATTTACTTGTTTCTACATAATTTTAGCTGTCCCGACTCCTTGCGGCGTGTAGAGTCTTTTACTGTGGCGTGTAGAGTCTTTTAGTGTGGTGTGTAGAGTATTCTAATGTGGTGTGCAGAGTATTTTAGTGTGATGTGTAGAGTATTCTGGTCTGGTGTCTAGAGTATTCTGATGTGGTGTGTAGAGTATTCTGATGTGGTGTGTAGGATATTTTAGTCTGGTGTGTAGAGTATCCTGATGTGGTGTGCAGAGTCTTTTAGTGTGATGTGTAGAGTATTCTGGTCTGGTGTCTAGAGTATTCTGATGTGGTGTGTAGAGTATTCTGATGTGGTGTGTAGAATATTCTGATGTGGGTGTAGAATATTCTGATGTGGTGTGTAGAGTATTCTGATTTGGTGTGTAGAGTATTCTGGTCTGGTGTCTAGAGTATTCTGATGTGGTGTGTAGAGTATTCTGATGTGGTGTGTAGAATATTCTGATGTGGTGTGTAGAGTATTCTGATTTGGTGTGTAGAGTCTTTTAGTGTGGTGTGTAAAGTATTCTGATGTGGTGTGTAGGATATTTTAGTCTGGTGTGTAGAGTATCCTGATGTGGTGTGCAGAGTCTTTTAGTGTGATGTGTAGAGTATTCTGGTCTGGTGTCTAGAGTATTCTGATGTGGTGTGTAGAGTATTCTGATGTGGTGTGTAGAATATTCTGATGTGGTGTGTAGAGTATTCTGATTTGGTGTGTAGAGTATTTTGATGTCATGTGTAGTCTTCTACTGTGTTGTGTAGATTCTTCTATTGAGGTGTATAGATTATTCTATTGTATTGTGTAGAGGTCTACGTTTCTACTTCTTCTGGCTTACAGTTTATTCAGAATGTGTTAATCGGCCTTGTTACAGACCATCGTTTGTCGCCTCTAATAATATGACTGGCAGCTTACAGTGTTGTTAGTCTTTGCTCCGATTTCACATTAACTATTTTAAAAGAACATTTTCATCAGGAGAAAAATTTAGAAAAAAACCTAGTATTTACGCTACTTGGTGACTGTAAGGACACGCGTCCTTTATTCCCCTGCCACATAAATCCTGAAGGAGGACCGACCCTATCACAGGGAATGAAAGCCGTAAATACAGTGATCTCACTAATAGCTACCGTGCCCGTTGTCCCTTTAGTTAAAAGCATGTGAGCACAACTACAGTAAGCCTCCTTTTAGGAAGTTTGCAAAAGCATGAATGTGATTTTGTATATTCACTTATTGTGGGACTTTGTTTTAATTGAAGAGTCCACCAGCTTCATAATGCCAACCTTATAAGTTACCCCGGATAGCATTTATAGGATACGGTGTTTCTACACTTTTCACCCGAAAGCTCAAACTCTCCTGTCGTAAAGAGCTCCATTGTTCGCTAGCTGCGTACTGTACATCTGTTATCTTTCACTTCTCTTGGATCGGTGTTGTGTGCTGGATTAATTTGAAGGCGACTTTATAAATATAACACCATTTTGCTGCATCACGATAATGTTGTGCACAAATTATTATCAACAAATATATTTGGTTTTACCCAGATCACATCCACACCATTTGGTTCTATGGGAAAACAGAATAAGACCACTGCTTCCTTTCTTGACTATCGTAGAAAGTGACAGAATAAATTAGCGCATGTGACTGGCGACCTTATCGCATAGCAACCATTGCCGTGAAACCGAACTACAAATGATCTAGAGCAGGCTTTCTTTAAAGCTGGTTAGGGCAATCCAAAATAGAATGTGGGACCTATGCATGCTTCACCAAATGCGATAACGGGGTATGAAGATGAAACTGACATAAATGTACGACATTTCGGAGGAGTAAAACATGAATGTTTCTGCTTGTAGTTCAAGCATTCTATCGGAGAAAACAAAATGAGCTGACAGCAGCCATAGACTCACAGCTTGCGACACTGCGTTTCTCACCATTACCTAAAGCAACTTTGTCAAACATGAATGGCAGGTAAGCTTTTGATGTGAACAATGAGAACAATCAGAGTATTCACTTTTGGCCAATCCGCATTAACGGTCTTGGTGCGAGTGACAAAGATACTGAACGACGGATACGCAAACTCCACCGACGGTGGTGTCAAGTTGATACCGACAGATCAGAAAAAAACGACTGAAAAGCGACACGACAGATAACGAAGTGGACGTATAACACGAGCTATTTGCTTGCATGCTAATGTGTTGACTACTTGAATCGTGGTATTCAATCAGACAAGGTTGCCTGATGTTAGATAGCCAAAAGCTGATTGTCGGGTTGTTGTTTGCGAATGCGCATAATGAGTAAGTTTACTCTTTTTTGAGTCCTGAAAAGGGCGTTAAGTGGCGGGTTGCAGTAGCTTTCCTCACATCCCGAGCGTGCTAAAGAAGAGTGTCCTTCAGACGGTTGTGCTATGCTTCATCTGCATGTCACTCACTATTACGGGGATCACTTCAATCCCACACATCGTTAGCCAGGCTACCATGAAAACAGCCCGTTCCAAGTGAGGGCTGTAAGGAAGCCAAGGTGAGGGTCTTGGCCATTATGTTTTGCCTGACCCCAACTAACATGTCTGATAAGTATGTTGTGCCTGAGCAGACGTTAGTTTTCCTCAATCTGCTCTGGGGTACGATGATGGTCTAATGGCATGGTGCAGATCATCTCTCCATCTCGTTAAGAAACTGTTGTAGTCGTGTAGCCCCCGGAAAGACGTCATCCTCCTCCATCTATCGTCTGACATGCCCACAACATGGCCGGTCCATCTCTACTTTTGTGTGGATGCAGTGTCGACCAGATCCCGGAACTCTGGTGACGGATGCCGGCACTTCGGATGTGATCTCTCAAAGAGAAATTTATGACTCTTCACTTCACTGGTCTTTGAGTAGCACGATACTATTGGGTTTTTATTATTACAGACATACTACGTGCAGTCCAATAAAAGCACTGTCTATGGTAGATAGTGTCATAAGTGGATGGTTAGACACGTTATAATGAGTCTTTAGTATCTCCTTCATCAGCTCCCTACAGAGTATAGTGTCATTGCTACAATTCGTCCGTGTGTTACATGGAATTGAAAGTTGAACAGAGAATAACAACACTTTTACCTGCCTGGCAGTCACCTCGCGAGAGGTGGCCAAATTAGGATTGGACATAGAGCTGATTACCCCATTCTACAGAAACTAAAGGCCACGATAATTTCAATAGATGCGGATAAGTAAACTAGTAGAACACGATCTCAGCCATTCAAGACAGAGGTAGGCTCTTCGCGAAGTAGGCTAACGATATGGTGAAGCCATTAGGACTATGTGTCACTGAAAGATGTTGCGGAGAAAGGTGGAACAATTTGGCTGGCAGTAGAAATTGATTGATCGATTGATTGATTCATTCATTCGCCTTGTTGCTCCAAGCAAAGACTATCACTGCGGTCGACCCCCTTATATGAAGCCTGTATCCGAACATACTTTGGTCCCATCAAGAGACCCAACAGTCTTAAGAGAAAAGTGATGGAAGGTATAGTGCCAGACAAAAGAGGCAGGGGTAGGCCAAGAAGACGATGGCCTTAAGATATCTAGGAATGCCTGTGTATGACTGCAGCAGAGGTTAGAGATTTGGCAAGAGAAATAGTTTCTTTCAGACAGACTGTGATGAGGGCGACGTTCTATAAAGGACATGCTACATGATGATGATTCGAACATTTTCAGTGACGGTTAAAAGATGATGTTAAAACAACTTTGGAAGGTTTCAGTGGTTATATATATTTTTTTAAGCGTAGCGCCATTCAGCCGGCGTCCAGACCAGGATAAACGGATGGAAGAAATCACAAAAAAAGAACGAAATAACAAGTCCAGACGGAAAACAACTCCACGTATCCGTGAACACAAGTGTAAGTCGTCGACTAGTGTGAATTCCAGGCAAATCCGTGGTCTGGCGGCATCCATAATGATCCAAAACAGTAGATAAATATAGACTCGCAGCCAGTTACGGCGCCATCTTTGCCGGCTGAATGGCGCTACGCTTAAACTAGTTATACCTGTGTCGTATCTCACGGGTTAGTTCTGCCGGTTCACCTTCACGAATATGGCGTGTGGGAATTTTAGATGCTACTATGATGAGCTGAATACAGCTGGGGAGAGATGCCAGACTCACTCACACGCTGAGTGTTGTCAATACGAACTCTTGTGGTTATCGAAAAGGCACGACAAACTGCGTTAGATGCCTTCCCACCTTTCTACCCTGCGGGTTACATGTTTACGGAAAGGCTTCGGTGGTAACCCTGAGGCAAAATCTGCATCCTATGCTATCTCCAGTCGTCTCGATGAATGTCTTGTAACTGGCAAAAGGTAGCTTAGACTCTGTGAGTGAGGTTGACAAAAGGCGCAGTTTCTTCCTCACTTTAATCCAAATCTCCGCGCAAGTCACCCATTTCAGCGGACACAGCAAGCGATACGACTGTCCACACGGCTGAACAAAGAGAGTGGTCTTCATCACTTGTGATGGACAAACTATCAATATATTTTATTTAATGGGTACATGTTAAATGCAGGGCAAGAGAACTTGTATTAGAACAGTTCAAGGGTAATCTGAAGGATGTTGGTGGTAATGATGGATGCAATTGACTCACTTGAAAAAACCATTACCAAACCATTGGATATTCTTATCCCCAACCTTGTAATCTCCGTAGTAGTGAGCGACACGCAGATGAAGCCAGGCATAGCACAACCGCCTGTAGGATCTCAGTTCACCTTCATCAGCATGCTCGGGATGTAAAGCAAGTTACTGCAACCCGCCACTCAACGCCCCTTTCCAGGGCGCACAAAATAGTGAAGTCACTTATAGTGGGCAATAAACAACAACATAATTAGGCATATATTGTGAGTGTTTCATTGGTGCAGCCATGCCACGGATTTCCAGTTCAATGTACACAAGTCGACGACTTACACATGTATCCATGGAAACGCTATATGGTTTTCATTTGGATTAATAAGTTTGCTACCTATTTTCAACACTACTAATTGGCAAAGCCATCGCTATTTTAGCTACGCTTTATCGTAATTCTACGGACCACTGCACAAGGCAATTATAGAGTCCTCAAGTCACGTCGACTCTATCAGTGAGTCCTCAAGTCACGCCGACTCTATCAGTAAGTCCTCAAGTCACGTCGACTCTATCAGTGAGTCCTCAAGTCACGCCGACTCTATCAGTAAGTCCTCAAGTCACGTCGACTCTATCAGTGAGTGCTCAAGTCACGCCGACTCTATCAGTAAGTCCTTCAGTCACGCCGACTCTATCAGTAAGTCCTCAAGTCACGTCGACTCTATCAGTGAGTCCTCAAGTCACACCGACTCTATCAGTAAGTCCTCAAGTCATGTCGACTCTATCTGTGAGTCCTCAAGTCACGTCGACTCTATCAGTGAGTCCTCAAGTCATGCCGACTCTATCAGTAAGTCCTCAAGTCATGTCGACTCTATTTGTGAGTCCTCAAGTCATGTCGACTCTATCACTGTCTGTACAACTGTCCTAATAATTGGAAATGTAAAATCTCTTCTTCTTCTTCTGCTGCTGCTTTTTCTTCTTCTTTTTTTTCTTCTTCTTCTTCTTCTTCTTTTTCTTCTTCTTCTTCTTCTTCTTCTTCTTCTTCTTCTTCTTCTTCTCATGTTAGCTCCTCTTCTGCCATGGAGTGCATCAGTCCTCCATATATGTTTGCAGTCTAAATTTGCAGACAAACAGGCGATTTACTTGTTGTGCCTCTGCATGATGGAGGGGCTGCCTTCTTTTGTTATCCATACAGGCTACGGAATGTTACATAATTAACAGCAAAATGGTATATGCCAATAGTAGGCCGCCAGAAAGTTTTCTGAGAACTGAATTGCTACAAACGAGGCGAGCTTTAGTGTCAAAGGTCAAGGCAAAGGCAACCACGCCGTCGGAAGTGAAGTGTTAAATACTTCCATTGTAGTAGGTCTCAGTTTTTTTTAAGAAGGATTAAATGGTGCCTTTCCTATCCCCGCTTTTCTTGACTTTAAGGCAGGTATAAATTAGAGCTGGGTCGACTGAAACGCTTTAAATAACTTTCTCCTCTCCCCCTTTCCAAGCCGGGAATCGAACCTTCTGGCGTTGTTGTAAATGACAGTTGCTCTAACCCATCTGTGGCTTAAACACAAACGTATACGTATATCGTTTACATAATTGAAGGTCTTGTTATATGAACAATTTGCATATATGTACTGATGAAACAATTTGCATATATGCTATACTGATGAAACAATTTGCATATATGCTATACAGATTAAACAATTTGCATATATGCTATACAGATTAAACAATTTGCATATATGCTATACAGATGAAACAATTTATATATATGCGATATACATTAAATAATTTGTATATATGCGGTACAAATTAAACAATTTGCATATATGCTATACAGATTAAACAATTTGCATATATGCGGTACAAATTAAACAATTTGAATATATGCGGTACAGACTAAACAATTTGCATATATGCGGTACAGATTAAACAATTTGCATATATGCGGTACAGATTAAACAATTTGCATATATGCGGTACAGATTAAATGAAGAGTCTATGTGACACGATGCTATGCCTTTCCTTTCACGATGTATAAATACTTACCTAAACAGTATAAATTGACAAACACAAGTAATAGCGATGTATACATGATCAAGTTTGCAGTTAGCAACTGTACACTGAAATCCCGACACCTAATTCACGAAGCATGGAATAGCATTGTCCAAATGTATTTCACAGTGACAATAAAAGTGATATCTGATCAATCTGATTGCTGTCACATAGGCCTGTTGATTTATTGATAAATATCTATATCACACGGATACGGTATTACTGTTAAAAGTTCACTTAGATTTAATCTGTGCAGTATTTACTTAGGCTAAACGGATGTGCGAAGAGCTTATTTCCAAGTGGTTGTGATACCGATGTCTTATCCCCGTGGGCGCGGGTTTAAATCTCCTGTAAGGCCTATATTTGTTTTTTCTATTTGTGATGCTGCTGTTGTTGTTGACGGCACACATTTTGTACGTGTATTCCTTTGTGCGGCCCTGAAAATGGCGTCAAGGGACGATATTTGTCAGTATATTGTGCCTGACCCTGACGCGACGCCCTGGTCAGTATGTTGTGCCTGATCGGACTACTATCTCATTTCCCCATTCTAATCGTGATACCATTAAAAACCTAAACATATTTGATGTGCGGGGACTGCAGTGGCAAGCGATCTTTATACATCAAACTTAAACTTCTGGGATATACACTTAACATGTGTGATTATTAAGTGTGAAACATGGCCATTGCTGAGAATAATATTTTTTTTAGTATTGAAAGGTCATGAGTGGCCGCTGGGGTCTTTGTGTATGGCAAAGATAAGAATAGCACCACTGTCCCACAGAAAGCATGCCGTCAGAGATGACTAACTGTGTGACACGGCATAACACCGGCCATTACTTTGTGGTTTATTAAGAGCAGCATAGATGGCACCTAACAGACTGCAGGTCTACTTTGTTCTAGTGTTTGAGTCTATTTAGAATGACTGTTAACACCCCCCCCCCCCCCACCCATCCGCGGCACTTGTTGCAACGCAGCGGAGTAATAAGCTGCTCGAGCCTAGAACGCTAAGGAAGAAATCCTTCTCACGACTACATCCAGCTCACACAAGAGCTGAGATCTGCACATGGTTTTTTTGCACTTTGTTTTACACGATGACCTAGCCAGCCCATGAACAACACTCTTTAGTCTCCTTAACGACACCTTCAACACCAGGCTCTTTTCTGATAACGTTGGTAAGGGACACGAGATTCGCAATGGGATTTGGAACATCTTTTTCTTTGTCATATTTTCGCTCCATCTGAAGCATAGAACCCCTACTGAAGCATGCATCCTTACAGGAAGCATGTATGAAAGCGTTTGTATGCGATCTTACAGTGGTGGTTTACGGAGCAATTTTGTTGTTGACATGGTGAGGTTGCTAGTCTCAAACACAGCCCTTTTTAGTCACGTTTTGCGACATGCTAAGGAGGCTACATTGGCCATGTTCGTTCCTCCTTTAGTACAACTCAGATGAAATTCTCAAGGACTTGTCGTTTATCTCCAAATGCAGCATTGGGTCACCACTATATCTGGAGTCTTTACTGGAAGCCTGTATACGAACACTTGTAGTAGTGGTTTCAAAAGCAATGGTTACACATGATGGGGTTGCTAGCCGTCTACGACGTGACTGGAATGTTACAGTAGTCATATTATTTTCAACGAGAGGTCGTGTTTATTAGGAGACCTAAATTAGCGTTGTATCAGTAGCTGTCCGCCATTGCTCTTAGTTTTATCATAACTAAGGTATGCGTGCCGGCCATCTTTGTACTAGGCAGTGATGTGCTAGATTAGGGGAGGACTGATACCATTGTGTGTGTATTGATAACGTTATTTAGACATGGGATAATGACACAATGTTTTTTTTGTGTTTACCGTGTCAATTGATATGTTCATTTTCTTGTTCTTTTTTGTTTTTAGGTCGTCGTCGCTCGCTCATTGTCAAATAACTCATTTTCTTCATTAACTTAACTCCTGGCCTCAGCTTTCCTCGCTGTAATGCAGATTTTCTCTGAAATAATCAGTTTACTCAATAAATGGGATGGGCTGTCGCAGAACTTATCTCGTTCCAACACAGTTTATCTCTCAAATAATCAATATCCTTAATAAACGTGACGGTCTGTCACGGACTTATCTCGTTCCAATACAATTTATCTCTCAAATAATCACTATCTTTAATAAACGTGACGGTCTGTCACGGACTTATCTCGTTCCCATACAATTTATCTCTCAAATAATCAATATCCCCAATAAACGTGACGGTCTGTCACGGGACCTATCTCGTTCCAATAGAGTTTATCTCTCAAATAATCAATATTCTTAATAAACGTGTCTGTCTGACTTCCATCGTTCCCATATCGTTTGTTCACACATAATCACATCAATTTCCAACTCTGTCTCAATCTACTCTCTTCCGGCTACATTTTATTCCTGAAATGGAAAGGTCCATGCTGCCACGTCACTTACCTTGTGGAGTCAGCAGTCCTATGAAATATGTTATATTGCTTGTCTATCCTACCAACGATAACACGTATCTGTATCTAATTTTTACGAGAGGGCTTCAAATAAAAACCTTAAATATAATTTTTTTTCTTTATATTCTGAAAAAGTGAAATACAACTGCATCATTTTTCGATGTAGTCACCATTTGCGTTCGATACACGTGCGTGGATTTGTTCGGGAAAAACATTCTCTTGATCGCCTGTCTAACCACTCATGCACTACCTGCTGGACCTCTTCGTCAGAACTGAAAGTCTGTTCTCCCAATGCCCCTATTAGTCGTCCAAAGACGTGAAAATCCCCTGGGACCACGTCTGATAAGTAGGGTAGACGTCGGAGACACTAAAATTGGAGGGCTTCTATGGTTGTAGTGTTTTTACGGATCGAGCATTGTGATGTTGAAAAAGGAAACCGTTACTCCGAAATCCACGTTTGGATTTGATTGCGGCTCGAAGATGATTCATAAAAAGATCTGTATGCGTGGCACTGGTGATAGTGTTCCTCCTGGGCGTCTAGGACTCTCAAAAATAACGCCTCGGCTATCCCTAAAAGAGAGTCAGCATAACCTACCCTACAGATTGCTTACTCGCTCTTTTTAACTTATCTTAACGTCTTTATACTGGTTTAGAAGACCCTGCAGAGTCTGTATACAACCAGTTACACTTACATCACCTTGCTCTAAAAGCTATGCTATATTTCCTAATATCTAATCTGGACCTCTCTTTAGTCAGCTTGTAGCCATTCCCTCGTGTTATTGGAGGTGGCTGAATTAAAAAAACAACTTGTTATAGTCTAATTTATCCATTCCTCTGATCATCTTATAAACCTGTATTAAGTCACCACAAATTCTTCTCTCTTCGAGACACTGTAGGCCGGTTTTTCTGAGTCGTTCCTCATAACTGTAATTCTGGGATCCCACTATCATCTTTGTCACCCTTTTTTGTATTCTTTCTAGCATGTTTATGTCCCCTCTATGATAAGGACTCCACACCTGTACACAGTACTCCAATCTAGGTCTAACTAATGCTTTATACAGTTTGACGATCACTTCCTTGCTCCTATGTTAAAAAGATTCTTTTTATGATACCTAACATTGCATTTGCCTTTTTCACTGCTACCTTAACTTGCTCACTCACCTTTCCTGTAAGATCCATTATAACCCCTAGGTCCTTTTCCTTATCTATCTTTCTAATATTGTTCTCCCCCATTCTGAAATTATGTTCCATATTGGATCTACCCATGTGGATGACTGTACATTTATCTACATTAAACTCCATTTGCCAGCTTACAGACCATTCTCGAATTTTATCTCAATACGACATCAATATATCCACTTCCGCTTTAGATTAGACACTACTGCATAGTTTTGTGTCATCAGCAAATTTTGCAATCATGGACGGTGAACCCAGGTTTTATCTCCGCAAACAATTCTTGCAAGGGAACATCACCGCCTGCTTCAAAGCGCCGCAACGGTTTCTGACAGGCATCAACGCGTCGTTGCTTCAATTCTGCAGACAGCTGCCAAGTACCCACCTTACAGCCACGTTATGGTAATGTAGTAAATCATGGATGATGTGATGTGCTGAACCTTGACTGATGTCCAGATGTGCTGAGCCTTGACTGAGGTCCAGATGTGCTGAACCTTGACTGATGTCCAGATGTGCTGAACATTCACTGATGTCCAGATTTGCTGAATCTTGACTGATGTCCAGATGTGCTGAACCTTGACTGATGCCCAGATGTGCTGAATCTTGACTGATGTCCAGATGTGCTGAACATTGACTAACGTCCAGATGTGCTGAACCTTGACTGATGTCCAGATGTTCTAACCTTGACTAATGTCCAGATGTGCTGAACCTTGACTGATGTCCAGATGGGCTGAACCTCGAGCAAGGTCCAGGTATGTGGCAATTTCATTCACAGCCAAACGGCGATTTTCCTTTACGAGACAGTCAAAGGCTGCAATCGACTCTGGGATAACTACTCGGTGATCTTGACCCAGTCGTGGTCAGTCTGTCACGAAGCTCATTCCGTTTTGAAATGTTCTACTCTACTCATACATTTGCTGGGGTACGGCGTGAGCTAGTGGTTAAGTGACACTGTTCACAACCCGAAGGTGCTGGGTTCACCCCCCAATCACAGCACTGGCCGTTACCCCGGGGAGCAAACCCTTGAAAATGCAGGAGGAAGCAGATCTTACATAAAGTGTATGCCGAAGTCGGATGCACTAGGCCGACAGGCGCAAAATAAAAACATACTGCAACGCACACCGCCTTGGGGAACAGAAACATAAGGAGAACGCAAATACAATTTAAAAAAAATACGCTTGCTGAAGTGAAAAGCATGCAACTCCATAACTGAACCTTCACGAATCTCGACATGTTTCACACCTTCTAAATAAACGGATACCAGACCGCTGCTCTTCTTTAGTGCAAATCAATATTATTACGGCCATCTTTTAACTGCAATTATGACGTCATGGTGTTTATCTGCACCGGGATGACACGTGCAGTACACTTTTGACATCCTTAGCAACCACATTAGCAAGTTACAATACAAAGGCATGGTTTTTCTAATTTTTATCCCACTTTTCAAGTTTTCATTTGAAGCCACATCGTAATTTGTTGTGCAGATATCTGAGTTTGCATTGATTGCTTCTCAGTCAGTACATTGTCACTTTCTGTATTTTTGGTTACAGCAGAATACTTTTTGTGTGCCAAACAGCGGGCGTTCTCTATGTCACTTCTCTCTGCTGCTGTTTGAACACATATGTTATGTTAGACTTGTTGTATGTCTTTTATGTGTCACTCGTCTCTGTCGCTGTTTGGCTTGGCTTGGCTTCGTTCGTTCTCAATCTCCCGCTACCAAACCCTGAGAGGGCTTATGTAGCAGAACGGAATGCGTTGTGTTATAGTTTACAGCATGACTGCGATATTTGTACCTTTCGGTCCAACACATCCGACTTCAGCAATCATTTTTGTAGTACCGGCTTAGCATTCCCTCTTCGATCCCTTCTCCTTAGCCAGTCTGCCCTGCTGCAGCCTGTTATCCAGGATCACTACGTGGAGGTGTAGAAGGGTCTTGGCAGCTCTAGCTCGCTGGCCCTGACGCTAGCAGTTAGCTATGGGTCGCTGACCACTGCAGCTCATGCGCTGCTCAGCATCTTGATCCCTGTCGCTGTTTGAACACATATATTATGTCAGAATCTTAGTATTCTCTATGCTTTTTGTCCTAGAAAATGTTTAAAGAAATATGTAATATCAGTCTATGTGTTCTCTGTTCTGTTTGTCCCAGACAATGTTTAAACAAATATGTGATATCAGTCTTTGTGTTCTCTGTGCTATTTGTCCGTGACACTATTAAGAAAACATACGTGATATCAAACTGAAGGTTTTATCTGTGTCTCTGACGCTGTTGAGATAAAATGTGTGACATCAGACCGTGTTGTCTCTGTGCCATTTGTCTCTGGCTAAATTACAGACAAATGTGTTATGGCAGAGTATGTATTCTCTGCGTAATTGACTTCTGCGGCTTCTCCCCATTTTTCAAGATCACAATGTCTCTGAAACTAGTCGTTCACAGTTGATTGCAAGGGAAACAACCGCATTATGTCCAATACGTTAACGATTGAAACGATTGCTGGCCTTCCCGACCTCTTCAAACTTCAAATGGGCTCAGACTTCTCCCAATGTTGACTTACAGAGTGGTCATGGGGGCCTTAATTTTCCAAGGTAGAAGCAGAGGTAATTCCATAACATACATTGCTGTCGAGGACAAAGTGTTATATACATCATTGTACTGGGTATCAGCTTTTCTCCACATGGGGTGTCCAGTTCCATTTCTTCCACCCTTGGTTCATATATGTAAGTACGGTACCCATTGCTAACTAGGTAGTCTAGAGCATGTAAGACCATTAGTCACATCTGGGCTCTTTACGGCATTGCGCAAGTATTCTAATCGCTTCACTGTCAGCTCAGATGAAAACGTAAGCCAAGAAATTACAAATAAATATCCCCTTACAGTTTACCAAGAAGAAAACGACACAGAAAAAAGGTAACAATTAAACTAAAATAAGCGTTAGACACAATAGAGTGTGCATATTCGTGTGTGTATGTATGTGCGTGCGTGTGTGTGTGTGTGTGTGCCTTTGTAACTTGTTAATATGGTTGTATGACATGTCGGTGCAGAATAATTGTCGCTTCACTACTGACATGCACCACACAGGAGCAGCGCTCTGTTATCATTTTTAAGAGCGTCAGTGATTGAAGAGCATCGGTGATTGAAGAGCATCGGTGATTGAAGAACATAAGTGATTGAAGAGCATCGGTGATTGAAGAGCATCGGTGATTGAAGAGCACCGGTGATTGGAGAGCATCGGTGATCCCCGTTATCGATACGCTACAGTTGTCCAAACTGTACATGGGTATTTCGCTTAGACCAAGTACAATGACATCTCTAACGCATCATTGTGCACATCAGCAGTGTTTTACATGATGTTACCTTTTATATTTGCTCATAAAGCAGTGTTTACAACGGGAAACTAAACATCCATATTTAAGCTTATTGTTTTATGCGCACGTTTGTCATTTAGTCATGTGAACAGTTGATATAAGAATCGTTGAAGCGGATAGCCGACTTTTCAGTGACCATCCTTACCAGCTGGCTAATCCGTCCGGAGAAGTGTTGAAGTCTTCTGATAATGTCACGTCACTGTCCTCTGTTAGTCAGTCCGGAGAAGTGTTGAAGTCTTCTGATAATGTCACGCCACTGTCCTGTGTTAGTCAGTCCAGGGGCTGGTGTTGAAGCCTTCTGATAATGTCACGCCACTGTCCTCTGTTAGTCAGTCCGGAGAAGTTTTGAATTCTTCTGATAATGTCACGTCACTGTCCTGTGTTAGTCAGTCCGGGGACTGGGGTTGAAGTCTTCTGATCATGTCACGCCACTGTCCTCTGTTAGTCAGTCCGGGGACTGGGGTTGAAGTCTTCTGATCATGTCACGCCACTGTCCTCTGTTAGTCAGTCCGAGGACTGGGGTTGAAGTCTTCTGATCATGTCACGCCAATTCCCTCTGTTAGTCTGTCCGTAGACTGATGTTGAAGTCTTCTGATCATGTCAAGTCACTATCCTCTGTTAGTCAGTCCGGAGACTGGTGTTTAAGTAATCTAGTCATGCAGCTCCACTGTCCTCTGTTAGTCAGTCCGGAGACTGGTGTTGAAGTAATCTAGTCATGTAGTTCCACTGTCCTATGTTAGTCAGTCCGGGGGCTGGTGTTGAAGTCTTTTGATCATGTCACGCCAATTCCCTCTGTTAACGGCAAATTTTCTCGGTTCGGCATAAGTCAGGGGGTATGTCCTCTGAAACATGTTGAGAATCATTGAAAGAGACGATTGCTAGCTAATGAATTCACTAAGCTCATATACAGAATCCTCCGCACGAACTTTTTACGTCATAGCGAACGATCGAGTCATGGCTTTTTTATTATACCAACCAACCGCCTTCGACCTTCTGTGGTGTGAAACGCTTTATCGTTTCAAGGCGATTATTGTATTTATGAATCCTTATGAGAACCCGTGCTTAGCCCTACAGCGAGGAGGAATAGAAAGGAGCAATAAAACGTATATATGTATGGTTTAGTGACCACACCAGGACCAACATAAAATGTAACCCCAGTTATGCCACAAAACGCTCGTCAAGGACGAAGAACAGTTGAAAATATCTAACAAATCATTACAAAACAAAACTTGATGTATCACAGGAATGTCATACAGTTTGAGTTGGCAGCCATTATCAGGAAATGAGTGAACAGGAACGAGCCTGTCAAGGTATGGCAGTTTAAAAAAGTAAACTGATGAATAAATGATAATATGATTTCATGTAAAAGTGAACACGTAGGCCACAATTAAAGGAACAGACCGCCATAAACATGCTGCAAGTGGAAATTAGTAGATGATGTAGTTATTGTACTCAAACAGACACAATACAAAACTGAAGTTACCACCACAATGTCTTCTTCAATCATAGAACAACACAAGTTAATTTGCTATTAAGCTACTGTCTTTTCTGTTGTCTGGTGTGTGTCTTTTCTGTTGTCTGGTGTGTGTTTTTTCTGTTGTCTGGTGTGTGTCTTTTCTGTTGTTTGGTGTGTGTCATTTCTTTTGTCTGGTGTGTGTCTTTTCTGTTGTCTGGTGTGTCTTTTCTGTTGTTTGGTGTGTCTTTTCTGATGTTTGGTGTGTGTCTTTTCTGTTGTCTGGTGTGTGTCTTTTCTGTTGTCTGGTGTGTGTCTTTTCTGTTGTCTGGTGTGTGTCTTTTCTGTTGTCTGGTGTGTCTTTTCTGTTGTCTGGTGTGTCTTTTCTGTTGTCTGGTGTGTGTCTTTTCTGTTGTCTGGTGTGTGTCTTTTCTGTTGTCTGGTGTGTGTCTTGTCTGTTGTCTGGTGTGTGTCTTTTCTGTTGTTTGGTGTGTGTCTTTTCTGTTGTTTGGTGTGTGTCTTTTCTGTTGTCTGGTGTGTCTTTTCTGTTGTCTGGTGTGTTTCTTTTCTGTTGTCTGGTGTGTGTCTTTTCTGTTGTCTGGTGTGTGTCTTTTCTGTTGTTTGGTGTGTGTCTTTTCTGTTGTTTGGTGTGTGTCTTTTCTGTTGTCTGGTGTGTCTTTTCTGTTGTCTGGTGTGTTTCTTTTCTGTTGTGTCGTGTGTCTTTTCTATTATCTGGTGTGTGTCTTTTCTGTTGTCTCGTGTGTGTTTTTTTCTGTTGTATGGTGTGTGTGTGTTTTCTGTTGTCTGGTGTGTGTGTTTTCTGTTGTCTGGTGTGTATTTTCTGTTGTCTGGTGTGTGTCTTTTCTGTTTTCTGGTGTCTTTTCTGTTGTCTCATGTGTGTGTGTTTTCTGTTGTCTGGTGTTTATGTTTCCTATTGTATAATGTATATGGTTTCCTAGTACTGATAGAACACCTGTCTTTGCTATTGTTGCCACTCATTGTTTCCTTTTCTTTAACGAAATATCATTTCCTATATCTAGAGAAGTTGGTGACCGATCGGTTTGGATATCGGACTATTATTCAAAGTGGCATACGCTGTTGTTGTTATTGCTGTTGTTATTGCTGTTGTTATTGTTTTGTTGTTGTCTGAACTACTCGTGCTGATTGAATTTCTGGGGACGTGTCTTTGGTACCTAGTTACAGTGGCTCTTTCGACATTGCAAGGCATACTTGGCTTGGCTTCGTTCGCTCTCGATCTCCCGCTACCAAGCCCTGAAAATTGCTTTGCAAGTAGCAGAATGTAGTCAACAGAATGGAATGTGCTGTATCGCAGTTTACAGCTTGACTGCGATATTTGCACCTTTCGGTCCAGCATATCTCACTTCAGTCGGCATTTTTTAGTACCGTGCTAGCCTTCTCTCTTCGATCCCTCCTCCTTAGCTAGTCTGCCCTGCTGCAGCCTGTTATCTAGGATCACTTCGTGGAGGTGTAGAAGGCTCTTGGCAGCTCTGGTTCGCTGGCTCTGACGCTAGCAATCAGCTATGGCCCGCTGGCCCTGACGCTAGCAATCAGCTATGGCCCGCTGGCCTGACGCTAGCAATCAGCTATGGCCCGCTGGCTCTGACGCTAGCAATCAGTTATGGCCCGCTGGTCCTGACGCTAGCAATCAGCTATGGCCCGCTGACAACTGCAGGTCATGTGTCGTTTAGCATCTTGATCCCACCAAGATGTACTTGAGAAGGTGGAATAGGATCCTCCTGACTGTAGTGCAACACGGGGCTCCTCAGTAAGTTCAGCACTATTGGTATTATAATGTTGATCCTTATCAGGTTGGCCAGGCTGCTGTGACCTTCTCATCTTTCAAAAAGTTCAGATGAGAACGTGACGTATGGTCTTGATAAGAATATTTCACCTGACACCTCATTACTCTTCGTTACCAAGACGCATGCGTTCAAAACCATGATACGCAAAGTTGTTTCTTATTATAGTAGGTAAAATAAGAGCCTGTGACTGTAGGAGTGAGCATGTTTGATTTATCAGCTCTATGAATTACCCTGATGGATCAGCAGTAGCAGTAGCCATCAAAATGGTCGTAATATTCTATGATGAAGATTTGCAAGAATCAATTCTTATAAGGAATATTTAAAAAAAATAAAAAGACATTAATATTGTGTTGTTTACTCAGCGAATCGCTACTGCTGAGAGCATCTCAAGGAACAAAGGCACAGACAACAAGTTTTACTTGCTACAAAATTCCTTCAATGCAGGCTCTCTTTTTTTATTTCTACACTGTCTTTCTCTCCTTTCATTTACTTCCCTATTAGATGTCCCTTTATCTACCTATCTAAATATATGCTTTCATTTTCTCTCAATCTCTCTTTTTCTATCGCTTTCACTTTCTCCCACACACTCATATTCTCATATGTGATGTAAACTAAAATGTGAAGATTGTTAAATGAATTTATTTGATGTTTTAGTTGAAAAGAGTAAATAAAATTCAATTAAAAAACCTGCAAGCGTTCCCTGGTCGCGATGGAGGTTGGTGTTGAATGTCTACAATGAGTACGATTATTATTTTGTGGGGGAAGGAAGACTAACGACTGGTGAGGCAAAATATACTGATCAGACATGTAATTCAGGTTCAGGCAAAATATACTGGTCAGACATGTTAGTCAGGTTCAGGCAAAATATACTGATCAGACGTGTTAGTCAGGTTCAGGCAAAATATACTGGACAAGATCCTCACCTTGGCTTCCTCGTAGCAATTTCAGGAAACGGACTTTTTTTCATAGCAGGCAGGCTAACAAGGTACGGGATCGACGAGATCCCCGTAGTAATGAGCGACACTCAAATTAAGCCAAGCATAGCACATCCGCCTGGAGGACCTCGGGTCACCTTTATCAGCACGTTCGGGACGTGAAGAAAGCTACTGTAACCCGGCACTTAACGTCCTTTCCAGGGTGCACAAAAGAGTAACCTTCTAATTCTGGGCATTCGCAAACAACAACTACTCTTTTGGTGCGCCCTGGAAAAGACGTCAACTGGAGGGTTGCAGTATCGTTTATCACATGCCTAGCGTGCCGGTGAATCCGCCAGGCCGTTATATTATGCCTGGCTTCATCTGCGTGTGGCTCACTACTACGGGGATCATGTCGATCCCCCACCTCGTTAGCCAGGATGCCATGAAAACTGCCAACTTCAAAGGAGACCTACGTGGAAGTGAGGTGAGGGTCTTGGTCAGTATATTTTACCTGACCTTGACTAACATGGCCTGTCAGTATATTTTACCTGACACTGACTAACATGGCCTGTCAGTATATTTTACCTGACCTTGACTAACATGGCCTGTCAGTATATTTTACCTGACCCTGACTAACATGGCCTGTCAGTATATTTTATCTGACCCTGACTAACATGGCCTGTCAGTATATTTTACCTGACCCTGACTAACATGGCCTGTCAGTATATTTTACCTGACCCTGACTAACATGGCCTGTCAGTATATTTTATCTGACCCTGACTAACATGGCCTGTCAGTATATTTTACCTGACCCTGACTAACATGGCCTGTCAGTATATTTTACCTAACCCTGACTAACATGGCCTGTCAGTATATTCCATCTGACCTTGACTAACATGTCCGATCAGTATATTTTACCTGACCCTGACTAACATGGCCTGTCAGTATATTCCATCTGACCTTGACTAATATGTCCGATCAGTATATTTTACCTGACCCTGACTAACATGGCCTGTGTGTATATTCCATTTGACCTTGACTAACATGTCCGATCAGTATATTTTATCTGACCCTGACTAACATGTCCGATCAGTATATTTTACCTGACCCTGACTAACATGGCCTGTCAGTATATTTTATCTGACCCTGACTAACATGTCCGATCAGTGTATTTTACCTGACCCTGACTAACATGGCCTGTCAGTATATTTTATCTTACCCTGACTAACATGTCCGATCAGTATATTTTATCTTACCCTGACTAACATGTCCGATCAGTATATTCTACTTAACCTTGACTAACATGGCCTGTCAGTATATTTTATCTTACCCTGACTAACATGGCCGATCAGTACGTTTTTCCTGACTATATTTAAATCTAATCTTTCCCTCAAGGGAGGCGAGACTAGTCTCTAATCATCTTGGAGATTGTCAAAAAAACACGGAGATTCCGCGTACACGCTATGCATGTAAAAGAACCCCTGGCAGCTGACACTTGATAAGAGTATCCTGTTAGTTGCTGTCCGGCTAAAATTATAAAAGGGAATCATATTCCTACCCAATAGGTACCTTTCCGCAGGCCTAGTAAGCCACAGGAAATAAACTTTGCAAAACAAAGAACGCATTACGGAAAGACTTCAGCTACCTGCAAGCCGGCGTAACCTGCTAATTTGAATATCAGATTTCTAAGTATTCCAAGCTTGTTTACTTCCCCTAGAATGTTATAAAATACCTCCTATAGAGATTACTGTGTTTATTTTCTAGCTTCTGAGTTTCCGCTTTCTTTTTCTTTACAGGTCACATGATAAGTTCCAATATGGTGTCACATGCCGTGGTCGTTCACGATGAACTGGGTAGGAAGAAAACTTATAATCATATCTCGTTATTGACAAAGTTTTCATGGCGCTGGACTACTTAGCTGTCACTGCCTAGATAAGGGAGATATAGGGCTGTACTGGTGTGCACGGATACTGCAGACGGAAAATTTATGACTGTATTGCTGGCTTGTTGAAACACTGGTGGGGAAATTGGAGTTTAGAATAAATTGACAAATTTGTATTCGGCGACCAAGGGAGAGTAAGAAGGGGAAAGGGAGGAGGAACAAGATAAAAAGAAGAAAAAGGGGGAGGTGGGGAGGGTGTGCGTAATGGGACTTGCGGCCTCGCTAGCATAAATATGAAGGTCAACAAGACCGAACCTCTACACCTCACGGTAGAAGAGGAGCGACTAAGTAAGTAACAAGACCGAACTACGAAGAAATGGATGAAAGAGTCCCTGTGAGCTGGCTAGCAGAAATCTACATATAGTGTTATACTCCGTCAAAGCGCTTCCAAGACCTTTCTCCGCCTCCATGGAGTTCTTGTGAACCAGGCTGCAACAGGCAGACTAGCTAAGGACAAGGGATCCAAGAGGGAAGACTTAGCCACCACCCAAAATGTCACGCTGAAGTCGAATGTGTCGGAGCGAAATGAGCAAATTTCTCAGTCAAGACGTAAACTACGACACAAAGCACTCCGTTCTCCAGACAACATCCTGGTACTTGCAGAGCCCGTTTGAGTGCTTGTTTAGTGGCAGTTTGAGAACGATTGATGAAGAAGAAGAAATAGAGTAACAATCTAGATCAGACGATACGGCCTACCCAACAGAGGAAATACATACAGAATAGTTCTGTCGCACTGGTATACATATACCAGTGACTCTAGCTGTACGGGGGCTCTTAAAAAGGCTGGAAAATCTAACTGGCTGACCTATTTAGCTAATAACCTAATCCGCTTCGAAATATGTGCCTTCTGAGTTGACACACGTCTCCCAGAGGTGCTCCAACAATTGGAAGCATATCTGGAGATCATATTTCGAGAGATCTCCAACAGGCGCTTCGTTGCATTTGTCTTGATTTCTTCTATGTCGTGACATCTCGTCACTTTACATGGCACCTGGAGTCCAGGAGAGAGTTAACAGTCGTAGGAAGCCATGTCTGGGGAGGATGGGAAGTGCCCAACATGTACAATGTCACCAATCAAGCCAGTCGTTCGTCTCGGTACACAGGCGATTGAGAACATCCTGTCAGCATACACCATTCTGTGATGTTCTTTCTGCCGCTCTCCGACCGCAATAATTCACATTTCAGTTCCTTCTTAAATTCTCATTGTATATTTGTATCAACCACTCTCTTCCTCTCGCTCTCTCTCTCTCGCTCACTCTCTCTCTCTCACTCTCTTCACTTTGGGATTTCATGTAAGAGCCTGTCTGGCTATACCGGACGATGCCTTCCGTGTGTATATCCTTTCCAGACACATTTTCTTTGCTTAATTTGTTGTCTTAGTGCCACCTTTGATGTGATGTCCCAGTGGCACCTTTAATTTGTTGTGCCAGTGGCACCTTTATTGTGTTGTCCCATTGGTACCTTTAATTTGTTGTCCCAGTGGCACCTTTGATTTGTTGTTCCGGTGGCACCTGTAATTTGTTGTCCCATTGGCACCTTTAATTTGTTGTCCCAGTGGCACCTTTAATGTGTTGTCCCAGTGGCACTTTTCCCATAGGTCTTCATTCCTCAACATGCCGTGTTTTGGCAGAAAATCCTAGCTGAAGTGCGATGCGTGGACCGGCACAATGCCAGCATGGATCTAGCAGCTGTCATTCTACGAGAGTTGTGGTCTCGTACGTTTAACTGCCTCTCGTAGGCGACACATACCAATCATATAGTGCCTCTAGTAGGCGACACATTCCAATCATATAGTGCCTCTAGTAGGCGACACATACCAATCATATAGTACCTCTCGTAGGCGACACATACCAATCATATTGTACCTCTCGTAGGCGACACATACCAATCATATAGTACCTCTCGTAGGCGACACATACCAATCATATAGTACCTCTCGTAGGCGACACATACCAATCATATAGTACCTCTCGTAGGCGACACATACCAATCATATAGTACCCCGTGTCGACCATTTACCTCTGGTTAGTCTACTAGTGATATAAATTGTCAACACGACCTTTGAGTTTGTTTTGTATTGTCTTGTCTTCTTTGGCGTGAAGACTGTAGTGTTTCTCATTGATATTATTGTGATTGTACGTCTGGGCCGTAACCGTAGACACATATTGTGATTGTACGTCTGGGGCGTAACCGTAGACACATATTGTGATTGTACGTCTGGGCCGTAACCGTAGACACATATTGTGATTGTACGTCTGGGCCTTAACCGTAGACACATATTGTGATTGTACGTCTGGGCCGTAACCGTAGACACATATTGCGATTGTACGTCTGGCCGTAACCGTAGACACATTACCAAACTACATATTTACCTTCTCAACACTCTGACTGCATATTATCGAATTGTTAACAAAGTTAATATCTTTTCTTTGTTCAGCACTTTCGGTCATTTGATTATTGTGACTATGTGACTATTACGATAGCCTGGCAGCCATGAGAATTCTCCCACAGAAAACACGCATGCACAGAAGATATTAATATCGCACGCCCCGCTTTTCTACCCTGTGTCAGCTATTGGTTTGTTCAAAATTATAAAGTCGGTTAATATTTTTAATCAGATTTAGTATGTCTGTGGTATTAGGACTGTCCAAGAGTGTAAATATCTGCAGAATTGAGCTGACGCATTGTTACACACTGAGCAGTGGCTCTTACGGTGCGTTTGAGGGTAAAGATATAGTGGAAATATATACATAATTGAGTAGCACTGGTATACGTTTATCAGTGGATGAAACTCTAGGTTGTTGTTACTGTTGTTGTTGAATGCTCACAATGAGTAACTTTATTCTTTTGTGGGCCTTGAAAAGGACGTTAAGTGGCCCGTTGCAGTAGCTTTCCTCGCGTCCAGAGCGGGGTGGTGAATGTGGGCCGTGATCCTCCAACCGGTTAAGCCATGCTTGGCTTCATCTGTGTGAGGCTCACTACTACGGGAATCACGTCGATCCCCCACCTTGTTACCCAGACTAACATAAACAGCTCATTTCCAGGAAGAACTACGTAGAAGGGAGATAGGGTCTTGACCAGTATATTTTACCTGACCCTGACTAACATGTCCGATCAGTATAATTTCTTCTTCTTCTTCTTCGTACGCAGTCAGACAGTAACCATTATTTTTTCGAAAAAAGCGGCGGTCATCTCGAGGCTGTCGCCGCTGCCATAGAGCTTGTCTTGCAGTTCCACTGGTGATGGCCACATCTGCTCTCTCTGATCCTCGTATGTCGGGCAGTTCTGCAGCAGATGTTCAGCAGTCATTTTACCGGTACCGCACGGGCATTCGTCGGTACCACCTATCTTCAATTTGTTGAATAGGTGGTACCTCAGTCTATTGTGGCCAGTGCGAAGTCTGAAGACAACGAGCTGCTCTCTTCGGTTCAACTGGTAATAGGCATCGTTTTTGGTGTAACCAGTATGTTCGGTTTCCCATTTGGTCATGTATCTGGCTTTGATAAGCCGTTTTGACTCTTCGTACGTCATACTGGTATCTGTTTGTGGTAGTCTTGCACCTTCTTTTGCCAGTCTGTCTGCCTCCTCGTTGCCTTGGATGTTGCAGTGTGCCGGGACCCACTGTACCACTACCCTTTTTGGTGCGGACTGCTGGCACAGTTTACAGAGTGCTGCTCTTAAGTCATTAAGCTCAGTGTTTTTCTGATCAGTATGATTTGACTGACCAGATATCCTCTCCCCTGAAACTCTTGTTCAACCTTAAGGCATCGAAGTTCAGCGTATGCCTCCCACCGACTAGTGTAGGAAGTGGATATGTCTCTGTAACGTTTCCACTGATTGGTCAAACTATGCCCATCTCTCAGTCTTTTTAGGAGCCCCCCTCGTCGAAAGAAAAGTTTCGATATAATAGTAAGACATATTTTCTGAAAGAAACAAATCTGAAAACAAGCAACTGATGCCTTACAGGTAGGTTTGGGACAACAAAACCAAGTTTAGCAAATTCTCTTTTCTAGCCCTCTATGATCTCTCCTTCTGACCAGCAGATCTCATTGTATGCTAGTACACATGTCAATGTATGTTACGTCATGCGCTATATCTGAAACTTTCCCATCAACATTGATGTCGATTCATATGTATCTTTGAAAAGTACGTCACTTCCTTCTTCTGACAATTAAACTATCACTTTGTCCATCTGACTTCTCCGGAAAACCCCCTGAAACATCACATTCCACCGCGGACTAAATAACGGAACTCAAATTGTGCCAAGGTTTGTAATAAATCCATCCTCCACACAGAGAAATAAAACAAATTCACGGCGCAAAACACAACTAATCACTATTGAGAGTGATCTTTTCACAGAACCCTGCACTGAAACCAACTACATATCCATCTTTGTTTCCCGAACACTATTATAGTTGCCCTGATAATTGACACATCCAAGTTCCGGCATTTGTCAGCCTTGGAGTATGACGTTTGAAAGAGGTTTCTTCGTGAGTCAGAAGGCCTGTGTCTACATTAGGCTGTGCTTTGTCAACATTTTCTTGTAGATTGTCTCTTGACTTTATGATGCATAGCTTGTTACTAATTGTTTATACTACATCCGTAGGCATTTCATTAACCTTTGGCCAGTATTACAAAGGTTTCAATAATTTGCATAATTCTAGTGAGACATACACAGCACGCCTCGACTGTGTCTAGTCAACCATGCCGTCTCCTTTGCATACGTCGTCAAACTGTGTGAAGTATTAGTTAGACCTAGATGGGAGTACTGTGTACAGGTGGGGAGTCCTTATCATAGAGGGGATATACACATGCTGGAAAGAATACAAAGAAGAGCGACAGAGCTGAAAGTGGGATTCCAGAATTATAGTTATGAGGAAAGACTCAGAAAAAGTGCCTACAGTGTCTAGAAAGAGAAGAATTCGAGGTGACTTAATACAGGTTTATAAAATAATCAAAGGAAAGGATACATTAGACTATAAGACGTTTTTCAAAATACAACCACGTACAAGAACAAAATGGCATAGCTATAAATTAACTAAAGAAAGGTCCAGATTAGATATTAGGAAACATTTTTTAGTCAGAGAGTGGTGAATGCTTGGAATGCATTGTCACAGGAAGTAGTGGGAGGCAAGGACAATTAATGGATATAAGAATAGATTGGATGAGCATAGTTTTTGGAGCAAGGAAATGTAAATAAAACTGGTTGTATACAAACTCTGTAGAGACTTCTAAACCAGTATAAAGACGTTAAGTTAAGTTTTATAATGGGAACAGATGGAATAATAAGCGAGTCGATTAACGACAACCGACGATGTGCCAAGGATACAATGCCTTATCCTAGAGCGAGGAAAGGCGACCTCAGCTGAGGGTTGTGGCAGGGTAGACCAGGTCCTTAGCCTTGGTTGGTGGCTGGTCTATGACTGAATCCCCGACAGGCCAACAGATAGAGCATTGCCCTACTGATCCGGCAGCTTCTACAGCTTGCCTTGTTCCAAATGTATTGGTATCACCTTTCCTTTGCAGCAAACAAATCAGACCCAGAGAGGGACCATAATGCATGGGCAACACATAGTCTTAAATTTCTGCCGGGGCTTTGTGTTAAAAGCCCAATTACTATCGTATAACAAGACGAGACGAGCCAGTGATGATGATGATGAGATTAACGAAATGGAGCTAGATTCTCACCAGATAAATGAGAAGAATAAAGCGAGAAAGATATGACATTTGTTTTCCCACTTTCCTTCATATGGAGCACATGACTGCAACTGGTTCTTTAACCATTTACTGGCGTTCTCTCTCTTACCTTTACTCTTTTCTTCCCCTCTCTCCAGCACCTCACATAAGGACTCCGTTGCTGTGAATTCCTTTTGTATTGATTGTTCTGTAACATTGCTGTTCGTATTGTTAATGGCAGTCAGCATGTAAAAATCAGACACGTAAATGGGATCAAGATGTTGAGCAGCGCATGAACTGCAGTGGTCAGCGACCCATAGCTGACTGCTAGCGTCAGGGCCAGCGAACCAGAGCTGCCCCCTTCTACACCTCCACGCGGTGGTCCTGGATAACAGGCTGCAGCAGAGCAGACAGGCTAAGGAGAAGGGATCGAAGAAGGAATGCTAACCCGGTACTTAACAAATGTTTGCTGAAGTCAGATGTGTTGGGCTGAAAGTGCAAATATCGCAGACAAGTTGTAACGACACAACGCATTCCGTTCTCTGGACTACATTATGCTGCTTAAGCTCTTTCAGGGTTTGGTAGCGGGAGATTGAGAACGAACAAAGCCAAGCCAAGACACGTAAATATCAGCATATGTGTTAGTCCTGGCATTGTGACTATTGCATTGCTTTGAATTGTGCATTGTTGTTTTGCTATACTTTTTAGTGAGTGCTCAAGCTCAACAAAGTTCCACACCACCCCGTAACATCGATAACAATGAATTGGCAGCTGTGCACCAATTCACACGTCTAGGATTCCCCCATCAACGGCACGCTCTCTCTAGACACAGAAGTAGACAGTCACATGATAAGGCTGCTGCTACATTTCCTCGTCTCACGGCGCGTGGTTGAGAAAAACCAGAAACTTCAAATTAATACCAAGCCCATGGTTTACCATGTATAGGTTATCAACGTGCTCATGTGGGGCATAGACACTTGTGCAACCTATACCAAACAAGAGCAGAGGCTTAACACATTCTATCTTCGCCGCCTGCAATCCATCCTTGAATACCCCAACATGGGGCCACAGCAAGACAAAGGCAAAGTTGCATTCTCGCATTGGTCCCAAAAGCATGTACACTTTCCTTACGTAGCAAAGGCTGCGATGGCTTGGTCATGTTCGTCTCATTGAAGATGGTCGCTTCCTCAAAGATATTTTCTATGGACAATTGGACAGTCGGGCGACCACATCTGAGGTTCAAAGATGGATGTAAGCTTAACATGAAGGCCCTGGACATCGGTCTGGCATCCTGGAAAGACGAAGCTGTAGACCGATCCAAGTGGGGATGTACCCTGAAGTGGCACCTCGTGATGGGTGAATTGAAGCTTTTGTAATAATGAAACGTGTAACGACAACATCGCAAGGTAAAACCAGAAGCTCACCAGAGAGCTACCACTCCAAGGTCGCGTTCTCCTATAGCCAGTCAGTCACGACTGAAAGAGGCTACTACTACTACTACTACTACTACTACTACTACTACTACTACTAATATTATTATTACTACTGCTATTGCTATTACTGCTTCTACTACTACTATTACCATTACTACTACTACTATTACTATTATTACTACTACTTTTACTACTACTACTACTACTACTACTGCTACAAATTCTACTACTGGAGGATAGAAATAGTACTAGTATTTGTAATAGTAGTAGTTATTGTAGTGGTACTAGTTGAAAGTACTAATAGCAGTATTAACATTTACACAAGTAGTAATATCAGTACTGGTAGAACAGTCACAACAGTTGTCAATGAGATGTACAGTTACAAAATGACCTTCTTGTGTCTTAAACGACAGCCGACGAGGCTCGTTACCCGGCTGTGTTATAAACATTCAAGATATTAAGTTTATGTTCAGGTATTTCTGGCCTAGAACAATGGACTACTACTTCATTTCACGTATCTGTTACATACATTAGGAACAGAAATGAAGGGTTCTCAAACATTTCGAAAGGGCAGATAGACTAGGCATTAGGTTCTAAAACATTTAAGGGCAGATATACTAGGCTTTAGGCTCTCAAACATGTTATTAGGTCAGATAGACTTGGCATTAGATTGTTAAACATATATGGACCGATAGACGAGGCATTAGGTTCTCAAATATTTCATAGGGGCAGATAGACGAGGTATTATGTTCTCAAACATATAAGGGCAGATAGACGAGGCATTAGGTTCTCAAACATTTCTTAGGGGTAGATAAACGAGGTATTAGGCTCTCAAACATATAAGGGCAGATAGACGAGGCATTATGTTCTCAAACATTTCTTAGGGGCAGATAGACGAGGCATTAGGTTCTCAAACATGTAAGGGCAGATAGACGAGGCATTAAGTTCTCAAACATATAAGGGGCAGATGGACGAGGCATTAGGCTCTCAAACATATAGGGGCATATAGACGAGGCATTAGGTTCTCAAACATATAGGGGCAGATAGACGAGGCATTAGGTTCTGAAACATATAGGGGCAGATAGACGAGGCATTAGGCTCTCAAACATATAAGGGCAGATAGACGAGGCATTAAGTTCTCAAACATATAAGGGGCAGATAGACGAGGCATTAGGCTCTCAAACATATAGGGGCAGATAGGCGAGGCCTTAGGCTCTCAAACATATAGGGGCAGATAGACGAGGCATTAGGTTCTCAAACATATAGGGGCAGATAGACGAGGCATTAGGCTCTCAAAGATATAGGGGCAGATAGACGAGGCATTAGGTTCTCAAACATTTCTTAGGGGCAGATAGACGAGGCATTAGGTTCTCAAACATATAAGGGCAGATAGACGAGGCATTAAGTTCTCAAACATATAAGTGGCAGATAGACGAGGCATTAGGCTCTCAAACATATAGGGGCAGATAGACGAGGCATTAGGCTCTCAAAGATATAGGGGCAGATAGACGAGGCATTAGGTTCTCAAACATATAGGGGCAGATAGACGAGGCATTAGGCTCTCAAACATAAAGGGGCATATAGACGAGGCATTAGGTTCTCAAACATATAGGGGCAGATAGACGATGCATTAGGTTCTCAAACATATAGGGGCAGATAGACGAGGCATTAGGCTCTCAAACATATAAGGGCAGATAGACGAGGCATTAGGCTCTCAAACATATAAGGGCAGATAGACGAGGTATTAGGTTCTCAAACATATAAGGGCAGATATAAAGGCATTATGTTCTCAAACATTTAAGGGTAGATATAAAGGCATTATGTTCTCAAACATGTAAGGGCAGATATAAAGGCATTATGTTCTCAAACATTTCTTAGGGGTAGATAGACGAGGCATTAGGCTCTCAAACATTTCATAGGGGCAGATAGACGATGCATTAGTTTCCCAAACATAACATAAGGGCAAACTTTTAAATCACGCGGCCATCGCTGTTATATTTTATAATGACCTTCTTCTTCATCTTCTTCTTCTTCTTCTTCTTCTTCTTCTTCTTCTTCTTCTTCTTCTTCTTCGGCGTTCGTTCTAAAAAATAACACTAAAAAGCCAGAAAAATACTGAACTTAATGATTTAAGAGCAGTACTCTGTCAACTATGCCAGCAGTCCGCACCAAAAAGAGTAGTGGTACAGTGGGTTCCATCCCACTGTAACATCCAAGGCAACGAGGAGGCAGACAGCCTGGCAAAAGACGGTGCAAGACTACCACAACCAGATACTAGTATGACATACGAAGAGCCAAAAAGGCTTGTTAGAGCTAGATACATTACTAAATGGGAAACAGAACATACTGGCTACACAAAAAACGATGCCTATTAACAGTTGAACAGAAGAGAGCAGGTCGTGGTCTTCAGACTTCGCACTGGCCACAATAGACTCAGGTACCACCTATTCAACAAATTGAAGATAGGTGGCACTGACGAATGCTCGTGTGGTACCGGGAAAATGACCGCTGAACATTTGCTGCAAAACTGCCCTACATACAAGGATCAGAGAGAGCAGATGTGGCCATCACCAGTGGCAACACTAGACAAACTCTATGGCAGTGTCGACAGCCTCAGGATGACCACTGCTTTTTTCGAAAAAATACAGGTTGACGTCTGACAGCGTACGAAGAAGAAGAAGTTCTGAAAAAGACGTTGAGACGTCGTGTCGCAGTTTATAGCGAGTCTACGATATGTGCGTCTTTCAGCCCGACACATCCGAATTAAGCTCCTTTTTTTTAAGGACCAGGTTTTCCTTCTCTCTGAGATCCCTATCCCTTGACAAGACTTAGGACTAGTGTCATCTGCTTTTAAGGCCAGCACGTGCAGGATGAATTGAGTCTAGGTCAGCTATGGTTTGCTGACCCTGATGCAAGCTTCTAGCTGTGAGTCTCTGGCTGCTGTCGCTCTTGCACGGCTGTACTTTTGCTTCATATTAAACCTCGCTCAAGCCATTATTCAACAACGAAACATTATATAAAATCATGAACAGCCGTATTTACTAAATCCTCAAAATCGTGTTTTCCTTGCAGCGAGACACATTCGTCAATTGGGGCTCTGTGGTTGATCCTAGAGTAACCTTTATTTTACTGTTATTTTCTTGATGAATAATTTTTCCTAACTTCTCTAAACTTGTCTTTCCTGTCGATGTCTTAGATTTGATTTAAACTTTCTTATTTGTAAAAGAAAATGAAACTATGACTAACAAAAATTACTTTTTGTTTGGAAATATCCTGCCATGTTTATTCATATTGCAAATGAATTTTAGAGTTAAGGAATCAGAATCGATTGACCTTTCAATCATCACGCAGTGATGCATCATTCAAAGTTTATAGTTTACTTCCTATAGTAAAATCAATGTCAATGTATATGCCTGAAAACTGGCGTTTCAGTCCACATTGGTAGTGTGCTCTAAAATCCCTCACACATTCCAACTATATCGTTCGTGTAGCTAAGAGTGACATGCCCACTCCACAGGCCTATTGTATGACCTGGAAACGGGACATTTAACTAAGAGTGTCACGTCTAGTCTGCAGACTTACTATATGGCCTGAAAACGTGACATTTCACTAAGAGTATGATGTATAGTCTGCAGACCTACTTTATGGCTCGGAAACGCTGGAAATCGGAAGGCTTATAATGCACATCGTTGGTTTCCAAGCCACGCAGATGTTAAAAACTATATAACCTTGCATAACACCTAGACGCATATGAGCCTGTTACAGCATGATCGGTAGGGATGAATGCTTTTAACTGGTTTTTATGAACGCTTGAGGATAAAACCTAGGTACGAAATCTGGAAAAAGCGGGGGATGTAGCTAGCTAGGTGAGGCCGATCAAGAGCAGTTTGAGAGAGTTTTGCAGAGCTAAGATCGGAGAAACAAATTGTCAGTTTCCAAGCGACGAGGGCAGGGAGAAGTCGAGACCCTCTTTTGGAGCGAGATAGCGAAGAGACAAGAGGACAAGATTGATATTCTAAAGCGAAGATCAGAGACCAAGTCGTCATCAGCCGGCAGCTATCAACGAGAACAAAGCCATCTTGATAACGGTGAAGAGGAAAGAGAAATGCAAATATTGTCGAAGCCTAGAGAGAGAGAGAGAGAGAAGAGAGAGATAGAGAGAGAGAGAGAGAGAGAGGTTTCGATAGACAGATCTTTCACCACGTGGGCCCAGATGTTGAGCGGATTATCCAGGAGAGGTAACTAACTAGCAATGAGATTGATGTTTCGCAATAGAAAGTAATAGAACCATATATAGTAATGCGTCACGAGGAACATGCACGGGATAGTCATTTTTAAATACTACTTTATTTGCAACGCTGATGAGCATTCAGCGTCTAACAGAATTCTCTCAGAGAATCCAGCGTCTAACTAGAGAGATATTCGACTAGCACAGCGATCTAGTGCTCCAACGATCACTACAAGCCACAGACGAGGAGAATAGGACCACGGGCGAAATGACCTGGGTTGCAGAATAGACACGAATCTTCCATCCTGTGGCAATCCACATAACAGTTCGTCTATCAAGTAACTGTTTACCAAGTTACAATTCGTCCATCAAAATTACAGTTCGTCTAAAGTTACAGTTCGTAAATCAAGTTACAGTTCGTCTAAAGTTTCTGTTCGTATATCAAGTAACTGTTCGTTTATCAGGTTACAGTTCGCCTTTCAAGTAACTGTTCGTTTATCAGGTTACAATTCGCCTTTCAAGTAACTGTTCGTTTTATCAGGTTACAATTCGCCTTTCAAGAAACTGTTCGTTTATCAGGTTACAATTCGTCTTTCAAGTAACTGTTCGTTTATCAAGTTACAGTTCGCCTTTCAAGTAACTGTTCGATAATGAAGTGGTAGTTCGTAATCAAGTTTCTTTTAGTTTAGTTTAGTTTAGTTTAGTTTAGTTCATATTTCTACACCCAGCCAGGTTTTGTTTTAAAGTGTAGATTGGAGAGTGAGTTGTGAACGGGTAGAAATCAAGTTTTCATTGTTGTGTTTTAATTTCAATTAGTGTTATAGTTTATTTGTTGGAAGTGAGATATAGTTAATGCTAACCCTTACACCATATGCTTCGGTAGTTCAGCCAGCTGAAGCTACTACAAATTATATACTCACTGTTTCATGAATTATTCATATTTGTGTTTATACATGTGTAGTTACATGTGTACTTTTTCATGTGTATTCATTGCACGTGTAATCACATTGACCCTATTCGGTCTACTCTTTGTCATAACTGGCACACCGTGACACACGCTTTCCTGGTCACTATTTCTGCGTTATTGCTGCCAACTTACGTCGTATAGTATCATTAGCATTAACATTGAATTTCTTTTTGTTGTAGTCCGTTAGTTGCTTTCCTTTGTTTTTTGTTCATTCAGTCGAGCTGTAATGAAGTTGATTTCAGTTTGTTACTGTAGCCATTGAACCTTTCCTATACATGTTTGTATATTCCTACATCCCGCCAAACCCCCCGCCCCCCTTTTTTCGATTTATCTCTCCCATAACAATAGCAACTCAAACAAGCATGCGGGGTGAAAGATTCTGCAGCGGTCAGCGACCCATAGCTGACTGCTAGCGTCAGGGTGAGAGACCCATAGCTGACTGCTAGCGTCAGGGTGGGAGACCCATAGCTGACTGCTAGCGTCAGGGTGCGAGACCCATAGCTGACTCCTAGCGTCAGGGTGAGAGACCCATAGCTGACTGCTAGCGTCAGGGTGAGAGACCCATAGCTGACTGCTAGCGTCAGGGCTGCCAAGACCTTTCCACACCTCCACGCGGTGATCCTGGATAACAAGCTGTAACAGAACAGACTGGCTAAGGAGAAGGGATCGACGAGAGAATGCTAACCCGGTACTCAGAATATGCTTGCTGAAGTTGGATGTGTTGGACCGAAAGGTGCAACTATCGCAGTCAAGCTGTAAACTACGACATAACGCATTCCGTTCTCTGGACTACATTCTGCTACTTAAGCCATTTTCAGGGTTTTGTAGCGGGAGATTGAGAATGAACGAAGCCAAATCAAACAAGCATGCAAAACATCAGATACATTAACACATCCAAGTCACACCTAAAAGCTTGAGAATACTGCGCAGGAGATGGTTTGATCTACCACCCCTGAGTCTGCAAACATTGACAATAATGAGTTCCATCTTAAGATCGTCCGATTGTACACCCCGATATTTGATCCCGCTGTGGTGTGAAGTTTTGGTGACTAATTTTGGGGACCTAACCAACTTTACATTTATTATACGGCTGCCCCGCACTTCGCCGTGTCCAATTGTTCAATGAGACAATATTAAACATAATTTTGTATATACAAACGAACTTAAACTTATTGTATATATTAAACCACTTCCACGCAGATTGCCTGAGGCGAATATTCCACATTCGTTGGCAAGATCGTGTCACTGACATCGAGGTTCTCTCGAGGGCTGACATGACTGACATCCATGCACTGATAGAAAAAGCACGACTAGGATGGGCCGGGCACCTTGTCCGTATGTCAGACTAGTTTATCCTCTGGCTCTGATAGGACTAGATCACTTAACTTGAGACAAGCGGGCCTTAAAATATGTGAAATTCGACTCCTTCCTCATTCACTTCCACCCCCTCCCCCACCCCACCGTTTCCGCTTTTGTTTCTCTAGAACACAGCGTTAGTTCTCATCTTAGGGGACTCATCTCAAGTGCAACGTTTACCATTCTTAAAACAAACGCTTTCCAACATACGATAGAAATATTGGGGTCGAGACATCAACAAAACGCTCTCCAACATTCGATAGAAATATGGGATTGAGACATAAAAAAACGCTCTCCAACATACTACAGAAATATCGGGTCGAGACACCAATAAACGCAGGACGGAAAATTGTTACGGAAAAGTACGAACCGGCGAAATTGAGCCCTGATTGAGCCGCTTGGTTAAAGTTAAAACCAAGAACAGTTTCTAGTATCTGAAGGTAAGGACACTTGTTTGTTGTCCTTGTTTTCACCTGAGATTAAATAGACTTTACCTGGGAAGCTAGAAATTATTTTATAGAGGCACACAAGCTGAGAGACCAAGATTAGACAACTCAAGACCAGACCATAGGAAGAACGGTAAGTCTATTAGGATATAATAAACATATTTATTTGTTGTTTGTCGGTTATAAATAAATCGGTTGTGTGAAATAAAGATTGATTAATAAAATGTCAAATAAATACATAATATTTCAGATATTGTTAATCACGAATTGGTCGAGATATTCCGATAGCTTTTACTGCCATTGGGGATGGAGTGTTATATACTTCATTTTACCAAGCCACAAGTTTTTATTTGGTGGAGTGGCCAGTTCTCTTCCTAGTTGTCTTTCCTTTTCTAACAGTAAACAATGTACCCATTTATAGCTGAGTCAACTTGAGTGTGTCTCTACCTAATGACATAATTAACATTCATTTGTCACGTAAAGCGAGTGCTCTACCCCTAGGCTAACCTGATGTCCCTACTTGTATAGCGTGACCAAGTCTATGCCTGCCTAAGCCTAATAGATTTAGATATGTCGGTCTAACCATTTACAAATTGGTGCATTGGTGTCAGTTGTATAGTGAAAGGTAAGGGCTCTATGCACGCAGCCACTAGGACGCTCACTGGTTTACATTTATTGCAAGCATCACAAAGTAGCATGTTGAATTTGTTATTCGTGTTTGGAGACGGGATGTGAGTGGATGGCGGGGGGAGTGGTGTTGTAACACTGATACGATAGACAAACTGAAACATGCCGAGAAATAGAGTCAGAGAATCACAGTGTGAGAGGAAACACTTGTACAATAGACATCCTGAAACGTGTTGAGAAATAGAGTCAGAGAATCACAGGGACAGAAAAAACACTGATACGATAGACAAACTGAAACGTGCCGAGAAATTGAGTCAGAGACTCACAGGGACAGAAGAAACACTGATACGATAGACAAACTGAAACGTGCCGAGAAATTGAGTCAGATAATCACAGGGACAGAAGAAATACTGGTACGATAGACAAACTGAAACGTGCCGAGAAATTGAGTCAGAGAATCACAGTGAGAGAGGAAACGTGACAGTTTAACCAGTCGTGGAAATGAATCATCGTCAGATTGGACAAATAGCGCAACGGACGCTAAGCTGTAGAGAGCTGTAGCTGCATACTGTATTACAAGTGGGACACGCTGTCTCCCTCTTCTCAATAGTGAGTGAGATAGAGTGTATTACAAGTAGGACACGCTGTCTCCCTCTTCTCAATAGCGAGTGAGATAGAGTGTATTACAAGTGGGACAGGTTGTCTCCCTCTTCTCAATAGTGACACAGATAGAGTGTATTACAAGTGGGACACGTCTCCCTCTTCTCAATAGTGACACAGATAGAGTGTATTACAAGTGGGACACGTCTCCCTCTTCTCAATAGTGACACAGATAGAGTGTATTACAAGTGGGACACGTCTCCCTCTTCTCAATAGTGACACAGATAGAGTGTATTACAAGTGGGACAGGTTGTCTCCCTCTTCTCAATAGTGACACAGATAGAGTGTATTACAAGTGGGACACGTCTCCCTCTTCTCAATAGTGACACAGATAGAGTGTATTACAAGTGGGACACGTCTCCCTCTTCTCAATAGTGACACAGATAGAGTGTATTACAAGTGGGACACGTCTCCCTCTTCTCAATAGTGACACAGATAGAGTGTATTACAAGTGGGACACGTCTCCCTCTTCTCAATAGTGACACAGATAGAGTGTATTACAAGTGGGACACGTCTCCCTCTTCTCAATAGTGACACAGATAGAGTGTATTACAAGTGGGACACGTCTCGCTCTTCTCAATAGTGACACAGATAGAGTGTATTACAAGTGGGACACGTCTCCCTCTTCTCAATAGTGACACAGATAGAGTGTATTACAAGTGGGACAGGTTGTCTCCCTCTTCTCAATAGTGACACAGATAGAGTGTATTACAAGTGGGACACGTCTCCCTCTTCTCAATAGTGACACAGATAGAGTGTATTACTTGTGCGACACATTGGAGTTCTGTTTTTAAAACGACAAACTAACTAGCCTAGTTTAAGTGATCCGGGCACTGCGTAACTTCATGTCAATAGGCCTGCTATTCATAATTGTGTTTCAGGTTGTAAATTGAATATATCCGTAAAACGTAATAATCATTATCACAGCCACTCCTGCTCGAGTGTGTAGCGAGGGCAGAACAGGGAGAAACGAATGTAACACTATAGCCAGTGACGAATGTTGTGCGAGGCGACTAAAGAGGGTTAGACCCGGGTTTGTTTAGTTCATTCTGTATTAAATTCAAGGTACGGAAATTTCCACAGATATAGACAGGTCAACATTTAATGACCTTGCTTGAACGAGTATTTTTTTAAGACAAAGAGGTGAAACAGAGCGTGTAGACAGAGGGGAAACAGAGAGGTGAAACAGAGCGGAGAAACAGAGAGGTAAAGCGAAAAGGTGAAACAGAGCGGGGAATTAGAGAGATGAAACAGAAAGAGGAGACAAAGAGGGGAAACAAGAGACGTGAGACAGAGAGGTGAAACAGAGGGGAAACAGAAACGGGAGACAGAGGTGAAACAGAGAGGTGAAACAGAGCGGAGAAACAGAGAGGTAAAGCGAAAAGGTGAAACAGAGCGGGGAATTAGAGAGATGAAACAGAAAGAGGAGACAAAGAGGGGAAACAAGAGACGTGAGACAGAGAGGTGAAACAGAGGGGAAACAGAAACGGGAGACAGAGGTGAAACAGAGAGGTGAAACAGAGCGGAGAAACAGAGAGGTAAAGCGAAAAGGTGAAACAGAGCGGGGAATTAGAGAGATGAAACAGAAAGAGGAGACAAAGAGGGGAAACAAGAGACGTGAGACAGAGAGGTGAAACAGAGGGGAAACAGAGGGGAAACAGAAACGGGAGACAGAGGTGAAACAGAGAGAGGAGACACAGAGGGGAAACAAGAGACGTGAGACAGAGAGGTGAAACAGAGGGGAAACAGAAACGGGAGACAGAGGTGAAACAGAGAGAGGAGACACAGAGGGGAAACAAGAGACGTGAGACAGAGAGGTGAAACAGAGGGGAAACAGAAACGGGAGACAGAGGTGAAACAGAGAGAGGAGACACAGAGGGGAAACAAGAGACGTGAGGGGAAACAGTTTTCAATAACTTACTTGTTGTGTCTTGGACACTAAGTCATACATTCTGCTTCCCATGTTCAACCACATGGATTGCCTCGCCCTTCCCCCTCAAAGTTCCATCCACCTTTCATGCTTGCAGAAGGTTTGGTCGGATCATCAGGTGGTCTGAGTCTAGAGTCTCTTTGTGCTTAGTGTTGCTCCGCAGTCGCATGTCTCATCCTTCCTGCACCCCCATCTCTCCAAGTTGTTCCTGCATCGTGATACAACCAGTTCGGAGTTGATTTAGTGACTTCTGTGCTGCGCAAGGGAAGTGGTGCCCAGACGCAGTTCATCCCGCACTCGATCCATGCGATCGTCAGTTCATTCTTTCTTTTTGAGCTATCATGTCTACCTCTGATTCTATGGGACTACGTTTGGTCTGCGGAACTATCTTTGAGCTATGGGTCTACCTCTGATTCTATGGGACTACGTTTGGTCTGCGGAACTATCTTTGAGCTATGGGTCTACCTCTGATTCTATGGGACTACGTTTGCTCTGCGGAACTATCTTTGAGCTATGGGTCTACCTCTGATTAACGGGACTACCTTTGAGCTATGGGACTACCTTTGATCTATTGGACAACGGTTTTGTGGTACTAGATATATGATAAATGGGGCTACATGTTCTCTATTGAGCTGCATTTGCTTTATGGAGCTATATTTTTTCTTTCAGACAACTTTGCTAATTAGGACTACCTTTACTCTATAACACTACTTTTGCTCTATTGGACTAACTTTGTTCTATGTGACTACCTTTGGATGGAGCAGGGGGTACAGGCCCAGCAAGATCGGATACGTATACAAGCAGATACCTGTAGGAGCTATCAGTATATATTCCTGCATGCATTTAAAAAATAATAAATGGTTGCACCTGTTAGTCTGCCAAGAGTGCAGTAATATGTGTTGTGCGTAACGTAACATAACATAATATATCATACCATAACAGCATAGCATAACATAATATATCAAAACATAACATATCATAACATAACATAACATATCATATCATGACATAACATATCATAACATAACATATCATATCAAATCATAACATATCATAACATAAACATATCATAACATAACAACATACCATAACATAATATTTCACAACATAACATATCATAACATAACGTAATATAACGTAACATTACATATCATAACATAACAACATACCATAACATAACATATCATACCATAACAACATACCATAACATATCATAACATAACAAAATGCCATAACATATCATAACATAACATAACATAACATATCATATCATAACATAACATCATACCATAATATAACATAACATAACATATCATACCATAACATATCATATCATATCATAACATAACATAACATAACAACGTACCATAACATATCATAACATAACATATCATAACATAACATAACATATCATATCATATCATATCATATCATATCATAACATAACATCATACCATAATATAACATAACATAACATATCATACCATAACATATCATATCATAACATAACATAACATAACAACGTACATAACATAACGTAACATAACATATCATAGCATAACATAACACTTGTTGGCATACCTTCTAGAAAAGATTGTTAGAATCCTCAAAAAGCAAAACCTCACATGATAACACATCTAACGGTTACCAGCACCGCCATAGGCGGAATGCTGGCCCGAAACTGCTGGCAAGGCTAAATGCCAACAATATTCCAGGTTGAAGACTGGAAACCTCTCAGCCTTACCTACACCAATTCTAGTAAGCCCCCGGAAAGAAACCACCCACAAACGTTTCGCACAAATAGTTAAATTTAAGTACGAAAGGCAAACCATAGAAGGTATTGGACCTACACCTTCTAACGGCTGACCAGATGGATTTACAGATCCATTAGGTGGTCGTTCTTTTTAGGAATATTCAGATAGGTACAAATGGCTCATGTAAGTCGCTGGTGGTATACATTCCTGCTTCAGTCCATCGTAGGGTAAATTGTATAGCGACCAGGAGAATCATGAGACAGACGACCAAGTTTGGGATGGAGAAAGATGTGATTGTTTGAGAACGGATTGAAGATCATGTCTTAGGACTGACCTACCAGAGGACATGATCAACTGAAGAGACAGGCTCAGACAACCTTAAAATCAGTCTTAGGACTGACCTACCAAAGGACAGGGTAAACTGAAGAAACATGCTCAGACAACCTTAAAATCAGTTTTAGGACTGACCAACTAGAGGCAAGGAATGCAGAGAACGGAACAACGAGAGTGCAAAGCACGAGGTAAATCAGCTGATAACTGAGAACACTCAGGAGAGTAACTCTGTCATATACACCGACGGATCAGTCGTGCGCAGTGGGACATCAGGCTGGGGTTTCTCGGCTTTAGTGTGAGGAGAGGTCTTTGCTGAGCGCAGTAGGGCATACATGTCAACAACCTCCAGTATGAGAATGGAGACGGAAGCGGTGACCTCAGCACTGAAATGGATATCTGAGACTTCTATAACAAAGGCAGTCATCGTGACAGACGCGCAAGCCGTACGTCAGAAAGTACAGAAGGGATGGCTTAGGTACGAGTGGATAGCTGCTGTTGTGGTCTCAAACCTCCAGGCGCTGACCTGGATCTACTGCCCTGCTCATGCCTGGGTTCAGGGCAATGAAAAAGCTGACATCTTGGCTTCACGGGCTCCCATCATTGGCACATTGGTGATGGACAGAAGTGACATTTTGAAATCAATTAATGACCGTCTGCTGGATGAGGACACCACAATAGATGAAGCAGCAATCCACATATTTCAAAGTTTCGACATTAAACGAGGTTCTTCTTCTTCTTCTTCATCGTACGCAGTCAGACATGAACCTTTATTTTTTCCAAAAAAGCAGCGGTCATCCTGAGGCTGTCGACACTGACATAGAGCTTGTATAGTGTTGGCACTGGTGATGGCCACATCTGCTTTCTCTGATCCTCGTATGTCAGGCAGTTTTGCAGCAGATTTGCAGCGGTCATTTTCCCAGTCAGGCACATGCATTCGTCAGTTCAACCTATCTTCAATTTATTGAATAGGTGGTACCTCAGTCTATTGTGGCCAGTGAGAAGTCTGAAGACCACGACCTGCTCTCTTCTGTTCAACTGGTAATAGGCATCGTTTTTTGTGTAGCCAGTAGGTTCTGTTTCCCATTTGGTCATGTATCTAGCTCTAATGAGCCTTTTTGACTCTTCGTATGTCACACTAGAATCTGGTTGTGGTAGTCTTGCACCTTCTTTTGCCAGTCTGTCTGCCTCCTCGTTGCCTTGGATGTTACAGTGGGATGGAACCCACTGTACCACTACCCTTTTTGGTGCGGACTGCTGGCATAGTTGACAGAGTACTGCTCTTAAATCATTGGTCAGTATTTTTCTGGCTTTTTAGTGCTAAACGAGGTTTGAGCGGAGTGAGGCGCATTAGCGAATGGTGCAGGAGCGTGTACAACCAGCGAGCTACAGGGACCATCATCATCCATACCTTACGCCATTTGATGAGAGAGACTGAGCACCTATGGGTATGCCCGGAGTGCAGTGACGTCGATTCTTAGAAACAAAAACAGAAACTACCAGAGGACAGGGTCAACTGAAGAGACATGCTCAGACAGCCTTACAACCAGTCTTAGGACTGACCTACCAGAGGATAGGGTCAACTGAAGAGACGTGCTCAGACAACCTTACAACCAGTCTTAGGACTGACCTACCAGAGGATAGGGTCAACTGAAAAGACGTGCTCAGATAACCTTACAACCAGTCTTAGGACTGACCAACCAGATGATGATGATGAGGAGTAATCTTACCATTTAAATTTTCCATAAAAGTATTCGTCCCGTAATTATCACAGACTCATTCGCTTTAAGGTGCGCTTGTTTTGACAATGAAATAGGTCCGGTGTTTTCATGTTTGTCCTATCTATATTTATCTCTACCAGATAGGACCTCTCGTGTCAAGGAGAAAAGCAGCCCATTGCTGAAAACAAGGATTAAAGTAAATAAAGATATTTGAGTTAAGTCTATCCTGGTTGTCTAGGTGCGTTTGAAAGTAGGTCAGGTACGTACCGGGTGATTCTACCGCTAGTTACTATACAGAATAAGGAAGATCAGACTAACCTTGCTTGATGTCCTAGTTATTGTTACCGCCACTATCTTTGGAATTGTTATCATCCTTGTTCCTCATTCTTTCGTAAACCTTTCATTGGGCAGAAACTTTAGTAAGGACCATCATCGTGTTGGACTCTCAATATACTTGGATGTTGAAGTTACACAAGGTTGAAATTGGCACTAGTTAATGGCAGATATTGAGACATCATATCTCGTTCTCGTCATCCCGGGGTTTATGGCAATGGAAGGAGCGGGCATTCAGGTCTCGATATCACCTTTAGTGGTAACCTTTGATATCAACGAGTGAAGGTCATACTAAATATCAAGCAACAACCACCTATTTGAAAACGGTACTGCAACAAACCAGCAATCGAAGTGCAACGTTTTCTGTTATGTCGTAGATCAAACAGAGAGGCGTCTGACATGAGGGGATAGGAATGTGTGGACGTCTGACATGAGGAGATAGGAGTGTGTGGACGTCTGGCATGAGGAGATAGGAGTGTGTGGACGTCTGACACGAGGGACAAGGAGTGTGTGTACGGCTGACATGAGGGACTAGGAGTGTGTGTACGTCTGACATGAGGGACTAGCAGTGTGTGGACCTCTGACATGAGGGACTAGGAGTGTGTGCACGTCTGACATGTGGGACTAGGAGTGTGTGTACGTCTGACATGAGGGACTAGGAGTGTGTGGACCTCTGACATGAGAGACTAGGAGTGTGTGTACGTCTGTCATGAGGGACTAGGAGTGTGTGTACGTCTGACACGAGGGACAAGGAGTGTGTGTACGTCTGACATGAGGGACTAGGAGTGTGTGTACGTCTGACACGAGGGACAAGGAGTGTGTATACGTCTGACATGAGGGACTAGGAGTGTGTGTACGTCTGACATGAGGGACTAGGAGTGTGTGCACGTCTGACATGTGGGACTAGGAGAGTGTGGACGTCTGACATGAGAGACTAGGAGTGTGTGGACGTCTGACATGAGAGACTAGGAGTGTGTGGACGTCTGACATGAGGGACTAGGAGTGTGTGCACGTCTGACATGAGGGGCTAGGAGTGTGTGCACGTCTGACATGAGGGACTAGGAATGTGTGGACGTCTGACATGAGGGTGAAGGATTGTATGCACGTCTGAAGTGAAGGTCAAGGATTGTCTACTCGTTTGACGTGAAGTTCAATGATTGTATGCTCGTCTGACACGAAGGTGAAGGATTGTATGCACGTCTGAAGTGAATGTCAAGGATTGTCTACTCGTTTGACGGGAAGTTCAAGGATTGTATGCTCGTCTGACATGAGAGTGAAGAATCATCTGACACGATGTAGCAGGAGTTCGTGCAAACAGCGAGCTCGTAGAATCATCCAGATCTCTACCTCTTCCATTATCTGCTAAAGGCTGGACACGACCTACCTGCCCTCATTTCGGTGATGTTGAGGATATACAATAATCATTGAGCAGCTGATCTCTCACATCGTCAGGGACGACTACTGGGCATGAGCAGGGCTACCTTGTCATAAATAAACTGTAGGCAAGAAAAATGTCTACAAAAATAGACACGTCAAGCGAAATACAGTATGGAGATCCTCTTTCAGCAGGACTCATAACGAGATGCAGGCAAAGCCACAAGGAGTCCGTATCGCGGACTAACCTGCTTTCTTCTAGAAACATCTCCAGATGTGATCGCTGCAATGCTCGTAGAAGTCAAGCTCGCAGCGGACACTGTCAATTACAAAATCGATATCCTGAGACTGAAACAATGTGGGACGGAGGGAAGTAAACGAAACAAGTACAAGGGAAATGCTGCCGTCTTTATAGTCAAACTGAAGAAGTCAAACGCCAATAACATCTTAACAATCACCGAATTCACGTTTAGAATCGGAGACCGCGTGGGCTGGTGGTTAAGTGACACGGCTCACAACTCGAAGGTGCTAAAAATAGGAAATGAAAACAAAACAAAACTATCATTATTCATATAAGAAAGGACATTTTATTAGTAACACAAATAAGTAAATGAATATATGGATAAAACATTTTGAAGATCTTTAAACAGACTAACTTGACAGTATTCCTCAGATATTTAGGTCCCAGAAATGGAGCTCCAAGGTAATTTCGAAAAACTAAACAAAGACAAAATGAAGAACAATATGTTGCTTCTGAGAGATGGTCAAACAACTGGCCCATAATGTACACGAGCAGAAGCAGTCACGGCAGATATTGACATGTCAACATCAATATTTCAATTTTTTTGTAAAGTCTTGGATAGAGACGAAACTAGCAGACTGAAAGGAAGACTATCTGATCAAGCAGCCACAGTTGGAGATCTGCAACAGTGTACACGTTTTTGATCCTGATCTTAATGACCCGTTCTTCAGCGTAGCTGCGGGTTTCAACTTCGTCACCAGTGGACCCTGTCTTGGACCACGGAAGTCCAGAGCATGGTAAGCCCGGATGTTATAACAGCAAGGGAGTCTGACCAACGCATTGGAGGTCTTCCCCTCGCTGTCTGTCTTACCTCGAGGGTACCAGATTGCTGTCGCTGTGCTCCATCGACCATCGTTTAGTCACAACATGCGACCTGTCCATCTTTGTCTTGTCTGCCTAGATTACCGCCTCATTCACTAAGGACAATCGTAGTATGTCGGAATTGTGGAGCTTTTGTATGCGGTGGTAACTGAAAGTGATTCCAATCAAGCATCTCTCAATAGAGACCTAAGTCACTCTCAATTAGTGCTCCAGTGATTTTTTTAGTGTCCAGGTTTTTTTAAATTATGTGTTTGCCTCACTAGTTTATACTGGCCGAGGCGTGCCTATTCCACCCTAGACCGTAGTCAATCTGGGAGATATTAAGACGCATAAACCAGTGCTTGGATGTATGTGTGCGTCTGTATGTACCTATGCTAGGTTTGTGCGCTCTCTGAAGCCAGCCCAACCAAAGTGCAATAGAAGGGTCTCATCCCGAGGACGCGTGTGAAAGTTGTGCAAGAGTGTACTGTTGGCCAGAGTCAAAGGAAACAGAGTGAGGTGAGAAGAGAGAGAAAGAGGGCCCAAAGTTGTGGAGATCTCAACACCGAAGCATATAGCAGGGAGCACAGTAGAATTGAAGAGAGAGAGAGGCTCGTAGGTTCTAGTCATGGCAACCGTCCAAGGCCGTGTTAAATGGCGAGAAGGCTGGCCAGCCCGCGTGTCAACGTCTTGTCAATTCAGGTTCCACATTATTTTTTATATTGAGTACATATTATACAGGAATATTGTTATTATTAGTGTCTGTGGAAATATTGAACGTGGATGAGGTAACAGACAAACAGCTGAGAAATACACAGAGAAAAAAGATTATGAGAATAAATGCAACTAGTGACAATCAGATTGTGTCTATAGAATCATTACAACATGATGTGGAACCCTTTATTGCATTATAGACATATTTAGGAAGTACACATACACATATCAAAGTAGAATACAAAAGGCGAGAAGAGCTTTCATTGATATGGGAATCGTATGGAAAAATAAAATAAATAGTCCAACAGGAAAATAGACAATCTAACGTCAATGTAACGTCAATCTAACGTCAATGTAACGTCAATCTAACGTCAATGTAACGTCAAGTCTATTGCAGGGATCCGACACATGGGTAATTACAAATACAATAACCACACATATATAGAATTCCATATATGGGTGTCATCACATAATAGATAGATTGAAATTGTATGATACGATCACTAATCTATAACTGTAGGAAAGAATACGACATACACATGTTAAAGAAACCAGAAGACAGAGTTACAAAACAGTCTCTGTTGTGGAAGCCCAAAGGTAAGAGAAGTAGCACTAGACGAAGTTCACATAGAGAAGCGAGTTCACAATTTATGAGATATATCCAAATTCCAGCCTCTTTGTAAGCTGGAATAGAGTAGATCATATTTAGCCGACATAGAAGAGAATATTTGGGCAAAGGAATAAATTAAAGATTGCAAACTTCATAACAGTGATGGGGTTTAGCAGCCAAAAGCTTGGGAACAAAGGCTCTTTCTACATGTATATAATGATAGTAATAATAATAACAATACTAACTATAACTGTAATTGGATGACTGCATTGCGTGGTTTGCACACCAGGCCTTCTGGTGGTGATGATGGTAGTTTCGCTGATCTCACCTTCTGGTGGTGATGATGGTAGTTTCGCTGATCTCACCTTCTGGTGGTGATGATGGTAGTTTCGCTGATCTCACCTTCTGGTGGTGATGATGGTAGTTTCGCTGATCTCACCTTCTGGAGGTGATGATGGTAGTTTCGCTGATCTCACCTTCTGGAGGTGATGATGGTAGTTTCGCTGATCTGGCAAAGATGGCGCCATAACTGGCTGCGAGTCTACATTTCTCTACTGTTTTGGATCATTATGGATGCCGCCAGACCACGGATTTGCCTGGAATTCACACTAGTCGACGACTTACACTTGTGTTCACGGATACGTGGAATTGTTTTCCGTCTGGACTTGTTATTTCGTTCTTTTTTGTGATTTCTTCCATCCGTTTATCCTGGTCTGGACGCCGGCTGAATGGCGCTACGCTTAAACTAGTTATACCTGTGTCGTATCTCACGGGTTAGTTCTCTCGGTTCACCTTCACGAATTTGGCGTGTGAGAATTTTAGATGCTACTATGATGAACTGAATGCAGCTGGGAGAGATGCCAGACTCACTCACACGCTGAGTGTTGTCCATACGACCTCTTGTGGTTATCGAAAAGGCACTACAAACTGCGTTAGATGCCTTCACACCTTTCTACCCTGCGGGTTACATGTTTACGGAAAGGCTTCGGTGGTAACCCTGAGGCAAAATCTGCATCCTATGCTATCTCCAGTCGTCTCGATGAATGTCTTGCCACTGGCAAAAGGTAGCTTAGGCTCTGTGAGTGAGGTTGACAAAAGGCGCAGTTTCTTCCTCACTTTAATCCAAATCTCCGCGCAAGTCACCCATTTCACGGCTGAACAAAGAGAGTGGTCTTCGTCACTTGTGATGGACAAACTATCACCTTCTGGTGGTGATAATGGTAGTTTCGCTGATCTCACCTTCTGGTGGTGATGATGGTAGTTTCGCTGATCTCACCTTCTGGTGGTGATGATGGTAGTTTCGCTGATCTCACCTTCTGGTGGTGATGATGGTAGTTTCGCTGATCTCACCTTCTGGTGGTGATGATGGTAGTTTCGCTGATCTCACCTTCTGGTGGTGATGATGGTAGTTTCGCTGATCTCACCTTCTGGAGGTGATGATGGTAGTTTCGCTGATCTCACCTTCTGGTGGTGATGATGGTAGTTTCGCTGATCTCACCTTCTGGTGGTGATGATGGTAGTTTCGCTGATCTCACCTTCTGGTGGTGATGATGGTAGTTTCGCTGATCTCACCTTCTGGAGGTGATGATGGTAGTTTTGCTGATCTGGCAAAGATGGCGCCATAACTGGCTGCGTGTCTACATTTCTCTACTGTTTTGGATCATTATGGATGCCGCCAGACCACGGATTTGCCTGGAATTCACACTAGTCGACGACTTACACTTGTGTTCACGGATACGTGGAATTGTTTTCCGTCTGGAATTGTTATTTCGTTCTTTTTTGTGATTTCTTCCATCCGTTTATCCTGGTCTGGACGCCGGCTGAATGGCGCTACGCTTAAACTAGTTATACCTGTGTCGTATCTCACGGGTTAGTTCTCTCGGTTCACCTTCACGAATTTGGCGTGTGAGAATTTTAGATGCTACTATGATGAACTGAATGCAGCTGGGAGAGATGCCAGACTCACTCACACGCTGAGTGTTGTCCATACGACCTCTTGTGGTTATCGAAAAGGTACGACAAACTGCGTTAGATGCCTTCCCACCTTTCTACCCTGCGGGTTACATGTTTACGGAAAGGCTTCGGCGGTAACCTTGAGGCAAAATCTGCATCCTATGCTATCTCCAGTCGTCTCGATGAATGTCTTGCCACTGGCAAAAGGTAGCTTAGGCTCTGTGAGTGAGGTTGACAAAAGGCGCAGTTTCTTCCTCACTTTAATCCAAATCTCCGCGCAAGTCACCCATTTCAGCGAACACAGCAAGAGATACGACTGTCCACACGGCTGAACAAAGAGAGTGGTCTTCATCACTTGTGATGGACAAACTATCACCTTCTGGTGGTGATGATGGTAGTTTCGCTGATCTCACCTTCTGGTGGTGATGATGGTAGTTTCGCTGATCTCACCTTCTGGTGGTGATGATGGTAGTTTCGCTGATCTCACCTTCTGGAGGTGATGATGGTAGTTTCGCTGATCTCACCTTCTGGATCAAGCGGCTGGTTTGTCCTCTCTGTATACGGTGACCCTCCCTTTCAGCAACGCGCACTGTTACTGCATTTCTCTAGTCCAAACGGTTTTAGCTCAAGAGAAAGAAATAGCAAGAGAGAGAGAGAGAGAGAGATAGACAGACAGAGAGAGAGAAATAAAGAGCAGAAAGAGAGAGAGAGAGGGGAGGAGGGATCGAGAGAGAAATGAGAGAAAGAGAGAAAGAAAGCAAAAAGAGAGGGAGAGAAAGATAGAGAGTGGGAGAGAACGAGAGAGAAATGGGAGTAGAGAGAAAGAAAGAGAGATAGAGTATGGGAGAGAACGAGAGAGAAATGAGATAGAGAGGGAGAGAGAGGAGGTGATAGAGACAGGATATTTATTTAATTTTTCTATCAATCATCATCTGTTTTACTTCTATGACCGTTACAGCCAGGGACTAGTCAGAAGTCAAAACTATGGATATTTTGGTGCAATGTTGTGTTGCTAGTCTGCTGGTGGCTGTTGCAACTGGCAACTTGCAGGCGTGGAGCGAGCAGACGTACTTGAACAAGCCACACACGCTATCCTGTAACATCACAAACGGGAACATCTCCGTAAGTATGATGACTATGTTAATTGGTCTCTGACTAGTATATAAGCTTGTCGACGAGACACAAAGGAATATTTCAATAGTCACAGATTATACCCATTTAAGAAATGTTACGGTGAACAACTGGCCGAGCAGTGCGCATGTCCGTCTTCTTACCACAACGGCATTAGTTTGTAACCTCCATCAGACACAGCAATTTTTTTTCTAGCGGATGTGAATTAAAAACCAGAAATTTAAATGCGTGCAAGAAAGACAACTACAAACTTCAGAAAAGAGGTATCTAAGATAGGCAGTCTATGTGACGAAAAGGGACAAGATCCGTGACCAAACAATACGAAGCAGTCTTGAGGTTCAACCCCTGCAGACACGAGTGGAGCAGTCCCAACTACAGTGGTTTGGCCATGTCTGTAGAATGGAAGAAGATCGGATACCAAAGCGGTCATGGGAGATAAAAAGTCAAGGACGCAGACCCCCAGGACGTCCCAAAGTACGCTGGTAAGACAACATACGAAAGTCCCTGTGTTAGAGGGCTGGATAGGAAAGAGGCCAGGAAAAAGACGGCGGATAGAGCCGTGTGGCGTTCTCTTTGGAAAACCTCTACACCTCACGGTAGAAGAGGGGGAACTAAGTAAGTAAAGTAAAACCAGGAAACTGGCAAGAAAATGTAAACGTTTCCTGGCTTGGGTTCGTCTTTGAAAGATGTTCAAGAAACACGATTGTCTCTTGATGAAAACAAGCTATCAACTATATGTTTCATATCAACGCAGATGGAACTGGGTCTGATATATTCAGAATACTGAAAGTGTAATACTTATGTAAGATTATAGTGAAATTTGACACCTGTCTCTGCTGGAATAGATAAACCAGTGATGGTCTATCTCGCTGTACAATTTGAGAAACACTGTTTTAGAATATTGATATCTATAAATTCTTCGATATTCCTTCAATGGAGGCACAACTGTCCCTATTACAGATACCTTCTACAGAAAACCCAGTCAACGTTTCCAGCGGGACACAGTGGTCTCGAGGTTAAGGTGACCACCCTGGAGCCGGTTGTCGGGTGTTCGAATCACGGAGGAGACAGGCATTTTGTTCGCGTGGATCTTCTGGCAAAAATTACTCTGATCTATGGGTAGTGAGATCGGACTCCCGTTTGAGTGTTAGCATTTTAAAAATTCATTGGCAGTTGGACATCGAAAAAGAGTAGTCTTAACGGCCGCTGCCCAGGCAAAATTCAAATAAAAAATGTACCCAAGTAATTTGTACCTTTCCCTAAATGGTTTGTTAAGAGCAGCTATAGATGGCGCATAACTGGCCGCGTGTCTACTTAGCTTTAGTATTTGAGTCTATTAAGATTGACTCGCACATCGCTAGAAACCACCCTCCAAGAAACTAGTTGTATACAGACTCTGCAGAGTCTTGTAAGCCAGTATAAAGACATTAAGTTAAGTTGTCGTGAAAGTTTCTCTGGCAATGTGTCCACATTATGAGGCTGTCAGTCTCATGGCGTATATAAGTAACGAACTTTCCGCGTAATAAAATATAAGAAAAAAACGTCAATGTTGTTGTTTATGTGGTTTATAAGGTATAAACTGTTTCATGTTGTTGTTTATGTGGTTTATAAGAAATAAACTGTTTCATGTTGATGTTTCATGTGGTTAATAAGGTATAAACTGTTTCATGTTGATGTTTCATGTGGTTAATAAGGTATAAACTGTTTCATGTTGATGTTTCATGTGGTTAATAAGGTATAAACTGTTTCATGTTGATGTTTCATGTGGTTAATAAGGTATAAACTGTCATGTTGATGTTTCATGTGGTTAATAAGGTATAAACTGTTTCATGTTGATGTTTCATGTGGTTAATAAGGTATAAACTGTTTCATGTTGATGTTTCATGTGGTTAATAAGGTATAAACTGTCATGTTGATGTTTCATGTGGTTAATAAGGTATAAACTGTTTCATGTTGATGTTTCATGTGGTTAATAAGGTATAAACTGTTTCATGTTGATGTTTCATGTGGTTAATAAGGTATAAACTGTTTCATGTTGATGTTTCATGTGGTTAATAAGGTATAAACTGTCATGTTGATGTTTCATGTGGTTAATAAGGTATAAACTGTCATGTTGATGTTTCATGTGGTTAATAAGGTATAAACTGTTTCATGTTGATGTTTCATGTGGTTAATAAGGTATAAACTGTCATGTTGATGTTTCATGTGGTTAATAAGGTATAAACTGTTTCATGTTGATGTTTCATGTGGTTAATAAGGTATAAACTGTTTCATGTTGATGTTTCATGTGGTTAATAAGGTATAAACTGTCATGTTGATGTTTCATGTGGTTAATAAGGTATAAACTGTTTCATGTTGATGTTTCATGTGGTTAATAAGGTATAAACTGTTTCATGTTGATGTTTCATGTGGTTAATAAGGTATAAACTGTTTCATGTTGATGTTTCATGTGGTTAATAAGGTATAAACTGTTTCATGTTGATGTTTCATGTGGTTAATAAGGTATAAACTGTTTCATGTTGTTGTTAATGTGATTTAAAAGATAGAAACTTTAATGTTGCTGTTTAACACAGTTATCTACAATGGACTGTTTTGTGTTGGTGTTTAATAATTAAGACTGGTTGAAGTTTGCTACAGCCCATGTGTTTGTCGTGTTGTCACTTCCATCAGGTGAACGTTGGAGACACGCTGTCATGGACGAGGCTAGGAAGCGAGGCTCAACTTGAAACAGGCGAATATTACCAGCTGTTGAATGACAGCGACATTACGAACATGTTTCTGGAGATCAAGAGCGTCACTTCCGAAATGACTGGCATCTATTTCTGCACTGTACACGACACTAATGGCGAATATGTAGGTCGAAAGGTCACAGGATTGAACATCGCTGGACATCTGTATGATGACAAGTTCGAGGAGGTATGTTTTTGGCTTAGTGTAATATTCTGCTCTGTAAAGAATACTCAGAAAAAACCAATAGGGGCTTATCGTTCCTCAGTAAATGGCAATAAGTGTGGTTCTAGTAGCCCGTTGGTTATACATACTCATGTTCCGTCCTCTAATCCTTCCTTGGCACACGATTGATTTTACAATTATGATGTCTGTGGAGTCACTATTATCGATTGTAATATCATTTAAGAAGTCGTCATTCAAGAAGTGGTCATTCAAGAAGTGGTCATTCCTGAAGCGGTCATTCCTGAAACGTTAATTCAAGAAGCAGTCATTCCTGAAGTGGTCATTCTTAAAGTGGTCATTCTTGAAGCGGTCATTCCTGAAGCGGTCATTCCTGAAACGTTCATTCAAGAAGCGGTCATTCCTGAAGTGGTCATTCTTAAAGTGGTCATTCTTGAAGCGGTCATTCCTGAAGCGGTCATTCCTGAAACGTTCATTCAAGAAGCGGTCATTCCTGAAGTGGTCATTCTTAAAGTGGTCATTCCTGAAGCGGTCATTCCTGAAACGTTCATTCAAGAAGCAGTCATTAAAGAAGCACATTATGTCACCCCTACCCATATCCAAATTTCCCAATATGTAGGCGTGTCAGGTGAGCACGTGAGCTCGTGGATTGCCATATACCCCAGCATGGCAAAGCCTGAGCTGCAGAGGTCAGCGACCCAAAGTGACTCCTAACGTCAGGGCCAGCAAACCAGAGCTGACAAGACCCTTCTATACCTTCACGCGGTGATCCTGGATAACAGGCTGCAGCAGGGCAGACTGGCTAAGGAGAAGGGATCGAAGAGGGAAGGCTAACCCGTTACACAAAAATGCATGCAGAAGTATGATGTGTCGTACCAAAAAAGTACAAATATCGTAGTCAATCTGTAAACTGCTGCACTCTCAATTCGTTCTCCGGATAACATCCTGTTACTTGCAAAGTTCTTTTCAGGGTTTGACATCGGGAGTTTGGAAACGTTCATCGTTTTGTAGCGGGAGTTTGAGAACGTTCAGAGTTTGGCAGCGGGAGATTGAGAACGTTCAGGGTTTGGTAGCGGGAGTTTGAGAACGTTCAGAGTTTGGTAGCGGGAGATTGAGGACGTTCAGGGCTTGGTAGCGGGAGATTGAGAACGTTCATGCCTTAGTAGCAGGAGATTGAGAACGTTCAGGGCTTGGTAGCGGGAGATTGAGAACGTTCATGCCTTGGTAGCGGGAGATTGAGAAAGTTCAGGGCTTGGTAGCGGGAGATTGAGAACGTTCATGGTTTGGTAGCTGGAGATTGAGAACGTTCAGGGTTTGGTAGCTGGAGATTGAGAACGTTCAGGGCTTGGTAGCGGGAGATTGAGAACGTTCAGGGTTTGGTAGCTGAAGATTGAGAACGTTCAGGGCTTGGTAGCGGGAGATTGAGAACTAACGACGAAGAAGATGACACTTAATTATGACCATGAGGGCTGATGGCCTTGTGTGAATCAATATTCTGATCACTCATTAAGAGAATTGATCTGTGCAGGTTTTAAAGACATGGATTGCTTGTACACACGCGAGTTACGGTACATTGACTGTGCTATATCTGAATGCTCGTCGTCATGACAACGTTCACAGAGTAGCTCCTCTGATACTTACTTCTGCTCCTTCCCTCTTTTCTTACCCCACTCTGTTTCATTTGACTCTGTCCTACAGTCACACTCTTGCACAACTTTCACACGCGCCCTCAGGGTGAGACCCTTCCATTGCACTTTGGTTGGGCTGGCTTCTGAGAGCGCACAAACCTAGCATAGGTACATACAGACGTACACAAACATCCAAGCACTGGTTTATGCGTCTTAATATCGCCCAAATTAACTACGGTCTAGGGTGGAATAGGCGCGCCTCGGCCAGTAGAAACTAGTGAGGCAAACAAGTGAATTAAACAAAAAAAATTAAAAAAACACAACGTTCACATTCCTGCCTCAGTTCCACTTGGACATTCGCCCGTTTAAGATATCTGTAACTGACAGATAGTATCTATCGATCCGCAGAGATTCGTTCTTAGACTGACACAGGCGACTTATGTTGGTATATGAAGACGGTGAGATGAGTTGGATTGTTTATCCTCATTAATGTGTTTCCTCCATTTAGACATGCGCAGGCTGACCTCCATTTGGACATGCGCAGGCTGACCTCCATTTAGACATGCGCAGGCTGACCTCCATATGGACATGCGCAGGCTGACCTCCATTTTGACATGCGCAGGCTGAACTCCATTTGGACATGCGCAGGCTGACCTCCATTTGGACATGCGCAAGCTGACCTCCATTTGGACATGCGCAGGCTGACCTCCATTTAGACATGCGCAGGCTGACCTCCATTTGGACATGCGCAGGCTGACATCCATTTGGACATGCGCAGGCTGACCTCCATTTAGACATGCGCAGGCTGATAACAAAAAAGTTTCTGACCTCGGTCTGGTAAGAAAAATACAAATAACGAAACTGTTGAATTCGATACCTAACCCCCCCTCCCCCCGCCCCCGCCCCCTCTCCGATTATGACCCCCTTTGAGTGGACACACCTCTCCCAGCCTTGCTTCCTCTACTGGAAGTATTTCTCAAAGTTATTTTTGGGGATCTCTATCACCCGCTTAATTGCATTTGTCTTGATTTATTTTCGTGAAATCTAGTACCTTTGTGTGGCACATTGAGCTTCAGATAGAGTCAAAGGTTGCAGGTAACCAGGTAGGGGAAGTATCAAACCTGTCCGTGTCAAAGGTTGCAGGTAACCAGGTAGGGGAAGTGTCAAACCTGTCCGAGTCAAAGGTTGCTGGTAACCAGGTAGGGGAAGTGTCAAACCTGTCCGAGTCAAAGGTTGCAGGTAACCAGGTATGGGAAGTGTCAAACCTGTCCGAGTCAAAGGTTGCTGGTAACCAGGTATGGGAAGTGTCAAACCTGTCCGAGTCAAAAGTTGCTGGTAACCAGGTAGGGAACGTGTCAAACCTGTCCGAGTCAAAGGTTGCAGGTAACCAGATATGGGAAGTGTCAAACCTGTTCGAGTCAAAGGTTGCTGGTAACCAGGTAGGGGAAGTGTCAAACCTGTCCAAGTCAAAGGTTGCAGGTAACCAGATATGGGAAGTGTCAAACCTGTTCGAGTCAAAGGTTGCAGGTAACCAGGTAGGGGAAGTGTCAAACCTGTTCGAGTCAAAGGTTGCAGGTAACCAGATATGGGAAGTGTCAAACCTGTTCGAGTCAAAGGTTGCAGGTAACCAGGTATGGGAAGTGTCAAACCTGTTCGAGTCAAAGGTTGCAGGTAACCAGGTAGGGGAAGTGTCAAACCTGTCCGAGTCAAAGGTTGCAGGTAACCAGGTATGGGAAGTGTCAAACCTGTCCGAGTCAAAGGTTGCTGGTAACCAGGTATGGGAAGTGTCAAACCTGTCCGAGTCAAAAGTTGCTGGTAACCAGGTAGGGAACGTGTCAAACCTGTCCGAGTCAAAGGTTGCAGGTAACCAGATATGGGAAGTATCAAACCTGTTCGAGTCAAAGGTTGCAGGTAACCAGGTAGGGGAAGTGTCAAACCTGTCCGAGTCAAAGGTTGCAGGTAACCAGATATGGGAAGTGTCAAACCTGTTCGAGTCAAAGGTTGCAGGTAACCAGGTAGGGGAAGTGTCAAACCTGTCCGAGTCAAAGGTTGCTGGTAACCAGGTATGGGAAGTGTCAAACCTGTCCGAGTCAAAAGTTGCTGGTAACCAGGTAGGGAACGTGTCAAACCTGTCCGAGTCAAAGGTTGCAGGTAACCAGATATGGGAAGTGTCAAACCTGTTCGAGTCAAAGGTTGCTGGTAACCAGGCAGGGGAAGTGTCAAACCTGTCCGAGTCAAAGGTTGCAGGTAACCAGATATGGGAAGTGTCAAACCTGTTCGAGTCAAAGGTTGCAGGTAACCAGGTAGGGGAAGTGTCAAACCTGTTCGAGTCAAAGGTTGCAGGTAACCAGATATGGGAAGTGTCAAACCTGTTCGAGTCAAAGGTTGCTGGTAACCAGGTATGGGAAGTGTCAAACCTGTTCGAGTCAAAGGTTGCAGGTAACCAGGTAGGGGAAGTGTCAAACCTGTCCGAGTCAAAGGTTGCAGGTAACCAGGTATGGGAAGTATCAAACCTGTCCGAGTCAAAGGTTGCTGGTAACCAGGTATGGGAAGTGTCAAACCTGTCCGAGTCAAAAGTTGCTGGTAACCAGGTAGGGAACGTGTCAAACCTGTCCGAGTCAAAGGTTGCAGGTAACCAGATATGGGAAGTGTCAAACCTGTTCGAGTCAAAGGTTGCAGGTAACCAGGTATGGGAAGTGTCAAACCTGTCCGAGTCAAAGGTTGCAGGTAACCAGATATGGGAAGTGTCAAACCTGTTCGAGTCAAAGGTTGCAGGTAACCAGGTAGGGGAAGTGTCAAACCTGTTCGAGTCAAAGGTTGCAGGTAACCAGATATGGGAAGTGTCAAACCTGTTCGAGTCAAAGGTTGCAGGTAACCAGGTATGGGAAAGTGTCAAACCTGTCCGAGTCAAAGGTTGCTGGTAACCAGGTATGAGAAGTGTCAAACCTGTCCGAGTCAAAGGTCGCTGGTAACCAGGTATGGGAAGTGTCAAACCTGTCCGAGTCAAAGGTTGCAGGTAACCAGGTAGGGAAAGTGTCAAACCAGTTCGAGTCAAAGGTTGCAGGTAACCAGGTAGGGGAAGTGTCAAATCTGTTCGAGTCAAAGGTTGTAGGTAACCAGATATGGGAAGTGTCAAACCTGTTCGAGTCAAAGGTTGCTGGTAACCAGGTATGGGAAGTGTCAAACCTGTCCGAGTCAAAGGTTGCTGGTAACCAGGTATGGGAAGTGTCAAACCTGTCCGAGTCAAAGGTTGCTGGTAACCAGATATGGGAGTAGGGGAAGTGTCAAACCTGTCCAATGCCGTGTTCCTGTACCAATTTCTGGGCGAGGTGCCATTCGTGAATCGAAAAAAGGTAGGGCACTTTGTTATCAGCCCTCCTGTACGAACTGTGGATATGTAACTGGCCTGCTACATATTTTATAAAACTCTCGAGAATACATTAGCTCTATTTGTTTTTACATCCACCTGACCTCGCCATAAGTTCCATGTAGATCAGATGGAAATATCTTTCCCACCTCCTTTAACCTGTCAGTCTCTTCACTGCTAGAGATGTGCAATAACGTGAGATCCACTGTACCATAGTTAATTGAACCCGTGTAATAGTTTACAGTTATTGCTCTATGTTAATTTAGATTTCCTGCTCCGTGAAGTGACAACTATGCGTATTAAACTATTCTTTTTTTTAATAATACGTTCTTTATTATGTTTGTAATTGATTTCTCATGGGTTTTTTTTCCAGTACAGAACAGATGTCATTAGAGGTGTCATATGCGCGGCCGCTGTGTTAGCTTTTGTAGTGGGCATCGGACTCATTGATCGCTTCCGGTATTTGAGTGACGAACAGAAGCAGAAGAGAAAAGACAGAAAGCAGGACAGGTTGAACAGACTACAGACATCACAAAATGGTGGAGTAGACAACCTCGCTATGACCGACGATTTGCAACTTGTCGAGAGAAATAATGGTTCTCCTTCTGGCGCGCTCAACACTAAAACACATTTATAGATATTGGAGTGAAACTTTGCTTTCTACATTATACATCGATACGGAACCCATTTATAGATATTGGTGTGAAACTTTGTTTTCTACATTATACATCGATACGGAACCCATTTATAGATATTGGTGTGAAACTTTGCTTTCTACATTATACATCGATACGGAACCCATTTATAGATATTGGAGTGAAACTTTGTTTTCTACATTATACATCGATACGGAACCCATTTATAGATATTGGTGTGAAACTTTGCTTTCTACATTATACAGCGATACGGAACACATATTTATAGATATTGGAGTGAAACTTTGCTTTCTACATTATACATCGATACGGAACACATATTTATAGATATTGGAACGAAACGTGGTTTGCTACTTTATAAATTATACATCGAGACTAGCACCTATCCGTTCTCTGGACTATATCCTGCTGCTTGCAAGGTCCTGTTCAGGCCTTGGTAACTGGAGATTGAGAACGAACACAGAAGAAGAAGAAGATAGTCATTTGAGTGAAAAGAGGCGAAATAACTTCTACATTATACATCAAAACTAGCACAAATTTATAAACATTTGAGTGAAAAAAGGCGTTATGTCTTCTACATTATATATCAAGACTAGCACAAAGTTATAGACATTTGAGTGAAAAAAGGCATTATGTCTTCTACATTATACGTCAAGACTAGTACATATCTATAGACATTGAGTGACAAAAGGCGTTATGTCTTCTACATTATACGTCAAGACCAACACCCACTTAACAATGTTTGAGCGGAGCCCAGGTCGTGACTCCTTCCTATTTGAAACATCGGAAGCATTTAAGTGGTTCATCATCTTTCGAATTCAGAGTGGCGATCTCACCACAAGGTAAAAGTCGTATGTGTACAAGATTGATGATACACAGGTCATATATGGATAAGATTGATAGTTCCAGGGTCGTATCAGGACAATGTTGATCGTCCAAGCTTCGCACGAGGGCAAGGTCGGTCATCCACGAGTCGTATGTGGACACGGTTTACTGTCTAGTGTCGTATGTCAAGGTTAATTGTCTACGATAGCATGTGAACAATGTCGATTTCCAGGGTAGTATGTGTAGAAAGTCGATGCTCCACGGGTCGTATGTGTAGAAAGCCGATGCTCCACGGGTTGTATGTGTGCAAGGTTGATGATAGAGGTCGTTTGTATACAAGGTCGATGGTCGAAGAGTCGTATGTATACAATGTCTATGACCTAAGAGTATTATGTGTACAAAGTCAATTGTCCAAAGGGCGTTTGTGTACAAGTCCAGGATCGCAAAAGGACATACTCAACGGTCCACTGCCGAATGAAGACAAACCTGTGGCTTAATGTACCGCATTAGAACCATCTGGGGATCAAGATGCTGAGCAGCGCATGAGCTGCAGTGGTCAGCGACCCATAGCTGACTTCTAGCGTCAGGGCCAGCGAACCAGAGCTGCCAAGACCCTTCTACACCTCCACGCGGTGATCCTGGATAATAGGCTGCAGCAGGGCAGACTGGCTAAGGAGAAGGGATCGAAGAGAGAATGCTAACTCGGTACTAAAAAAATGCTTGCTGAAGTCGGATGTGTTGGACCGAAAGGTGCAAATATCGCAGTCAAGCTGTAAACTACGACACAGCGCATTCCGTTCTCAGGACTACATTCTGCTACTTAAGCCCTTTCATGGTTTGGTAGCGGGAGATTGAGAACGAACGAAGAAGAATAGGAGAACCATCTGGATTACTCAAGTAGCAGTACACATTAAAACTCACATTGTCCCATTCATTATTTGTGTTTTGTACCGTTCGTCTACATTGCACAAGCTGCAACATATTTAATATGTCTGTTATTGAAATATATTTCTTGTACCATATTCTAACATTGAATTGTTGTTTGATTTTATGTTATGACAATCTTCTGTTTTGTAAATGCTTAGTTTGTCTCCTTAAATGATGTAAGATCCTAAACTCTAATGTAACTTTTAATATCCCCTATCCAAAGACTGGTGCAGTGGTGCAGCGGACCGCAAGATAAAGTATTGGCGCTGTGTTGTTGAGACCACTACTTTAAATGTTGGTGCCTTCTGAAAAAATGCTCACTTCAGGTTCACATAAATGAAATAACTAAATTTGTGGGGACATTTGAGTAATGGGGGCAGTTGTTATGGTCATCTTACATAAAATGACCAACGAAAAATGCAACAAACATTTGTTAAATTAATACTATTTGTTGTTGTCCTTGGATATTCAGTCCATAGACTGGTTTGGAGACAGTGTGTTATGTCCCGCGAAAGTTGTCATTTATATGCAGCACCTCTGAGTTCGGCGTAGGATTTGACTGCTGCGTCTCTGCTGGGATGATTGATGAAAAGTAGTCCTTTGTCGATCTACCCCTCGTCTGCCATATTCTTGTTCCGAAATGGTTGTCTGTCCCGACTAACGTGTCTTAGATTGTGACCAAGACAAGACAAGCTTCCACTGCGGATTATTGTTGGATTTGTTTCATCAGCGGCATCTAACACTATTTTATTGGACTTCTAGAGCATTCTAGTCAATCAAAACCTTTGCAGCTCCCTGTAGAGCGCATGTCTATAGCAAATACACGCCAAGTTCTCCTGTCCTGGGCCATCTACTCCAGCTCTGGCCATATCTTCCCTGTGTTCTTTATGTCAGTCTTGAACTTTCTTCTCCATGTGTGTTCTGGTCTGCCCCTGTTTCTCTTGTCTTGAGGATTCCAGAACAGAGACTGGCATGCAATACTGTTAGCTGGTTTCTTTAATGTGTGTCCTCTCCAGTGCCAGGGCTTCCTCTTCACCTCATGTTTCACTGGTATCTGGGTCTTCCCCAATAGCTCCCTCTACATTTGTGGTATCTGGGTCTTCCCCACCAGCTCTCTCCACATTTGTGGTATCTGGGTCTTCCCTAACAGCTCCCTCTACATTTGTGGTATCTGGGTCTTCCCCACCAGCTCTCTTCACATTTGTGGTATCTAGGTTTTCCCCAACATTTGTAAGAGTATCATACCATTTCAATGTCTCTGATATGCGCAGGCACCCATTTCTTAAAGTCTCTCCCTTTACAGTTTCTGCTTTTGTTATTCTCAATATTTCACAGCCAAACAAAATAACGGACTGCATTAGAGTTGAAGAGTTGTATTTTTGTTTTGGACTTGTTTGTTCCTTTCCATAAATTCCTAAAATGCAACAATAACTGCTCTCGCTTTCTGTATTCTTCATTTGATACCTGTATGTGTACCTCCCTAATTTGTCTATATTACGGCAATGAGATATGACGAATACGACCTCTTGTATGAGTGTATCTACCAACACGATCGTATTGTCGTTAGTTGCATTCATTTATTTATTTTCATGTTGTTTGCTTTTCTCTCTGTGTACTCTCACTTGCACTTTATGTGACCTCTCATCAAGTATGCTCATTTTGTTTTGCATCAAAATGAAATTATGGGATAGAAGAGACACGTCATTGATAGAAGTCCAGGTCCCCGTTGTTTTGCTAAATTCCATTGAATTCCATCTTTGTTGATTAATGTTGGTTTCAGAATCCTGTAAGCAGAGAAATGGTGATAAGAGATATCTTTGTCAAACACCATTCTTCAATCAAGGACTCAGAGAATGGACCTTCACGAAGCACTCTTTATGTCTTATCTTCAAACGTGTCTGTTAGCAAACACGAAGCCAGAACCACTTCCAAAATAATTCTCTGTCTAAGCTGTCACATACTTTTTCGTAGTCCACGAATGTGATATGAATGTTTGAGTTTCATTCTACACTTATTGAAACTATTCTCAGTGTAGCAGGTTGATCTCCACATGTCATAGTTTGTCGAGGACTTGCCTGCTCTTCAATCAGTTGTTTGTCAATGGCCTCCTCCAATTTCTCTAGTTTGATCCTGTTCAATAATTTCCCAGTCACCGACATTAACATTGTTCTTCTATAATTCTCTCTTCTTTGGCAACTTGGCCAGATAGCTAGATAGTGGTTATTAAATGCAAGATTGGTATTTCTTCTCTTCCCCAAACTTTGTAAAGTAAAATATATAATATCTCTGTTGACGTGCCAACGTCTGATATGATTGTTCTGTTCAGTTAACATATGTGTCAGTAGCTTTACCATCTCCCAAAACCATTAAGACCATCATGGCTTTATTGATTTCCTCTTTGTTTGGTTCCCTGCAATAAAATTGCACACCCATTTCTGCTACAGTGTCTGGGGATCTTGTCAAGTTATTTTGTTAAAAGGTCTTCGAATTGCTTTGCTTTTCTCCCCAACTGGTAGGTAAAAATGTCCGTCCTTAAAAAGTTTGTTACTTGCTTTCATGTTCCTGTTTATTTCTCAATGACATTGTACCTACATTTCAGATTTTTTAAATGATTCTGCCTCTTTTGTCTGCTCATCAATATATCTCTTTTTGTCTCATCTGATGGTCTTTCTTACTTCTGTGTTAGTTTTAGTGTATTTCCTGAACCATGGCTCTAGCATTTCTGGTTTTGTTTGTGCTCTACTCTGACCCCAAAGGGGTTGTGAAGCCAAACGTCGGAGAGTGTTGAAACATTGTGACCAAGACCACACTTCACGTTCATCTGTGTACCTGAAAAAACTGTGTTACAGCAGCCTGGTTAACAAGGACAAGGAGGGGTCGATACTGTGAAAAATTAAAGTTGAACCTGTTAAAAAAACCTTGCACTGCACTACATCGAACAAGACATATGTTCACCTTCTTAAGTACGCCCCGAAATGTAAGAATAGCTACTCAAGACCCGTGACTAAAGATAATTCATCTAAGGTAAAGAACTCAGTGCGAGTCCCTTTAGAAAACGACAACTGACACCTACCTGTCTGGTGGGACACACCTGGTTGAATCTACAAGTAGGCAGTGCTAACTTTTCGACCTGCACTCTTTTAATGTCCTTCATTCAGAGTTGGGCTTCTCGGCGAGGCGCGCTCTTCGTCTTTACCGTACAATTATCTTACAGTATGGGCCGTTGTGATGAAGCTTTTTAAGGACATGCTTCGTTGAGTTCATGAATAATTTCTTCTGTCACTTTGTGACTAAGATAATTAACAAAGTAGACACAACAATCTATTCCACATATAGGATAAAACGAGAATACGTGTCTTAGAAAACTGTTGAAGATTGAATGGGATGAATTCATAACCAACAAAATAATTAGAGATGTCACCAACAAACGATATGTTTCATCACTCATCAGGAAAAAGTGGTAGTCATACATGGGGCATCTTCTAAGAATGGATAGCAACAGATTCCCTCTGCAAGCGTTTATGTGGTCACCATCTGGCAGCAGGAAAAGAAGAAAACAGAAAGAAACTCTACACAGAACAGTCGTCAGAGAGGGATCCACTATGGGCTTGAGCAATATTCAATGACTGTGGAACGTGACGTCACACAGATCAAACTGGAGAGCTCTGGTATCTGTCTTATGTGCCGTGTATGGCGTTTAAAAAACATTGACTGGTTAGTAAAACGATGCTATACAATAACAGGTTAAGAGGTTCCCATATGCTGCAAACAACATAGCCGAGCTTTGAAGATGTGAAACATAGATCAGTAATGCAACTTCACTTGTGGGTTCCTGGCCACCGCTTGTCGGATTGTATTTTTACATTTCTGTATTTAGTTGTGCGCAAACAATACTCTACCCTCTCTCACAAACCCACACCTGTATTTAGTTGTGCGCAAACAATACTCTACCCTCTCTCATAAACCCACACCTGTATTTAGTTGTGCGCAAACAATACTCTACCCTCTCTCATAAACCCACACCTGTATTTAGTTGTGCCCTAACAATACTCTACCCTCTCTCCTTAGCCCACACCTGTATTTGGTTGTGCCCTAACAATACTCTACCCTCTCTCCTTAGCCCACACCTGTATTTGGTTGTGCCCTAACAATACTCTACCCTCTCTCCTTAGCCCACACCTGTATTTAGTTGTGCCCTAACAATACTCTACCCTCTCTCCTTAGCCCACACCTGTATTTGGTTGTGCCCTAACAATACTCTACCCTCTCTCCTTAGCCCACACCTGTATTTGGTTGTGCCCTAACAATACTCTACCCTCTCTCCTTAGCCCACACCTGTATTTGGTTGTGCCCTAACAATACTCTACCCTCTCTCCTAAGCCCACACCTGTATTTGGTTGTGCCCTAACAATACTCTACCCTCTCTCCTAAGTCCACACCTGTATTTGATGTCTCGACAATGCCACAGATGTCACACGAAGTGTTAGAGAAACTCAAACGGAAAAAGTGCACTGAAGGGACTTGGTGAAGGCTTCATGTAATTGTACCAGCAGCTGGGCCGAAGACTTAGTGATTCAGGTGACAGCAGTCAGCGATTTATAGCAGGCTGATTGCGTCTGTGGCAGTGACTCATGGCTGGATGGCTGCATGAGGGTCAGTGACTCATAGATGAATAATTTCGTTATTATCAGCGATTCATAAGTGGCTGATTGAGTCAGGGTCAGCGATTCATAGCTGGCTGATTGCGTTAGGTTCAGCGAATCATAGCTGGCTAATTGCGTCAGGTTCAGCGAATCATAGCTGGCTGATTGTGTCCGCATCAGCAAACCAGAGCAGTTCAAGACCCTATTCCACCTCCAAGTGGTGGCCCTAGCAACAGACTGCACCCATGCAGCCTAGCCGAGAGAAGAAGGATCAAAGTGCAAAGGCCAACCCATTCACCAACAAATGCCTTGCTGAAACAGAATCCAGTGCCAAAGATGCAACAAATAATGAACTTCCATCAGCCAACGACTAGCAGCTGTCCGGTAGCAGCAGGGCAAGGCCCCATAACTGACCAAGAGCATGTTTCCCATTCAAGTGGTGGCCTTGAAAACAGACTGCAGCCGTAGAATCTGGCTAAGAGATTAGGAATCGATGAGGAATGTCAAACCTGGTCCCAAAACATTAAGTCCTGAAATCAGATGTGTCTGGCCGAGAGGTGCATCTATCTCATCCTCGACGAATACTACAGCACAATATAATAAAACTTCTCTTTCAGGAACGACGATGAAGAAGAAGAAGAAGAAGAAGAAGGAGAAGAAGAAGAAGAAGAACAAATACTAAGGAAGAGGAGTAATAAAAACATCTGCAATGATTACCATTTGTTTCACGTGGTGAAGACGAGCAGATAATTTATATTTCAGTCGTATTTCAGTCGTATTTCAGTCATATATACTTAGGTCATTAGCGATCCATTCCATGATATTATTATTATATTTTTGACACCGTCAGCAGGGAAGGGTTCTGACAAATCATGGTGACGTTTGGTTATGCCGATGGATTCAATACAGTTGTCCGCCAGTTGCATAATGACGCGAGGGCTCGACAAGCACAGGAAGGAGATTGTTTGTAGTCTTACCTAGTCACGGAGATTGTCTGTAGTCTTACCTAGTCACGGAGATAGTTTGTAGTCTTACTTAGTCACGGAGATTGTCTGTAGTCTTACCTAGTCACGGAGATTGTCTGTAGTCTTACCTAGTCACGGAAATTGTCTGTACTCTTACCTAGTCACGGAGATTGTCTGTAGTCTTACTTAGTCACAGAGATTGTCTGTAGTCTTACATAGTCACGGAAATTGTCTGTAGTCTTACCTAGTCACGGAGATTGTCTGTAGTATTACTTAGTCACGGAGATTGTCTGTAGTCTTACCTAGTCACGGAAATTGTCTGTAGTCTTACCTAGTCACTTATGTTGCCAAACAGCAGCGTGTGCTGGTATCGACACTCTTTAGCATAGTCTCTGCCGTGATGCTCTCTCATGCTGCTACTGATTGTGATGCTCTCTCATGCTGCTACTGATTGTGATGCTCTCTCATGCTGCTACTGATTGTGATGCTCTCTCATGCTGCTACTGATTGTGATGCTCTCTCATGCTGCTACTGATTGTGATGCTCTCTCATGATGCTACTGATTGTGATGCTACTGATTGTGATGCTCTCTCATGCTGCTACTGATTGTGATGCTCTCTCATGCTGCTACTGATTGTGATGCTCTCTCATGATGCTACTGATTGTGATGCTACTGATTGTGATGCTCTCTCATGATGCTACTGATTGTGATGCTACTGATTGTGATGCTCTCTCATGCTGCTACTGATTGTGATGCTCTCTCATGCTGCTACTGATTGTGATGATCTCTCATGATGCTACTGATTGTGATGCTCTCTCATGCTGCTACTGATTGTGATGATCTCTCATGATGCTACTGATTGTGATGCTCTCTCATGATGCTACTGATTGTGATGCTCTCTCATGATGCTACTGATTGTGATGCTCTCTCATGCTGCTACTGATTGTGAGACTCTCTCATGAAGTACATGGTTATGCTACTGGCATGCATGAAGTTTTACAGATATCTTTTAAATGCTTCAAGATTGATGTCACGTCATTTGAGATGCTTGCACAGAACCGCTCCACCTTTCACTAGCATCACACAGGGTGCTCAGAGAGAAAACACCATCCCCGAGGCTCAGAGAAAGTAAACTGCCATAGATAACAAGAACACACGACGACAAGAACACACGACGATAAGAACGCATGACAGCAAGAACGCAGGACGACAAGAAGACACAACGACAAGAACACGCGACGACAAGAACACATGACAACAAGAACACACGACGACAAGAACACACGACGACAAGAATGCACAACAACAAGAACACACGACGACAAGAACACACGACGACAAGAACGCATGACAACAAGAACACACGACGACAAGAAGACAAGACGATAAGAACACACGACGACAAGAAGACACGACGACAAGAAGACGCGACGACAAGAAGACACAACAACAAGAACACACGACGACAAGAACACACAACAACAAGAACACACGACGACAAGAACGCATGACAACATGAACACACGACGACAAAAAGACACGACGATAAGAACACACGACGACAAGAAGACACGACGACAAGAAGATGCGACGACAAGAAGACACGACAACAAGAACACACGACGACAAGAACGCACAACTAGAACACACGACTACAAGAACACACGACGACAAAAACTCATGACAACAAGAACACACGACGACAAGAACGCATGACAACGAGAACACACGATGACAATAAGACACGACGATAAGAACACACGACGACAAGAAGACACGACGACAAGAAGACGCGACGACAAGAAGACACGACAACAAGAACACACGATAACAAGAACACACGACGACAATAAGACACGACGATAAGAAGACACGACAACAAGAACACACGACGACAAAAACACGCGATGAGAAGAAGACATGACGACAAGAACACGCGACGACAAGAACGCACGACGACCCCCACAGAGGATTCCTCACGTCTGCCTGATGTGCGGCAAAATCTTCCGTGGCCTGTTGGACGTTACAATCATACGTGACCACATCTCGCAGCACAAGTCGAAATCTCTTCTTGCGATAGGGCAACTATTATTAATATTGCTACGGCTCTATCGACACGAGGCTTACTTCTCCAAGCATGTAGACATGAATAGTAATGCTTCAGTCTAGCTTATATCTTTATCCCAGAGACTCGATGGAAATAAAAACCGAAATGAATTGACTGTTAAACGAAAAGCCAGTAATTTATGTATATCTAATGTCCTTCTTAAAACGCTGGATACTGTGCATAAGGAAAAACGGGTAATGAGAAGAAACAAAACCTGCATCAATATTTTATTTCTAATTTTCAACACAGAACAAAATGTGTTTTTTTACGACTTCAAAGTACGCTGCCAAACTGCCAACAAACGACCTTCCTATAGTTGTGGGATATTTGGAAAGATCAAAATGACGGTATTACGCTGATTAAAATTGCTAACATAATGAAAGTAACTGGAGGAATTTACTAGAAGAATAGTTGTGCCATATACAACGTTAATCCCCTAAAGAATGGTCACATTTGAATGAAAGTTTTCTATGTCAAGGGAGACCATCAAGAATAATAATTAAGCTAAAGTTTCGTTTGAAGTTGTTGTTATTTCCCTTACATTAAATCTGAATCGCTTATTAATTTCACAGGCCACGAATAACACAAAAATACGCGAAAATTGTGAATTACAATAATAATTTAAAAAACTTGTTGATTGTCGTTCATGCCATTCTCTCAGGCTGTCCAACATCTTCTCTCTCTCTGCCTTCCTCTGTCTCTCTTTCCTGTTATCTTTATATTTTTATGATTCATGGTAGCTGATTCTTGCTGATTGTCCATGATTCACTGCCATATGTCAGCACTTATTCCATGTAGCTTACAAGAACTCTCTTTCTCAGTTCCAGTGACCAGGTTTTGTTGCATAAAATTCCTGTCATGGTCTGGAAGACTAATTTTGCTTGAGCTAATCTGCATTTTATTTCATAATTACACCTACCTATCTTCTCATGTTCTGTGTGTGCCCAGACACTAGAACGCGTTATGTCTCAATTCGTTCCCCATCGCTTTGACGCAGCATTTTGGAGAGCATCTTTCTTAGTCACTACAATCACCTCCTATTTCTTTTTATTTAAACTGACGCCTTTGTTTTAACTTTGCTGAACTACCGTGTTGGCCATTTTCTGCATGCAAATACTTTGGTCTCATCAAGAGACACAACGGTCTCGAGAGAACGGTAATGGAAGATATGGTGCCAGACAAAAGAGGAAGGGGTAGACCAAGAAGACGATGGCACCAAGATATCAAGAATGCCTGAGAATGCCTGAGTATGACTAGGGTAGAGGCTGGAATTTTGGCAAGGTAACGACTTTCTTTCAGACTGTGATGGGAGCGACGTTCTACAAAGGGCATGCTACATGATGATGATTGTTTTGTGCGTTAGCAAAACCAAATAAAAACCCAAAAAATAATGACAATAACTTGAGTATTTCACCTCGTGACACAAAAATAATTTGCAAGTTGTAGCACGAACAGAGATATGCGAATAAGAAGTTGATTTGGCAGCTCATTACAACCCCCTCTTCAGGGTTCGTGAGTGGATGTCTAGGCATGTGGTGGGTAGGAACCTGGGTTGAAGAAGGCTCAAGTGCCTAGATTATTATTGTTCTCAGTAAGACGGTAACAGGAGCAAGCCTACTGTCACGTGAGTAGATAGGTGTTATATTGTGTAATAAAGTTGCGTCGATGGCAGGGCGCAGGACGTACCTGAAGATACCTGAGATCCGGTAGTGTCAGGTAGATTGGGGTGCAGCAAGGTGAGTTGATAGTACTTCAGGTAAATAGGGCAAGCATGGGTGAACAATGGCAGCGACGATGAGAGAGGGGTAGTTAGTTTACAGGTGAAACGTGCAGGTAGGTTAATAATAAATACTGCCGTCAGGGATAATGTGTGAGATAATTCATAGTACTTATTTTTCATAGGTGTGGCCTCGTAATTCCGTTCCTCGCCACCTTAACTTCCATTACATTACGCCAGGTGCCCATTTACAGCTGGGTTGACTGACTTAGTCGAAAGTAGACTTTTCAAATTTTGCATAACGCGCTTTCACTCTTCTTTTCCGTAAACAAGGCAGTGGAATGTACATGGCGGTTTCAGTTAGGAGTAGAGATATGGGTGTCTCCACACAGGGCCCCGTCGGCTGAGGGATGGGTGTCTCCACACAGAGGGCCGTCGGTGAAGGGATGAGTGTCTCCACTCAGGGGGCAGTCGGTGGAGAGATGGGTGTCTCCACACAGGGGACAGTCGGTGGAGGGATGAGTGTCTCCACACAGCGGGCCGTCGATGGAGGGATGGGTGTCTCCACACAGGGGACAGTCGGTGGAGGGATGGGTGTCTCCACACAGGGGACAGTCGGTGGAGGGATTAGTGTCTCCACACAGGGGACAGTCGGTGGAGGGATGGGTGTCTCCACATAGGGGGCAGTCGGTGGAGGGATGAGTGTCTCCACACAGCGGGCCGTCGGTGGAGGGATGAGTGTCTCCACACAGCGGGCCGTCGGTGGAGGGATGAGTGTCTCCACACAGGGGGCCGTCGGTGGAGGGATGAGTGTCTCCACACAGCGGGCAGTCGGTGGAGGGATGAGTGTCTCCACTCAGCGGGCCGTCAGTGGAGGGATGAGTGTCTCCACACAGGGGGCCGTCGGTGGAGGGATGAGTGTCTCCACACAGGGGGCAGTCGGTGGAGGGAGGGGTGTCTCCACACAGGGGGCAGTCGGTAGAGGGATGAGTGTCTCCACACAGGGGGCAGTCGGTGGAGGGATGGGTGTCTCCACACAGGGGGCAGTCGGTGGAGGGATGGGTGTCTCCACATAGGGCGCCGTCGGTGGAGGGATGGGTGTCTCCACACAGGGCGCCGTCGGTGGAGGGATGGGTGTCTCCACACAGAGCAGGCCGTCGGTGGAGGGATGGATGTCTCCACTCAGGGGGCTGTCGGTGGTGGGATGAGTGTCTCCACACAGGGCGCCGTCGGTGGAGGGATGAGTGTCTCCACTCAGAGCAGGCCGTCGAGGGAGGTTTGGATGTTGTCACCTGTATCTTTAACTTTTACACAGATACAATTTTCGGACAGATTGAAAGAGTGACTGGACGGAACATCAAAGGAAAAATAATCAACAATCTGAGATATGTTGATGACACTGAGATATGGTGATGACATTTAGATATGATGATGACACTGAGATATGTTGATGACACTGAGATATATTAATGACACTGAGATATGTTGATGACACTGAGATATATTAATGACACTGAGATATGTTGATGACACTGAGATATATTAATGACACTGAGATATGTTGATGACACTGAGATATATTAATGACACTGAGATATATTAATGACAATGAGATACGTTGATGACACTGAGATATATTAATGACACTGAGATATGTTGATGACACTGAGATATATTAATGACACTGAGATATGTTGATGACACTGAGATATACTGATGACACTGAGATATGTTGATGACACTGAGATATATTGATGACACTGAGATATATTGATGACACTGAGATATATTAATGACACTGAGATATGTTGATGACACTGCGATATATTGATGACACTGCGATATGTTGATGACACTGAGATATGTTGATGACACTGAGATATGTTGATGACACTGAGATATATTAATGACACTGAGATATGTTGATGACACTGAGATATATTAATGACACTGAGATATGTTGATGACACTGAGATATATTAAGGACACTGAGATATATTAATGACAATGAGATATGTTGATGACACTGAGATATATTGATGACACTGAGATATGTTGATGACACTGAGATATATTAATGACACTGAGATATGTTGATGACACTGAGATATATTGATGACACTGAGATATGTTGATTACACTGAGATATATTAATGACACTGAGATATGTTGATGACACTGATATATATTGATGACACTGAGATATGTTGATGACACTGAGATATATTAATGACACTGAGATATGTTGATGACACTGAGATATATTAATGACACTGAGATATGTTGATGACACTGATATATATTAATGACACTGAGATATATTAATGACAATGAGATATGTTGATGACACTGAGATATATTAATGACACTGAGATATGTTGATGACACTGAGATATATTAATGGCACTGAGATATGTTGATGACACTGAGATATATTGATGACACTGAGATATGTTGATTACACTGAGATATGTTGATGACACTGAGATATGTTGATGACACTGAGATATGTTGATGACATTGAGATATGTTGATAACACTGAGATATGTTGATGACACTGAGATATGTTGATGACACTGAGATATGTTGATGACATTGAGATATGTTGATGACATTGAGATATGTTAATGGCATTGAGATATGTTGATAACACTGAGATATGTTGATAACACTGAGGTATGTTGATGACACTGAGGTATGTTTATGACACTGAGATATCTTGATGACACTGAGATATGTTGATGACACTTAGATATGTTGATGCCACTGAGATATGTTGATGACACTGAGATATGTTGATGACACTTAGATATGTTGATGGCACTGAGATATGTTGATGACGCTTAGATATGTTGATGACACTGATATATGTTGATGACACTGAGATATATTGATGACACTCAGATATGTTGATGACACTGAGATATGTTGATGACACTGAGATATGTTGATGACACTTAGATATGGTGATGACACTTAGATATGGTGATGACACTTAGATATGGTGATGACACTGTATTGCTAACTGAAAGTGAGAAAAAGTTGCAATAACTAGCGGTGAAAGTTAATACCAACAATAAAGAATATGGTTCAAAAGTTGCAGTAACTCCGTTATAGCATAGACTTGTTTTGTTGATTATATTTAATCATTCTTATTTGTGTATCTAAGGGAACAATCTTGCTACTTTTCTTGTCACCTTTATCATTATTATCACTAACGTCTTTTCAATTTGAATCAACAGAAGAAGGAAAACTTATCTTTCAAAGCACTTTATTATCGGCGATGTGAATGTTTTTAACCTTCTGACGATTTTCTTTTTACAGTTTTTTTCTACTTTTATGTTTTAACTCCTTTTAAAAACTGTTTATGAGAAAATATTAAAAATTTAAAAATTGTATGAACAAATTATTTTTTACTTAATCGCAAAGATAAACAGCTTACGCAAGAAGATGCGAATCGCATGGTAAAGGAAGCCGAGACTTGGCTATTGGTGTACGTATCTCTGAAACAAAATCTATAACTTCAGGTAAAGTTAAAATGTCCGTAAGTGCGAAGCGTTGTAAATAAGTCGAAGATTATCCCACATATATTGCCAGGGGAGGTGGTGGAGGCAGGGACAGTTAATGCGTTTAAGAATAAACTGGATGCGCATAGATTTTAGAGCAAGGTGATGTAAATGTAACTGGTTGTATACAGACTCTGCAGGGTCTTCTAAACCAGTATAAAGACGTTAAGTTAAGTTAAGTTAAGTTAAGTTAAGTTAAGTTATATCCGTTGTTCCCCGTGAATCATTTCATACCTTCTTTGTTCTTTAGCCTTTGATCTCTCCTGTTCCCCATTTGCCTCTATGTCACAATGTGTTCAGTGATCTCTACTATAAGCATGTATCCAATACATTTGTGTTGTCGTTTAACTGTTATATGTTAGTCGTTATCTATTAGTCGTTATCTGTTAGTCGTATCTGTTAGTCGTTATATGTTAGTCATATCTGTTATTTGTTATCTGTAAGTTGTTATCTGTTAGTTGTTATCTGTTAGTTGTTATCTGTTAGTTGTCTGCTGCATGTGTGCCTTGTATTGTCGAGACTCGCTACATTTAACTAAAGTCTGGGAAGAAGAGACTAACATCTGGGGAGAAGAGACTAAAGTATTAACATGTAAACTATACTGATCGGACGTGTTAGTCAGGTCAGGTAAAACATACTGATCGGACATTGTTAGTCAGTGGCAGGTAAGACATACTGATCGGACAATGTTAGTCAGGGTCAGGTAAAACATACTGATCAGACAATGTTAGTCAAAGTCAGGTAAAACTTACTGATCGGACATTGTTAGTCAGGGTCAGGTAAAACATACTGATCGGACATTGTTAGTCAGGGTCAGGTAAAACATACTGATCGGACAATGTTAGTCAGGGTCAGGTAAAACTTACTGATCGGACATTGTTATTCAGGGTCAGGTAAAACATACTGATCGGACATTGTTAGTCAGGGTCAGGTAAAACATACTGATCGGACAATGTTAGTCGTGGTCAGGTATAACGTACTGATCGGACATTGTTAGTCAAGGTCAGGTAAAACATGATGTTCGTCCACCACATGTGATGAAGACCACTCTCTTTGCTCAGCCATGTGGACAGTCTTATCTCTTACTGTGTCTGCTGAAATGGGTGACAAGCGCGAAAATTTGAATTAAAGAGAGATGGAACTGCAACTTTTATCAATCTCACTCGCTAGTCCTGGGCTACCTTTGGCCAGTGGCAAGATATTTATCGAGACGACTGGAGATAGCACACAATGCAGAGTTTTCCTCACGGTGTGTTCCCAACGCCTTTCCCGTAAACAGGTATCTCGCAAGGCAGGGAAGGGGGAGTAGACATCTAACTGTGTGTGTCGTGCCTTTCCCATAATCACAAAAGGTCGCAGTGGCATAACTCATTATGTGAGTGAGTTTGACATCTTTCCTCCGGCTGTGTTCAGTCCATTATAGTCGTGTCTAAATTTCACAAACCAAAATTGACACTGTTTGCAGCTGAGGCGAAGAGCACCAATCTCGTGAAGTTCAGTCATGTGAACTAGACCGTGAAATACGACACAGGTTTAAGTGTAGTGCTATTCATGTACCCAATATCCAGACCAGGATATTCGGACGTAGGAAACCACAAAACACGAACGAATTAACCAGTCCAAAAGGAAAACAACACCACGTTTCCGTGAACCCAAGTGTAAGTCGTCACCTAGTGTAAATACTAAGCAAATCCTTGGTCTGGCGGCATCCATAATGAACTAAGACAGCAGAGCAATGTAGACCTGCAGCCGGTTACAGCGCCTTCTTTGTTGCTAACCTACAGGTCTGTGGGTTGGACAGTATTACAGCGGTACATTCATCCCGACATACAATTTTTAAATTTAAAACTATTTAATTTGTTTAGTTTTCTCCGAAGCACAAGTTCCTTCCTTCTGAATTTCCCCCAAAAAATTGTGGCAATAACTACCTCATTCCTTAAGAATACTACCGAGTAATTAATATATTGGGTGGAAGGGCGAGATCCGGGACACTGCTGAATTCGTAACAACTAATATTTCTCATATATTTTGAATTTCGACAGTTTTTTTCTGTTGCATTAAGTTTAATAATTTTCCCTCTGAAAATATTTCTTAGTACTTTACAATATCACGTGTACACTTAATTAATGTTCAGTCTAAAGTAATGTCTGTGTTTATTTGCTAATTCATTTCTTTTCGGCTTTCGGTGTATTTAATTGTTCTGCTTCATGTGGCACACATACAGGTGTATGTTATCATGTTTCTGTACATTATTATGTCTTTATCGCCATTATTCTACTAGGTTGTTGGATATCTACTTTGCCGTGGTGTTCAACTGTTCAGTGTTTTCTATAAGGTTGTTGGAGATCTACTTTGCGTGGTGTTAAACTGTTGTATCTTCTATAAGGTTGTTGGAAATCTACTTTGCCGTGGTGTTAAACTGTTGTATCTTCTATAAGGTTGTTGGAGATCTACTTTGCCGTGGTGTTAAACTGTTGTGTCTTCTATAAGGTTGTTGGAAATCTACTTTGCCGTGGTGTTAAACTGTTGTATCTTCTATAAGGTTGTTGGAGATCTACTTTGCCGTGGTGTTAAACTGTTGTATCTTCTATAAGGTTGTTGGAAATCTACTTTGCCGTGGTGTTAAACTGTTGTATCTTCTATAAGGTTGTTGGAGATCTACTTTGCCGTGGTGTTAAACTATTGTAATTTCTATAAGGTTGTTGGAGATCTACTTTGCCGTGGTGTTAAACTGTTGTATCTTCTATAAGGTTGTTGGAGATCTACTTTGCCGTGGTGTTAAACTATTGTAATTTCTATAAGGTTGTTGGAGATCTACTTTGCCGTGGTGTTAAACTGTTGTATCTTCTATAAGGTTGTTGGAGATCTACTTTGCCGTGGTGTTAAACTGTTGTATCTTCTATAAGGTTGTTGGAGATCTACTTTGCCGTGGTGTTAAAGTGTTGTATCTTCTATAAGGTTGTTGGAGATCTACTTTGCCGTGGTGTTAAACTGTTGTATCTTCTATAAGGTTGTTGGAGATCTACTTTGCCGTGGTGTTAAACTGTTGTATCTTCTATAAGGTTGTTGGAGATCTACTTTGCCGTGGTGTTAAACTGTTGTATCTTCTATAAGGTTGTTGGAAATCTACTTTGCCGTGGTGTTACACTGTTGAATCTTCTATAAGGTTGTTGGAGATCTACTTTGCCGTGGTGTTAAACTGTTGTATCTTCTATAAGGTTGTTGGAGATCTACTTTGCCGTGGTGTTAAACTGTTGTATCTTCTATAAGGTTGTTGGAGATCTACTTTGCCTTGGTGTTAAACTGTTGAATCTTCTATACGGTTGTTGGAGATCTACTTTGCCGTGGTGTTAAACTGTTGTATCTTCTATAAGGTTGTTGGAGATCTACTTTGCCGTGGTGTTAAACTGTTGTATCTTCTATAAGGTTGTTGGAGATCTACTTTGCCGTAGTGTTAAACTGTTGTATCTTCTATAAGGTTGTTGGAGATCTACTTTGCCGTGGTGTTAAACTGTTGTATCTTCTATAAGGTTGTTGGAGATCTACTTTGCCGTGGTGTTAAACTGTTGTATCTTCTATAAGGTTGTTGGAGATCTACTTTGCCGTGGTGTTAAACTGTTGTATCTTCTATAAGGTTGTTGGAGATCTACTTTGCCTTGGTGTTAAACTGTTGTGTCTTCTGTATATGCCCACGATAGCTGATGTATATAATCGGTATCACGTCACTAAAGGAGACACCTTGGTGTAGAACCTATCTCATTAAATGGCAAAGGGTGGTTAGCCTTCCATTTTCGATCGCTTCTTCTTAGCCAGTCTGGGTACCAGGTTAGCCTTCCCTTTTCGGTCGCTTCTTCTTAGCCAGTCTGGGTACCAGGTTAGCGTTCCCTTTTCGATCGCTTCTTCTTAGCCAGTCTGGGTACCAGGTTAGCCTTCCCTTTTCGGTCGCTTCTTCTTAGCCAGTCTGGGTACCAGGTTAGCCTTCCCTTTTCGATCGCTTCTTCTTAGCCAGTCTGGGTACCAGGTTAGCCTTCCCTTTTCGATCGCTTCTTCTTAGCCAGTCTGGGTACCAGGTTAGCCTTCCCTTTTCGGTCGCTTCTTCTTAGCCAGTCTGGGTACCAGGTTAGCCTTCCCTTTTCGATCGCTTCTTCTTAGCCAGTCTGGGTACCAGGTTAGCCTTCCCTTTTCGGTCGCTTCTTCTTAGCCAGTCTGGGTACCAGGTTAGCCTTCCCTTTTCGATCGCTTCTTCTTAGCCAGTCTGGGTACCAGGTTAGCCTTCCCTTTTCGGTCGCTTCTTCTTAGCCAGTCTGGGTACCAGGTTAGCCTTCCCTTTTCGGTCGCTTCTTCTTAGCCAGTCTGCCCTGTTGCAGTTTGTTATCCAGGATCACCACATGTAAGGTTGTGCAGAGTAGTGGCAGCTCTGGGTCGTTGGCCCTGATCCCAGCTGTCAGCTTTAGGTCGCTGACCGCCGACCGCTACTGCTCAACATCTTGATCCCTTGATAGACAGACATATAGATATATAGATATATAGATAGATAGATAGATAAATAGATAGATATATAGATAGATAGATAGATAGATAGATAGATAGATAGATAGATAGATAGATAGATAGATAGATAGATAGATAGATAGATAGATAGATAGATAGATAGATAGATAGATAGATAGATAGATAGATAGATAGATAGATAGATAGATAGATAGATAGATAGATAGATAGATAGATAGATAGATAGATAGATAGATAGATAGATAGATAGATAGATAGATAGATAGATAGATAGATAGATAGATAGATAGATAGATAGATAGATAGATAGATAGATAGATAGATAGATAGATAGATAGATAGATAGATAGATAGATAGATAGATAGATAGATAGATAGATAGATAGATAGATAGATAGATAGATAGATAGATAGATAGATAGATGTACATTTCAATCTTGCAGCTGACGAGAACTCAATGCATGCTCTTGTTTCAGACAAACTTGTCAGAACATGGTTGTAAGGATACGTTACTATGATTATTTGAAAAGGCTGCACTTCCAGCCACAGACAGACTTACATACTGACATCATTATAAGATTATTCAAGATAAAGACAGATGCTAACCTCATGATAAGATGATTCCAGCCACAGATTTACATACTGACATCATGATAAGATGATTCCAGCCACAGATTTACGTACTCACATCATGATAAGATGATTCCAGCCACAGACAGATTTACAAACTTACATCATTATGATAGCACCACAACATATTGTTGTCACAACAAAAAGTAAGCCATGTTGCAGAACAAACAACTACCGAGTGACAATAAAAACCAACGTCACTGTGCGCGCAACAGTAAATCGTGGTAGGGTAGAACTCTCCACTCCCTACACAAGGGCAGAAAACTTATTGATGATCGAGGAAACGCCTGGGTTTGTATAAAAAGTCCAAAATATGAATTCAACTGGGACCATACACGGAACAAACAAGCTTTCTTGGGAAAGGAATGGAAAGGAGAAAATAAATGACGAATAAATTCAGCAACAACATCTAGTGTAGCACACATCACACAAAACATCTACAACCACCACTAAAAGTCTCAGATCATTGATCGTAAATAAGTGCCATATATTTGGGAAAGTAATGCATTCACAGTCACAGCGACAGCCATACTGTTAAACTCGTACACTACAATTGCCCCTCATTTATTATATTGCAATATTTACCACCAAACCTTTCCCCCACCCTGCTCCTCCCCACCCAACCAGTCATATTGTATATGATGAGATGAATTGGCAAACAAGCGTGAGCGCCAGCCATTGCCCCAGAAAACCTCCAGCAATAAAGGCATTATTCCAGGCTGTAAAGGCACAGTCTAGGCTATATTTGTCCCCTTGATTTACGCTGTCCTCTAAAAGCTGAACTTAATATTGCCATTCTTGTGCATTCTAGATGAGTAGCAGTATTAAAGGCAGGGGAGAAGTTACTTCAGGTCTTGAGAACTTTCAGGCTGATTTTGGTCACAACTCAGCCTTGGGCATGGTATCTTATTGTTTCCTGTGCCTCTGAGAAGATCATCAGATGCTTGGATTGTAACTCTGAAGAATAGGATACATTTATGCTGAAATTGAGATCACACAAATCCATGATTTTTTTCCAGCGTTGTCGAATAAGGTTAGGATGAAATTCAAATTCCACTTTGTGTGGATTTTAACTATATAAAGTGGATACATTTATATTAATATGTATATCCATCATACGTATGGATGTCATTCATGAAAGGAGGATACATGAATGCGAAACGGAGATATCGCTATGTTTGGATTTTATCTTCATACAGTGAAGAAACGTATGCTTACTTTAGTATCCAACATTATCCAGGCATAGTGGATACATTTATGTTAAAAATGAAATTCTCACAGTATGTTATGTTACCTACATATTAGCAAATAAATTGATATAATAATTGTAGTGCGACATACTCCATCAAAGTGCTGTTCCTATGCGGATTTCATGGGGAATTTATCTTGTAATATTTATTCAATAAATCGTGGATCGCATCCATATATATTCCTTGAATCGTAGATTGTATCTTGATATATTGCGTGAATCATGGATTGTATCCATATTTATTATGTAAATCGTGGATTGTATCCAGATATATTATGTAAATCATGGATTGTATCCATATTTCACAAATTTCATAAATCATGGATTGTATCATATATGGTCCGTAAATCGCCGATTGTATCCTTATATATTTCACATATCGTGGTTTGAATCAGATATATCCCATAAATCGTGGATTTTATCAGATGTATTCCATAAAACGTGGATTGTATCCAGATATGTTCAAAAAATTAGTTACAGCAAGCTCGGCGAATCTCTAAGTTGTGTCTAATGTGTTCAAATGAAACCGGACTAACTGCACCAAGTGAACATACGAACGCATGATGACGTCGATTCTGGTGTAAACAGCGCATACCAACCGCCAAGTTTGCAAAATTTCAATAACCTCCGACTCATAGTTTCCTCATCAGACCGTCGAAAACATGGCGGATGTGATACGAAATCCGCCCAGAGTTGAACAGCGAGCTGTGATTTGGTTTCTAAGTGCTTAAACATGTTGACCAGTTGACAGTCGAAATGCTTGGAATCGTATAGTGGCCATTTGTTCTTGGTCATTCTCTTTACCATTCAATTGTGTGTTAAGATTTAACTAATAAAATAATGTTATTATCGAGTTTAATAAGTTCTAATAATCCACGGATTGTGATATAGCTGATAAAATAATGTTTTATTGAGTTTAATAAGTTCTAATAATCTATGGATTGTGATATAGCTGATAAAATAATGTTATTATTGAGTTTAATAAGTTCTTATAATCCATGGATTGTGATATAGCTGATAAAATAATGTTTTATTGAGTTTAATAAGTTCTAATAATCTATGGATTGTGATATAGCTGATAAAATAATGTTATTATTGAGTTTAATAAGTTCTTATAATCTATGGATTGTGATATAGCTGATAAAATAATGTTTTATTGAGTTTAATATGTTTCAATAATCTATAGATTGTAATTTAACTGATAAAATAATGTTTTATTGATTTAATAAGTTCTAATAATCTATGGATTGTGATATAGCTGATAAAATAATGTTTTATTGAGTTTAATAAGTTCTTATAATCTATGGATTGTGATATAGCTGATAAAATAATGTTATTATTGAGTTTAATAAGTTCTTATAATCTATGGATTGTGATATAGCTGATAAAATAATGTTTTATTGAGTTTAATATGTTTCAATAATCTATAGATTGTAATTTAACTGATAAAATAATGTTTTATTGAGTTCGATATGGGTCGCAGATGGAGCACAGTGAAGGGGCTAACAGCAACCAGAGACTCGAGGCTGACTGCTTGCATCAGGATCAGCAAACCACAGCTGTTCAAGACTTTATTCGGTCTTCCTGGAAACAGTCTAAATAAATGAATGAGGATCACAGTGGAAAGGCAAACCGGTAGCCACACAGGCCAGCTCAAACCGGATGTGTCGTGCCGAAAGGCGCAGACATCGCAGCCTCGCTGGAAACTGTGTCCCAATGTCACAACTTTATTTCAATGACGAACTCAGAAGAAGATGAAGAAGAATTCGATAAGATCTAATGATCTGAGGGATGTAATACAGCTGATCAAATTATTGTTATTATTCGGTTAGAGAAGCTCCACAAAACAATGGACTGGGATACAATGGATAAATTAACGCTATAACTAAGTTATGGTATACCTCACAAATCTATGGACTGTGATACAATGGATAAATTAACGCTATAACTAAGTTATGGTATACCTCACAAATCTATGGACTGTGATACAATTGATAAATTAACGCTACAACTAAGTAATGGTTTAAATCACAAATCCATATTTCGTGGATCAGTGTAGGTATAAATAGGGACTCGACAAAAGTAGGCATTATTGTTAAAGTTGGGCGAAAAATGTAGGTTTAAAAGTCATTCCCACACGTGTGTGATTTGTTCAGATGTGACTTTCTTAATTTTATAATTTTTTCAACACAAAGCCGAGTTGTTTCTAATCCTTGTTCGTGTTGAGGTAGAGACTAGAATTTGACCACTGACACACTGTGATCATGTAGTTTTGGGTGATTTACCGTGCGCCTGGTCTATCACCTCTATTGTAGTTAACTTTTAAACTAACAATATTGGTTATCCTGCCATTCACACATGTTCCAAATTGCTTGGTTGCAAATAACCGTATTAGATTCAAGACAAGAAACGCTATAGATACAAAAACGTTAATGCAAAAAAGAAACACAAAAGAGAATTACGCCGTTTTCCCCGATTGTAGCAAAAATAAAGAAAAAGATTAAGTAGTGTAATTTTGACACACATGTGATTCATATAAATTTTATTAGCTTGCTGTGATCGGAAGATTAAGAATAGATTAAATATGACGATTTTATCCGATATATTATTCCTATAAATGAGGTGATATTAGTTCTACAAATGTATGAAAAGTAAGTCGCATGTCCTTGTACAGAACGTAGCTTCCTACAATCACGACCTATTTGGCTGTTATAAGTTTCTTGGCAAGTGTGCAGTACGGTAGGCTGCCATTACTTTCCATACGCGGAGTTGCATTCGCCCGAGAGGAAAGCCCAGTGTCTGCCAAACTGGACACCAGTGGGAATCGAATCCGGAACGTTGGGATTGTGAAAACCGAGCGAGTTTCACCCCTATGCCAAGCATCCTCCTTGTATGGATATAATCCAGATATTACGGATATATAAAACTGCAATTTGAGAAACGTCATGTCCGTGGATGTTATTTAGACATGGCTGCTGTTTGATTATGTAAAATGGACACGCTTCACAAGTTTATGGATTATACCAGAATTTTGTGAATAAGTTGATGATATAATGTTAAGCTATATAAAACTGTTAATATATCCAAATGGTGTGGATACATTTCTGTTATAACAGAGTTACGATTCCCACTATAAATACTTCGATGATATATAAATGTTGCGGATTAACTTTCAATGTATATTATCCTGGGGTTGCGATGAGCTATACAAAGCTGTGAGTGATATCCCTATATCGCCGTAACATGTATGATATTCTGAATTCACATTAAGTTTTACAAAACGGCCCATTGTATCCAGATATCGTGGATAAATCTCAGTTAAAATAATGTTCCAAGTCTTGTGGATTATTTTCGGATATTGCTAACAGAATAAGGTTATTATTACGTTCCTACTTGCTTCACAGATATGTAGATGATATCCAAGTATTATGGATGACTGGATGTCAATTTAAGGATCTCACAGATGCGTGGATAATATCCAGGTATATATATATATATATATATTTATGTATGTGTTATGTACATTATGTATGTTATTATGTAAATATATATTTATGTATGTGTTATGTACATTATGTATGTTATTATGTATGTACGTGGTAGCCAGAGGAAAAAAACCCACCTGAATGGAGGTTATTTGGACAGGTCCTGTAGCGCAGGCAGTGTATGAGTTATTCACAGTTATGTCCATGTTTTGCTACCAATATCCGATCAGCATTAAACTGAAGTTTTTTCAGTGTTTAGTAACAATTCATAATGTGATACCACTCTTACTTTAGATATGGTTTATTTCGGGTCACTCTGTTCCACAGATATGTTGATTATATCGTGATATAGTGGATAAGTGTATGTTACATATATACCACAGGTATGTGAATGATATCCAGATATCCTAATATAGTGGATAAAAGTAATGTAATGTAAGTGTATGTTACGTATATACCACACATATGAGCATTATATTCTGAGATATTGGATAAGTGTATATATTTGTATAAGCTACATAAATGTCAAATATATCAAGATATTGCTGATAAATGTGTAGTATTTCTATAATTTACATATATGTGAATTATAATATTATATTGCATATAAATGTGTGGTATTTCTATAATTTACATATATGTGAATTATAATATTATATTTCAGATAAATGTGTGGTATTTCTATAATTTACATATATGTGAATTATAATATTATATTGCAGATAAATTTGTGGTATTTCTGTTATTTACACATATGTGAATTAAAATATTATATTGCATATAAATGTGTGTTATTTCTATAATTCACATATATGTGAATTATAATATTATATTTCAGATAAATGTGTGGTATTTCTATAATTTACATATATGTGAATTATAATATTATATTGCAAATAAATGTGTGGTATTTCTATAAATTACATATATGTGAATTATAATATTATATTGCAGATAAATGTGTGGTATTTCTATAATTTACACATATGTGAATAATAATAAAATATTGCTGATAAATGTGTGGAATTTCTATAAATTATAGCTATGTAAATTTCATCCAGATATTGTAGATAAATGTGTGACATTTCTATAAACTACAGATATGTAAATTATATTCCAATGGTCTCAAGATAAGGTGTCCACCTCGAGTGCCGGAGTGCGTGTTAGAAATCCCTTGGCAGTTGGAAATTGACATTTAAAAAAAGGCTTAACGGCCGCTGCCCGGACAAAATTAAAAAAAATTATAGTTAAAAATTTAGCCAAATTATTTGTGTACTCTCCATCAGGCCTAGTAAGACGCAGAAAGTTTAAAATACCTACTACGGATAGCCTTCGGTTACCTGGCAACAGGCATTAACAGCATGCCTGTTTGAATACCAGGTTCCAAGTATTCCAAGGAGTATCAAGATATTGCAGATAAATGTGTGGTATTTCTTTCAACTACAGATGTGAATTATATCAAGATATTGCAGATAAATGGGTGGTATTTCTTTCAACTACAGATGTGAATTATATCAAGATATTGCAGATAAATGGGTGGTATTTCTTTCAACTTCAGACATGTGAATTATGTGAAGATATTGCAGATAAATGTGTGATATGTCTTTAAACTTCAGTCATGTGAATTACGTCAAGATATTGCAGATAAATGTGTGATATTTCTTTAAGCTTCAAACATGTGAATTATGTCAATATATTGCAGATAAATGTATAAATTATAGGTATGTGAATTATATCGAGATAGAAAGAGTTAAACGACGTCCTTTATCATACTTCATTACTGGTCGGAAATGAAGTGTTGCAGACCAGTATGACTAGTCACATCTTGTGTAAGGTGTGGTGGCCATGTCCCTTCCTCGCTGTCTTATCCGTACTGTAACCGTAGCTGAGGTATACATTTACAGTTGGATAAACTGGAACGTGCTGTTGCGGGAGCTGAGCTCTGTAACTTTGTACCTTTGCCGTAAAAAGCAAAATTATTTTGCACAAATATTGGATCTGCTTATCGTTAGTTGAAGAACGTGCGGTTAAGGAGCATGGGCGCAATTAGTTCTGGTCATATAATGTGGGAGTAATCAGTGGGTGCATTCCGTTGGGCTAATGTAGGCAAGTAGTTCCTGCAGTTGGGGATAAAGTGCGAGAGATTTCCTGGGTCGGGAAAAAGTAAAAGGTAAGATTATATGTGCGGACATCAGATTAGCATAGTGGGGATTGATGGTTTTTAACGGTGTATGTAGAGGGCTAGAATCTTGTTATCGACACGATCCATTCGACCCAGCTGTAAATGGGTACATGGGTTACTGTTAAAGATAGAAAGGCATCGGGTAGATAAACTGGCCATTTCACTGCTGTAACAAAATGAGTCTTGGTACAATGGTGTAGCCTCTAATATATATATATTAGCCATCCCACATTGCTAATGTTGCTGGGGAGCCTCGCATTGCACCGCAGCCAGGAGGACCTCAGTCCGCCTTCTCAAGCACACCTAGGAATGTAAGAATAATCATCGTCAAGAGTAATTTTTACTCAGTATGATTCCAACAAGAAGTAGAAAATGAAGAAGAAGAAGAAGAAGATGAAGAAGAAGAACAAGAGGAAGAAGACGAAGACGAAGAGGAACAAGAAGAATAAGAAGAAGAAGGAGAAGAACAATAATAACAACATAACAAAAGCAACAAAACCAACTAGAACAACAATAACAATAGCAACAACGGGACAACAACAAACAGAAGCTATTTCTTGATTACCCGAGTGTTTGATGGCCTGTTTGCATTTCAACATTGGCTTATTTCTTCATAATTATCACGGAACTAGGACGCCAGGCCGATCAGACACAGCATACTGAGCGGGACGTCGCCTCAGGGTCAGACCCAACATACTGAGCGGGACGTCACGTCAAGGTCAGACACAACATACTAAACAGGACGTCGCCTCAGGGTCAGACCCAACATACTGAGCGGGACGTCACGTCAAGGTCAGACACAACATACTAAACAGGACGTCGCCTCAAAGTCAGAAACAACATACTGAGCGGGACGTCACGTCAGGATCAGACACAACATACTGAGCGGGACGTCACGTCAGGGTTAGTCACAACATACTGACCAAGACGTCACCTTAGGGTCAGTCACTGACCAAGACCACTATCTCTCTTCCACGTAGGGTTCTCTAGAAACAGGCTGTTATCAAAACAGTTTAATTGACAATATGTGAATCGATGTGATCCCGGTAGTAGAGAACGTCACACAGATTAAACCAAGTATAGCACAGCCATCCGAAGGACCGCGGTCCACCTTCATCAGCGTGCTCGGGATGTAAGGAAAGTTACTACAACCTGCGACTTAGGACACTTTTCATGGTGCGCAAAATGGTAAACAAACTCATTGCAGGTGATATACAAGAATTGTGGTTATTGGTATTATTGTTATTATTGTTATAATTATTTTTATTGTTATTATTGTTATTATTGGTAGTATTGTTATTATTGTTATTATTGGTAGTATTGTTATTATTGGTAGTATTGTTATTATTGGTAGTATTGTTATTATTGGTAGTATTGTTATTATTGTTATTATTATTATTATTGTTATTATTATTGTTATTATTGTTATTATTGTTATTAATGCGATTATTGTTATTATTGTTATTATTGTTATTATTGTTATTATTGTTATTATTGTTATTATTATACTAGTTATTATTGCTATGATTATTAAGCACCACAAAACTATTGGTCTACGTTCATTCCTAGTCTTCTCAGACTTTGCAGACCATGCGCGTGGCACCCTGTGAGAAGCCTCTCAGGGCGCAAGCCTGGCCGCTGAATATGGAGAACCTGGGCTGCCCAAACTGCAGGATCCCCCTCTCGGTCTCACTGATGTAATCCAAAGGAATTCAAAGCTTGAAAATGTTGCACCAGCTTAGCTACAGAAGCTGCCGGAATAAATTCGCAATTTTGAAACGATCCGCCTTATGTGCTGCCACTCCGGATTTTCTGTCTGGGTTTACTCCTGAAGCTCCCTACTCTATCCCGAGGTTTCCACAAGGCAGTGGAGTCGTTGATCGCATATGCTAGTTGCTCGAGACATTCGTTAATATTCTCATCGTCCCAAGACTTGTGGGCTTAAAATCAGAGTTCCTCCTCTCCTAGGCGAACTGCCTGAACAGGCTAACGAGCTTCGTCTACCCGGGTTTAGAGTCAGAGTTTACCATGTCTTAGACTGGCTGCCAACCAAGGCTAATGAGTCCAATCTGATCACCCAGTCATACCACTGGGTACTTGGTCGTACCCCACAGCAGGCTCTGTAAGAAACAACGAAGGGGGGGGGGGCATGAAGGTGCTGCTGGGGACACAATAATGTAAGAGAGGTCATTGGCGTGAAAACTTCTGAACGGCAAGCCGAACAGTGAATCCAGCGACGATCTCTGCACCTGGAAAGGAGAGAGTTTATCAGATGCTTCACTTTCCTTTAACGAGCGGGACGTCCAGCCCAGACCTCGGTACCCTTCCAAATGGTCTACATACATCTGTATTAACGTACATTCTGCTATTCAGAATGTATATTGAACATATTTTATTTTATTTCAAAATGCAACCATTTAGAAATATGTTTGTTTAAAATATGTAGTCGGTCATTCAAATCAAACCTTAAGTCTATACATTGGTATCATTTCAATTTTGTAAAAAACATTCTTTTGTTACAATATTATTTTGTGTTGTAATGATTTTAGATACAATCTGCACGGATAGGGAAGTAAATAACACTTGTTCTTGTGTACACTGACCTAAGAGTATCGTACTGCAACTGTATCATAACCCTAAGGTCGAAGGCCATCCTTGTCATTTACCAAAATTAAACGAAAGAAAATGAAAGGTAATATATAGTGAGTAAAGTTTGCGTAATTTTGATTTAGCGAAGTGTAGTCAAAACAAAATTGTAGGCTATACTGTACGTGTCGACTGATGGGGCAAGCCGTCTTTATTTCTCACCCTGTAAGTCTATTCCGTCGATCTCAACAATTGGAATAAAAATTCTCTCTTGTTTGAAGTTAGCTTTCAATGCGATAGTAGTTTCTAATTTAACTATTTGATATGCTCAGAGTTTTCACTTGTTTTTACACGTGAATATACACATTTCACAATATTTATACATGGGCATTTTAAAAAGTTTGTGTTTGTTCTCACAATTATATCAAGGAGACAATTTTACTAACTTGTTGATTTTCTTAAATCTTCTTCTTCGTGCGCTGTCAGACGTCAACCTGTATTTTTTCGAAGAAAGCAGCGGTCATCCTGAGGCTGTCGGCACTGCCATAGAGCTTGTCTAGTGTTGCCACTGGTGATGGCCACATGTGCTTTCTCTGGTCCTCGTATGTCGGGCAGTTTTGCAGCAGATGTTCAGCGGTCATTTTCCCTGTACCACAAGTGCATTCGTCAGTGCCACCTATCTTCAGTTTATTGAATAGGTGGTACCTCAGTCTATTGTGGCCAGTGCGAAGTCTGAAGACCACGACCTGCTCTCTTCTGTTCAACTGGTAATAGGCATCATTTTTTGTGTAGCCAGTATGTTCTGTTTCCCATTTGCGCTGACCTCGTCTCGGAAGATCTTTCGTTAACTCACGTCCTTCTTTAAACATCGTTGTCAATTTCTTCACTGTTGTCTTTGAGACACTTTTGTTCCCATACACTGCCTGCATTCTTCAATGAACGTCAACTGGTCGACACCCTTCAGCTGTTACAAACCGAATCACCGCTCGCTGATCAACTGGTCGACACCCTTCAGCTGTTACAAATCGAAACACCGCTCGCTGATCAACTGGTCGACACCCTTCAGCTGTTACAAATCGAATCACCGCTCGCTGATCAACTGGTCGACACTCTTCAGCTGTTACAAACCGAATCACCGCTCGCTGATCAACTGGTCGACACCCTTCAGCTGTTACAAACCGAATCACCGCTCGCTGATCAACTCTGAACGGATTCCGTATCACACTGGTCATTTTTTCAAAGGTCTTCTGAGGAAGCTATGAGTCGGAAGATAATTAAATTTTACAAACATGACGGTTGGTATGTGCTTGTTTACACCAGAATGACGTCATCGTGCACATGTTCATTTGTTGCAGTTTGGTCCGGTTTCATTTGACAACGACTCGTAGTTCCAGAATTTGGTGTGTACAATGTTGGAACGAGACCTTATGTTATGTGTGTTCTCCTCAATTGGTGTAGTTGTGGTACCAATGGACAGTGGTGTGGTACCAATTGGCGGTGTTGGTACCAAATGCCGGTGTTGTGGTACCAGATGTCGTAGTTTAGGTACCAAGTGATTCCCGAGTTTAAAAGAAGAAAGCCACTTTAACCTTATACGCATGTTGTAAAAGCCGATTAACATCAATGGTGCATGAAGCTAGCAACATCAGCACACAAAATTATCCCTACAAAACCGCACTTTAATTTAAAGTGAGATATTCCTATGCTGTTGTTAGGGCAAAAGTGGGCGAATCATGATCCTCATCAAGGAATAATATTTATTTCAAATGTATTTATTCTGCCACTTTTATTATTTTTTTAAATTGTTATTAACTATATTATTTTTGTGGGTAGTTACCTGAAAAATATAAATGAGATTTTTTCTCCAAAAACAGGCAAAAGTGATAACAAATGCTCAGCAAATTCTAGCAGGGCCATAAGGATGTTATGAAACAACATGAGCCAAATGGAGAACACCCCACAAAACAGGTTACGTTAATTCAAGATTATAGGACTGCCAATTTAAAGAAATGTTCGGTTGTTGTGAGTTAAATATCGTTGCCTGTGTTTGGGACTAACTGGCCGTTTTCAATCAAAGACTTCTGCTTCTTCTTCGTTCGCTCTCAATTTCCCACTACCACGCCTTGAAAAGGGCTTTGTATGTAGCAGGATGTAGTCCTGAGAACGGAATGTTTCGTAGTTTACAGCTTGACTGCGATATTTGCACCTTTCGTTTCGAAACATCCGACTTCAAGCAGGCATTTTTGAATACCGGGTTAGCCTTCCCTCTTCGATACATCTCTTTAGCCAGTCTGCTCTGTTGCAGCATGTTATCCAGGATCACCGGTGGGTGGTGTAGAAGGGTCTAGGCAGCTCTAGATCGTTGGCCTTGACACTAGCAGTCAGCTATTGGTAGCTGACCCCAATGCACATTATGCACTGCTCAGCATCTTGACCCGAACCAAAAACTAAGTTCCTTGTGCTGAATAACACGTAGAGACATTGCCAGAACGAGGCACACATGACAGAAATAACAACAGAATGGAACATTATAGTAAATGACTTCTTACGCCTCGTTATGAGTCTGGTATAAAGTATTTAAACATGTGTTTCTGTCTATTTCAGTCATTATCTTACTTTCTATGTCGACGATTGGTTGCGCGTGTATGACTGTTTATTTATATACATAAATGGTTTTGTGGTTATGTCTGTTTCCTCTCTCTGGTTTCTCGCCTTCCAATATTCTGATCTTTAACCAAAACTAATTTGCTCATAAATGTGTTGGTTACCATAGAAACATTTACTTTTGTAAACTGCCACTAAGAAATACAATTATATTTACCATCATCATCAGGTGCCCTGTCGATTAGCGTTGGAGATCATGGATCCCCATCCATTTCTATCACGTGTGTTGTTTACCAACTCTGTTATTGATTGTCGGCCATGCCATTCTCTCAGGCTGTACAGCATCTTCTCTTTCGGCCTTCCTCTGTCTCTATTTCCTGTTTTTCTTTCCCCATTGTCACAACGTGCTCCAAGCGGCCTCTTCTCATAACATGCTCAAAACAGGATAATTGTCTTGTTCTGATCTTTGCAATAAGTTGTCTTTGTGTCTGTGCTTCCTCGAGTACTGTATCATTGGTCTTTGTGTCTGTGCTTCCTCGAGTACTGTATCATTGGTCTTTGTGTCTGTGCTTCCTCGAGTACTGTATCATTGGTCTTTGTGTCTGTGCTTCCTCGGGTACTGTATCATTGGTCTTTGTGTCTGGGCCTCCTCGGTACTGTATCAGTAGTCTTTGTGTCTGTGCTTCCTCGAGTACTGTATAATTAGTCTTTGCGTCTGTGCCTCCTCGAGTACTGTATCATTTGTCTTTGTGTCTGTGCCTCCTCGAGTACTGTATCATTGGTCTTTGTGTCTGTGCCTCCTCGAGTACTGTATCATTGGTCTTTGTGTCTGTGCTTCCTCGAGTACTGTATCATTGGTCTTTGTGTCTGTGCTTCCTCGAGTACTGTATCATTGGTCTTTGTGTCTGTGCCTCCTCGGTACTGTATCAGTAGTCTTTGTGTCTGTGCTTCCTCGAGTACTGTATAATTAGTCTTTGCGTCTGTGCCTCCTCGAGTACTGTATCATTGGTCTTTGTGTCTGTGCCTCCTCGAGTACTGTATCATTGGTCTTTGTGTCTGTGCCTCCTCGAGTACTGTATCATTGGTCTTTGTGTCTGTGCCTCCTCGAGTACTGTATCATTGGTCTTTGTGTCTGTGCCTCCTCGAGTACTGTATCATTAGTCTTTGTGTCTGTACCTCCTCGAGTACTGCATCATTGGTCTTCTTTGCAGTCCATGGGATCCACAGCGTTCTTCTGTAAAAACTAAATCTCCGTTCCTTCCAAAGATCTATACGCTTGCTTGCTAATTGTCCATTATTCACTTTCATATGTCAGTACTGGTTCCACGAAGCATCCACGGACTCTCCCAGTTCCAGCGGCAAGGTTCTGTTGCGCAACATTCTATCTGGAAGACCGATTTTGCTTGAGCTATTCTACATTTTATTTCGTAATTGCATTTTCCACCTGCCGTTATGTATGTGCCCAAGTATTTCAACCTGTTAACTTGACTCAATCCTTGTCCTCTTCGTTTTGAAGCAGCGTTTTGGAGAGGCCGGTTTCTTTGTCACTATCATCACTTCCGGTTTCTTTGTATTTAAGCTGAGGCCTTTGTTTTCACTTTGCTGAACTAGTATGTCTACCATTTCCTGTATGTAGGAAAACTTGGTATTAAATACTTGTATGTGGAGTCCTGGTATTAAGACAGGCAGGTGTACACCTGCTGCCAGGTAACCGAAGCTACCCGTAATAGGTCTTTTTGCGATATTACTTCCTGCGTCTTACTAGACCTGTGGGGACGGTAGGTGGAGTTACGGGTAGGAATTTAATATTTTTCTTATGTTGTGCTAGGATAGCGGCGAACGGTTCTACTTTTTGGATTTTCAACTGCCAAGGTTCTTTCACGAGCACAACTCCTGCAAGGGACTTTCAAGTTTGTCCTGATCTCCGATATGACTACACAACTCCTGCAAGGGACCTTCAAGTTTGTTCTGATCTCCGATATGACTACACAACTCCTACAAGGGACCTTCAAGTTTGTTCTGATCTCCGATATGACTACACAACTCCTACAAGGGACCTTCAAGTTTGTTCTGATCTCCGATATGACTAAACTCCTACAAGTGACCTTCAAGTTTGTTCTGATCTCCGAAATGACTATACAACTCCTGCAAGGGGCCTTCAAGTTTGTCCTGATCTCCGATATGACTACACAACTCCTGCAAGGGGCCTTCAAGTTTGTTCTGATCTCCGAAATGACAACACAACTCCAACAAGGGACCTTCAAGTTTGTTCTGATCTCCGATATGACTATACAACTCCTGCAAGGGGCCTTCAAGTTTGTCCTGATCTCCGATATGACTACACAACTCCTGCAAGGGGCCTTCAAGTTTGTTCTGATCTCCGATATGACTACACAACTCCTGTAAAGGGCCTTCAAGTTTGTCCTGATTTCCGATATGACTACACAACTCCTGCAAGGGGCCTTCAAGTTTGTCCTGATCTCCGATATGACTAGACCTTCCCTTCAGATCAGTCAACACTTGAAACTGACGGAGTTCGAATATCCGCCGTTTCGTGCTTTCGTTCTTGTAAGTCAAACTCCTCTGTTAGCTAACTGTAAGACCATCTTTATTGTGCGTCACGCGCCTCTGTTAGCTAACTGTAAGACCATCTTTGTTGTGTGTCAATCGCCTCTGTTAGCTAACTGTAAGACTATCTTTGCTGTGTGTCAATCGCCTCTGTTAGCTAACTGTAAGACCATCTTTGTTGTGTGTCAATCGCCTCTGTTAGCTAACTGTAAGACCATCTTTGTTGTGTGTCAATCGCCTCTGTTAGCTAACTGTAAGACTATCTTTGTTGAATCAATTGCTGAGCATGTTATAACTTTTTGTTCGTCAGTTGTGTTTCATGGTGATTGTTTTTTAAAGTTTTGTCAAGACCATTTATTGAATTGTTTATCTTTGTTGTTGATGTTATCAGAGAGAAAGTTGTAAATAAACAGCGTGCATCAAAAGATAACATTGATTGTTGTTGGTGTTTCTTCTTCTTCTTCTTCTTCTTCTTCTGCGTTCGTTCTCAATCTCCCGCTACCAAACCCTGAAAGGGCTTAAGGAGCAGAATGTAGTTCAGAGAACGGATTGCGTTGTGTCGTAGTTTACAGCTTGACTGCGATATTTGCACCTTTCGGTCCAACACATCCGACTTCAGTAAGCATTTTTTGAGAACCGGGTCAGCTTTCCTTCTTCGATCCCTTCTCCTTAGCCAGTCTGCCCTGCTGCAGCCTGTTATCCAGGATCATCGCGTGGAGGTGTAGAAGGGTCTTGGCAGCTCTGGTTCGCTAGCCCTGACGCTAGCAGTCAGCTATGGGTCGCTGGCCACTGCAGCTCATGCGCTGCTCAGCATCTTGATTCCGTTGTTGGTGTTTAATTATGATAACATTATATTAACAGAACAATATCCAGCGATGTGCAGATAACACGACTATTTTTATTCACTAGTTATGGATCCCAGAGAGCAAAGAATAGAACAACTGACGTCATCCAATAATGTTTTAAACTGTGATTAAAGAGAAGTAGTGAAGATGGCTAGCAGCAGCGCCAGTTTAATAAACAGCACCATAAACAACCGCACCATAAACAACCGCACCATAAACAACCGCACCATAAACAACCGCAGCAAAAACAGCTACTGCAAAAACCGCCAGTTAAAAAAGAATCACTCCAAGAACCACCACTCCAAAAACGGCCACTGCAAAAATCATTTCTCCAAACACGGCGACTGCAAAAATCATTTCTCCAAACACGGCCACTGCAAAAAATCATTTCTCAAAAAACGGCCACTGCAAAAATCATTTCTCCAAACACGGCGACTGCAAAAATCATTTTTCCAAACACGGCCACTGCAAAAAATCATTTCTCCAAACACGGCCACTACAAAAATCATTTCTCCAAACACGGCCACTGCAAAAATCATTTCTCCAAACACGGCCACTGCAAAAATCATTTCTCCAAACACGGCCACTGCAAAAATCATTTCTCCAAACACGGCCACTGCAAAAGTAGACACTAATTAACGGCCACTGCAAAAATCACTGCAAAATCGGCGACTGCAAAAACCACTATTCCAAAAACGGCCACAACAAAAACCACCATTCCAAAAACTTTCACTACAAAAACTGCGATTACAAAAAAGGCCACTGCAAAAACTGCCATTCCAAAAACGGCCACTACAAAAACATCCTCCAAAAACAGCCACTACAAAAACATCCTCCAAAAACAGACACTGCAAAAACATGCCATTCCAGAAACGGCCACTGTAAAGACCATCACTACTAAAAAGGGCCACTGTAAAGACCCCCACTACTAAAAAGGGCCACTGTAAAGACCCCCACTGCTAAAAAAGGCCACTGTAAAGACCCCCACTGCTAAAAAGGGCCACTGTAAAGACCACCACTGCTATAAAGGGCCACTGTAAAGACCACCACTGCTAAAAAGGGCCACTGTAAAGACCCCCACTGCTAAAAAAGGCCACTGTAAAGACCCCCACTGCTAAAAAAGGCCACTGTAAAGACCCCCACTGCTAAAAAGGGCCACTGTAAAGACCACCACTGCTATAAAGGGCCACTGTAAAGACCACCACTGCTAAAAAGGGCCACTGTAAAGACCACCACTGCAAAAAAGGGCCACTGTAAAGACCACCACTGCTAAAAAGGGCCACTGTAAAGACCACCCCTGCTAAAAAGGGCCACTGTAAAGACCACCACTGCTAAAAAGGGCCAATGTAAAGACCACCACTGCTAAAAAGGGCCACTGTAAAGACCACCACTGCTAAAAAGGGCCACTGTAAAGACCACCACTGCTAAAAAGGGTCACTGTAAAGACCACCACTGCTAAAAAGGGCCACTGTAAAGACCACCACTGCTAAAATGACCACGACCAGGCTACCTGTACAGGACCGGCTGCAATCGTAGACCTCAGCTTAGGAAGGAATCACAAAATTGCGAAAGGATGAATAAAACTGATTCATCAATACATTTATCAACAAACAAAAATCGATAATGATCTGTTTAGACACGAAGTGCGATCAGATTGCTCGTGCAATATTTCACGTGCACATATTATAAATCATGAACGTCCATTGATAAAGCGGTGCAGAAATTAATTTTAAAAACTTTGCCCCAGTCTGTTTGGGTCTCACAAAATTGACCTGGTCCACCTTGCGCCAGGTACCAGAGTGTCATTTGAAATGGCATGGGGCCTGTAGGTTCTCCTCAGAAATGTTGATCTTAATCTTGTAGAGGAAGGTGTCATAAAATTGCTCGTGCTAAATACACACGTCTCGCCAAACTTTGGAGTCGTAAATACAAAAGCAGCCATCGAGATCCGCTGTTGGTCATAAAACATCTGTAAGCAACTCCCAGATATTCAAGTCGAGGCTGGAAGGAACGGTGCTCCGAGTGGGTCATAAAACCATAAACTATTTATAAGTACGGAAAGCCGACTGCCCTTATTTGTTTCGTCTTGGCAAACAGTCGGACTGATCTGTGTACTGGTCGGTTGATGAAAGAGCTGAAGGTTTCTTACGCGAGATTCGACTGTTCATACAAGCCGTATCTTGCAGCTTGCAAAATTATCGCGATATCGCGATCTTGGAGGGAGATAAGCGTTTTCATATACCAGAAAAATGCATGATTGTCTCTGGTGTTCCAAATATAAACTGTATAACTAATCAAATTATATCCATGGAGATTACACAAAAAACGATGCCTATTACCAGTTGAACAGAAGAGAGCAGGTCGTGGTCTTCAGACTTCGCACAGGCCACAATAGACTGAGGTACCACCTATTCAACAAATTGAAGATAGGTGGCACTGACGAATGCTCGTGGGGTACCGGGAAAATGACCGCTGAATATTTGCTGCAAAACTGCCCGACATACGAGGACCACAGAAAGCAGATGTGGCCATCACCAGTGGCAACACTAGACAAGCTCTATGGCAGTGTCGACAGCCTCAGAATGACCGCTGCTTTTTTCGAAAAAATACAGGTTGACGTCTGACAGCGTACGAAGAAGAAGAAGATATCCATGGATATGGATATTCTTGTTTAGAAACTAAATGTACTAGGTCTATTTTCATCACTGCGGTCACAGGCGGACCCGAGGAATAAAGAACGCTTGTTTCTGCAGTCACATTGTAGTGTACGGGTAGGTTTTCATTTTGCGCTGTCCAGAAAGAAAACCTTTCCGTTAACTGGGTTTGAACCTGTGGGCCATGCGGAGAAGACTAGTGCCAACACTGCTGAGCCACAAACTCCTCATGGACATTTTAATATAGTACCTTGCAACATACACACCGAGTGAATTTTCTGGTCATGGAACTACCCAGTTTCTCCAACTGTAAAAGTGGTACCCGGCTCTTCTCTTAGTATATTCAAAGCTAGAACAGAGACATTATCAAATTAGTAAACAAACAGTCAACAAAAGTGTACGGTCAACTGAACAATCGACAGGGCTTATGGTGTCTTGCTTACGTTAATAAAACGCTGGAGATCGGGTTTCGGTAGAGTTCCATTTTTTCTGTCTACTTGTGTCTAATCTATATCTTTCTTGTGTGTTCGCTTACAAACTTGATATTGGGATCAAGATGTTGAGCAGCACCTGAGTTGTAGCAACAGCGATCCAATGCAGACTTCTAGCCTCAGGGCCAGCGAACCAGAGTTGCCACGACCCTTCTATACCTCCACGCAGTGATCCTGGATAACAGGCTGCGCCTGGTATCTAAAATTGCCATTCTGAAGTCGGATGCGTCGGTGCAAATGGTGCAAATATCGTAGTCTAACTGTAAACTACGACACAACGCACTTCGTTCTCCAGACTACGTCCTGCTACTAGCAAAGCTTTTGTCGGGGATTGGTTGCGAGAGTTTGAGATTGACTGACGACGAAGAAGAATAAACTTCAGATTGAATATATCTAAAGAAAGTAGTACCCGGCGCGAGACTATTGATGCAAGCAGCCAGAACTTGTTCAGGAATGATATTGGTGATGGCATTTGTGCTTTCTCATCTCCTCTAGTGTTGAACACCTTTGTTAGTAGAAATGTAACAGTAATTGTATAAGTGGCGGGTTAACATTCAAAATATCTTTCAACAAAGTGGTCTATTTTTAAAACAAAATCGGATTCAGTTGTAAAAGATAAAAGAAAAAACACAGATTTAAACCTTGAACTATTTCTACAATCGAAAAAGGTTCTATCCATATTCGCAACTGTATTCCTCAAAAACATGCTGACTTAATTTAGGGAGGCAAGGACGTGTCGAAGGGAACTGGTCAATCCAACCATATTAAGAAACAAGTGAAATACAGGGCACATAAATAGTTCCCAGTTTATCCTCGACAGCACTCTTGTTCTTCTTATTTGCGTTCAGGATCTTTTGGTCATGCTATATCTGCAGGCCAGTTGCCATGATGAAGTATGTAGTCTTCTCCAGGTTGGAGCGGCTGCCACACAGCTTTTGGTCATGCTATATCTGCAGGCCAGTTGCCATGATGAAGTATGTAGTCTTCACCAGGTCGGAGCGGCTGCCCCACAGCTTTTGGTCATGCTATATCTGCAGGCCAGTTGCCATGATAAAGTATGTAGTCTTCACCAGGTCGGAGCGGCTGCCCCACAGCTTTTGGTCATGCTATATCTGCAGGCCAGTTGCCATGATGAAGTATGTAGTCTTCACCAGGTCGGAGCGGCTGCCCCACAGCTTTTGGTCATGCTATATCTGCAGGCCAGTTGCCATGATAAAGTATGTAGTCTTCACCAGGTCGGAGCGGCTGCCCCACAGCTTTTGGTCATGCTATATCTGCAGGCCAGTTGCCATGATGAAGTATGTAGTCTTCACCAGGTCGGAGCGGCTGCCCCACAGCTTTTGGTCATGCTATATCTGCAGGCCAGTTGCCATGATAAAGTATGTAGTCTTCACCAGGTCGGAGCGGCTGCCCCACAGCGTTTGTCTCAGCTCTGCACCGTCTGGTCAGGTCAGGCATCTCATTTCCCTTTAGATTGGGCATTATTGAAAAATATGCTCAGGGTTCTGGGATCCTTTTTCACATGGGCACTCATCAGTGTGTGAGATCTTCAGTCGGTATAGATGTTCTAGTAGTCTGCAGTGTCCAGTTCTTAGGCGAAATAAGGTAGTTTGTTGATTTCTTTTGAGTTGGTGAATTGGGTCTGGTGTACAGCACTGTCTGGGGGGTCTACGTTTGCCTTTTTCACCCTAGAACCAAGACCAGATCATGAATCTCCTTTAAAAAGGTAAAGGTAGTCCAATAGCAGACACTGCCGTCTGGGATGATGTGCTAGGGACTTCATTTGACCAGTTTTACAGTAGAGTGGAGGAACGGTTCCTTTCTTGTTTCTCCTTCTTCGTACGCTGTCAGACGTCAACCTGTATTTTTTCGAAAAAAGCAGCGGTCATCCTTAGGCTGTCCACACTGACATAGAACTTGTCTAGTGTTGGCACTGGTGATGGCCACGCGTGCTTTCTCTGATCCTCGTATGTCGGGCAGTTTTGCAGCAAATGTTCAGCGGTCATTTTCCCGGTACCACACGCTCATTCGCCAGTGCCACCTATCTTCAATTTATTGAATAGGTGGTACCTCAGTCTATTGCGGCCTGTGCAAAGTCTGAAGACCACGACCTGCTCTCTTCTGTTCAACTGGTAATAGGCATCGTTTTTTGTGTAGCCAGTATGTTCGGTTTCTCATTTGGTCATGTATCTAGCTCTAATTAGCCTTTTTGACTCTTCGTAGGTCACACTAGTATCTGGTTGTGGTAGTCTTGCACCTTCTTTTGCCAGTCTGTCTGCCTCCTGAACGGTTCCTTTCGATGCTGACTAGTTTTTTCTAACAATAAGTCAGATATTCATTTTCAAAAGGGTAAACTGGAGCATGTTTCTACTGGGAAGTGAGCCCAGTAATTGCCCTGTGAGAAGCAAGCTCTCTTACAACGCAGCCACTCAGACGCTAGAATTCCCTTAACGTTCTGACAACTACCATGTCAGGTAAATCAAGGAACAATTAAATAGCGACACGTGACTGAGGCTGGAGCACAGGAGTTAGCTAACAGCAGTCATCGACCCTTGACTGGCTGCTTCCATCAAGGTCAGCGAACCAGAGCTGACTAAGACCCTATCCACCTCCCAAGTGGTGGCCCTTGAAACAGGCTGCACTAGTGTAGTCTTCCTAAGGGAATAGGAATCTCTGTGAAAAGGCAAAGCCGAACTCAAACAAAGCTGAAACCAATGGTTCTGATTCGAAAGTCGCAGATATTGCAGCCTCCTTGTAAACTACCCCCCACCGCGTCTTTTTCAAGACGAACGTCAACCAATAAAATAATCACACACAAAGGAACCTTAATTGTTTTCTTTTTTTCTCATTGTTCGCTTTCAATCCTTTTGCAAATGTTTGCGTATGTAACACATTTATTATGCACGCTCTGCTTGAAAAATATGGCACACTTATTGTTTGATCTCTAATAACTGGTTACTTCTGATATAAACTTGTTAGTCTGTCTCAGACGGGATTCCGTGGCGAAGTGGTTAAGCCGTCGGCCTCGTGATTAGGTGGTGTGGGTTCGACTCCGGCCTCCCCCGTCTTTTTCACGGGTGCTTGATGCGGAGTCCTCTGTATCTCCTAGTCGTCTTGTCCTTGACTTGCCACTGGGGTCGGGCAGCTAGTGACGAGAGAGTGAGGATAAAAAGTAGCTGAGTTAATCCTTACTAAAAATAGCGTTAGCAAATTTAATTATGCCATCATCGTCTATGATAGACGGCAGCCTTTGCCTTGCCAAGTCTAAAGTTTATCCCGCCACCAAACAACCCATTATATTTTTTGCTTTGTAAACTTGGGAGTCCGTTTCTTACTTTCCCCATCACCTAACAGAGTGTCAGATCTATTCCCTTGTAAAATTGACGTTCTGTTTCTTACTTTCCTTGTCACCTAACAGAGTATCACATCTTTTCCCTTGTAAACTTGACGTTCTGTTTCTTACTTCCCTCGTCACCTAACAGAGTATCACATCTATTTCCTTGTAAACATAGCGGTCTGTTTCTTACTTTCTCCTTCACCATACATAGTACATCTATTCACTTGTAAACTTGGCTGCCAGTCTCAGACTTCCACCGTCACCTAACAGAGTATCAAATATATTTCCTTGTAGACTTGGCGGTCTGTTTCTTACTTTCTCTTTCACCATACACAGTACATCTATTCCCTTGTAAACTTGGCGGTCTATTTCTTACTTTCTCCTTCACCACACATAGTACATCTATTCCCTTGTAAACTTGGCGGTCTATTTCTTACTTTCTCTTTCACCATACACAGTACATCTATTCCCTTGTAAACTTGGCGGTCTATTTCTTACTTTCTCCTTCACCATACATAGTACATCTATTCCCTTGTAAACTTGGCGGTCTATTTCTTACTTCCCCGTCACCACACATAGTATCACATCTATTTCCTTGTAAACTTGGCGGTCTATTTCTTACTTTCTCCTTCACCAAACATAGTACATCTATTCCCTTGTAAACTTGGCGATTTGTCTCAAGAATCTCGTCAGCACAAGGTACACTCTGCCAAATGGATTAGAGATGGTCATTATATCATTGTGTTCGTCTCGTTAAGACGAAAGACTTAAACAATCGATGTTTTGTTTATCCAACCCCCACAAGAAAGGTGCCTTTGAGTTCGCTTCTAATTTGTTGTGCAGAAGATATTTCAGCATGATCGAAGTTGTTATATTGTAATATAATTTCTTCTTGGCAAGCATTTGCCAGTTTTCTCCCTAGATTATCGTCAGTGCATTTTCAATTTCACGTCTACTGTTGTGGGGTGTGTCGCAATTGACTTTCTTAAATAATGTAGAAAAATGCGAGGAGGAGAAGGAAAAAGAAGAGGTGAAACATAATGATGAGAAAGAATAAGTAGATGTAATGGAAGAATAAAAGAAGAAAGAAAAGTGGAAGAGACGAAGTAGGAAGAAGAAAGTGAAGAAAAAGATACAGCAGATGATAAACAGGCTAGAAGTCAGATTTAAATATAAGCAGGTCATCGGATGTGTTGATTATCACAGCACGTTGTTTACTAGGCTTATTCGCAGGGTTCATCTAGAGTGCACCGATGTGTATTTGTGACTTCTATAACTCATTAGAACATATTTCTGGATGCGAGGTATCTTTGTTTAGCTCCAACGTCCCGATATACACAACATTACTGCCTGTGGTTAAGCGAGGAGTGTCTTCGCCAACAGAATTTTAAGTCTAAGTAGTAAATTACAATAAAATAGTACATACCTTTGAGCAACAGGTGAGTAGGCCGTTAAACAAACATTGAACAATTAGCAGGTCAATAACACGTGCATTAAATGTACCATACACTGACACGTGTATTGGTTGTTATAAATATATGACCTACAGCAGATTGCAATACCATCTATCCAACATACTCAACATTGGACAGACAGCGATGTCTGTGGCGCTGACAAAAGTATCCTAAACATTCCACAAAAGTTTCTAATGTACGAGGAGCAGAGGAAAAATATATTATCATGACCAGTTGGAGAAGCTGCATGGAAGTTCTGATAATATCAGACTGGCCAGTGGTTTCTTTAGATACATTCCAGTTGATGTGTGAAAATTATACGTACAGCAAAGAAGACTAGTCACGGAAGTGCAGAGACTGAACAGCCTGAAGAAATTATAGCAGATTACCAACAAAATTATCAAAGTAAAAGTCTTGAGAGCCTGTGTTTTTACTGTGGCAGCTTATGGCTGTGAATCATGGACGATTTCCAAAACTTCCAGACAAAGAATGGAATCTTTCGAGTCAAAATGTTACAGAAAGATCCTTAGAATACCCTGGACAGAGAAAAAGACAAATGTAGACATTCGGCAAAAGTTGAGCATTGAGGAGAACTGGTTTATTAATTCCATTTTGGCTAGAAAATGTAAATACTTTGGTCATATCAAGAGACACAACGGTCTCGAGAGGACAGTGATGGAAGGTATGATGCCAGGCAAAAGAGGAAGCGGTAGACCAAGAATACGATGGCACCAAGATATCCAGGAATGCCTGAGTATGACTGTGGCGGAGGCTGGAATTTTGGCACGGGAACGAGTTTCTTTCAGAAAGACTGTGATGAGAGCGACGTTCTATAAAGGACATGCTACATGATGATGATGAGCACAACAAATAGATAGACCAAGTTACAAGAAGAGAAAAGGTTCAAGTTAAAAGAAGAGATAAGGTCCAAGTTACAAGACGAGTTAAGATTGTTCAATCATAGAATATGCCAAGTTCAAATAAGATATTTAAAAAACGTGGTCCAGGTTGCAGTGAAGCAAACCTCTACGATAACCGGTAGAATAGTCTGGCGTTGTCACTAGTAAACCTCTACCCCAACCGGTAGAAGAGTCTGGCGTTGTCACTAGGAAACCTCTACCCAAATCGGTAGAAGAGTCTGGCGTTGTCACTAGCAAACCTCTACCCCAACCGATAGAAGAGTCTGTCGTCGTTGTCACTAGCAAACCTCTACGCCAACCGGTAGAAGAGTCTGGCGTTGTCACTAGCAAACCTCTACCCCAACCGGTAGAAGAGTCTGGCGTTGTCACTAGCAAACCTCTACCCCAACCGGTGAAGAGTCTGGCGTTGTCACTAGCAAACCTCTACCCCAACCGGTAGAAGAGTCTGGCGTTGTCACTAGCAAACCTCTACCCCAACCGGTAGAAGAGTCTGGCGTTGTCACTAGCAAACCTCTACCCCAACCGGTAGAAGAGTCTGGCGTTGTCACTAGCAAACCTCTACCCCAACCGGTAGAAGAGTCTGGCGTTGTCACTAGCAAACCTCTACCCCAACCGGTAGAAGAGTCTGGCCTTGTCACTAGCAAACCTCTACCCAAACCGGTAGAAGAGGAGCGATTTAGCATGGATAGCTGAAATGCAGATAATTTTAAAATGATTGTCTAGATGTTGCCAGCTGTTGTTGAATGCCCACAATGCCCACGTGGTACAACTGCAGAGCTGAGGAAGACGTTTTGGGGGCTGCAGCCGGGGGTTGCAGAGCTGAGGAAGACGTGGGGTCTGCAGACGGGGGTTGCAGAGCTGAGGCAGACGTTGTGGGGGCTGCAGGCGGGGGTTGCAGAGCTGAGGAAGACGTTGTGGGGGCTGCAGACGGGGGTTGCAGAGCTGAGGAAGACGTTGTGGGGGCTGCAGGCGGGGGTTGCAAAGCTGAGGAAGACGTTGTGGGGGCTGCAGCCGGGGATTGCAGAGCTGAGGAAGACGTTGTGGAGGCTGCAGGCGGAGGTTGCAGAGCTGAGGAAGACGTTGTGGGAGCTGCAGCCGGGGGTTGCAGAGCTGAGGAAGACGTTGTGGGGGCTGCAGGCGGGGGTTGCAGAGCTGAGGAAGACGTTGTGGGGGCTGCAGCCGGGGGTTGCAGAGCAGAGGAAGATGTGGGGGCTGTAGGTGGGGGCTGCAGAGCTTAAGCAGACGTTGTGGGGGTTGCAGGCAGGGGTTGTAGAGCTGAGGCAGACGTTTTGGGGCTGCAGGCGGGGGCTGCAGAGCTGAGGAAGACGTTGTGTTTCTGGCAGAGAGTGCAGAGTTGAGGTAGGCGTGATGAGAGGAGGCTGCAGGCAGGGGTGGCAGAGCTGAGGAAGATGATGTCCTAGAGAAATCTGTGACACGTGTCCTTGCTAGGCACTTGAACAAAAATGTACGTGTTTGCCTCACTAGTTTCTACTGGCGGAGGGGCGCCTAGACCGTAGTCAATTGGGCGATATTAAGACACATACACCAGTGCTTGGATGTATGTGTGGGTCTGTAAGTACCTATGCTAGGTTTGTGCGCTCTCAGACGCCAGCCCAACCAAAGTGCAATGGAAGGGCCTCACCCTGAGGGCGCGTGTGAAAGTTGTGCAAGAGTGCGATTGTTGGACAGAGTCAAATGAAACAAGAGTGTGTGGAATGAAGAGCTATCTTTGCTAGGCACCACCTGAAGATCAAGCATAACTAATGAGCTGGAATGTGAAAACGACTACGAAGAAAGAAGAAATAGAAGAATAAGAAAAATAAAATGGAAGAGGTGCTTTAGAAGGAAGATGTGATAATAATTGCATGACGAGGATATAAATGTTGAGAAGATTGAGAAAGTTAACAAGAGAAATGGGTGAGATAAACTGTGTTGGAAATATAAAAAACATTAGGATAAAATGTGTGGGAACGAGAGAAATAGATAATATTAACTGTGTTTGGAACAAGAGAAATATATGTGATATACTGTGTTGGAACAAGAGAATTAGATGTTATAAAATGTGTTGGAACGAGAGAAATAGATTAAATAAAATGTGTTTGATCGAGAGAAATAGATAGGATAAAATTTATTGGAACAAGAGAAATATATGTGATAAAATGTGTGGGAACGAGAGAAATAGATGTGATAAAATGTGTGGGAACGAGAGAAATAGATGTGATAAAATGTGTGGGAACGAGAGAAATAGATGTGATAAAATGTGTGGGAACGAGAGAAATAGATGTGATAAAATGTTTGGGAACTAGAGAAATGGATGTGATAAAATGTTTGGGAACTAGAGAAATGGATGTGATAAAATGTGTGGGAACCAGAGAAATAGATGTTATAAAATGTGTGGGAACCAGAGAAATAGATGTGATAAAATGTTTGGTAACTAGTGAAATGGATGTGATAAAATGTGTGGGAACCAGGGAAACTGAAGAACAGTTCAGCGTGACATCACAGACGGTCTAAGACAAGAGGGATTGGAGAACAATGCTGTTGGTCATATTATAGAATTGATATTATCTCCCCAAAATAGCACTACCAATAATGAACTGAAAGAATCAGATATACAGACAAATACAAATGAAACAGAAAGTGACGAGAAAGATGAATAGAAATTAATGACAGTTTTCTTTATAGACATAAATGATACTATTATTGTACAACCCCTATTAACACTGATTCGAGTAACACACATTTATTATATTCTAACCGTAAATCGAGTTTTTGCGGTATAAAGATAATACAGAAAAACACACACACATTATATGAAATATTCATTTTAATTACTAATGGTTCACGTGAAATCAAAGAAGAAATGATATATGTAATGAAATTCATTCTTCCGAGCGATTTTGACATGTTGTTTATAAAAAACATAGTGATGAAATAATAATACAAATGTGCACAAAAATGAAATAGTACAGTATTATCATTTAATCTCTTTAATACATTCAATGAATTTTTGTCTCAATCAAAATTCAACAATTGCATTTATTCCAAAACTGGAGCTCCAGGTGGATTTATAGGGGATAGAAATAATGGAGAGTTGCCGCGGCAGTCACCGGGTAGTGGGCAACATTTAGGTTTTTGTCTGTGCCTTCCTTGTATGGTTGTTCGAACCTGTGTGTTTGACTAAGGTTCTAACGTCTTATCTTTTCTCTATGTTTTGCAATAACATAATCATAACATTTATTATGCAATAAGACAAAATATTTATATAAATGATAAAAGAAATTATAGTAATAACAAATTATTTTGTTTAATTTTTAAATATTTTTTGTGTCTTATTCTTTGATTTCTCTATTTTTCTTTTTTGCTATCCACTGTATTTTGAGCACTTTAATATTATCTTGTTCTCTTTCCATGACATTTTGATCACTTTCCTGCTAGAAGGATCCAACCTTCTTTATGATGGATTGTGTTCGTCCGTAGTAGTTTTGTCTCGCAGTCGTACGTTACCACAGGAAATAGTAAGTCCTTATATAATTGTATAATGTACAATATACTTTGTTATAATGCTGTAAGTTTCACATGAGCTGCAGTGGTCAGCTACCCATAGCTGACTGCTAGCGTCAGGGCCAGCGAACCAGAGCTTCCAAGACCCTTCTACACCTCCACACGGTGATCCAAGATAACAGGCTGCAGCAGGGCAGACTGGCTAAGGAGAAGGGATCGAAGTGGGAATGCTAACCCGGTACTCAAAAAATGCTTGCTGAAGTCGGATGTGTTGGACCGAAAGGTGCAAATATCGCAGCCATGCTGTAAACTGCGACAAAACGCATTCTTTGGACTACATTCTGCTACTTACCCTTCCAGGGTTTGGTAGTGAGAGATTGAGAACGAAGAAAGAAGAAGAAGAAGAAGAAGAATTAACTTCTGCATTGTTTTAGTAATTCGTCTTACTCAAACTTGGCAATCTCCATTGTGGTTTACAATTTAGCCGAGATCTTCACAACTTGTGACCTTCCTAGCTTGCTTCTCTTGAACACCTATAAATATGGTTTTTGCCATATCAGTAATTATGTATGCAACATAAAAATATATTGGCTAGAATAGTTAAATATATACACTTGTATGATGGTAGGTCAACACATTATAATTAAAAAATATAGCCTACAAATTGTGCTTTGGGGTGCACTGTCTCTAGAGAACTAAGTCTGACGGTTGCTCATAAAGTAATCTCCGGTTATTATTTATTTATAAAGATATTTATTCACAAAGTGTGAAATTCACGCACAGTATAACTAAATGTTTCATTTACACTTGATTTGTTTTCAGTAGAATCCCCATTAACATGAAGGGCCTTAAGCCAGGGCGAAAGAAAGATTTCACTACTTTCCTGTACCAGTTCGTGTCATGTTTACGGAACCATGTTTACGTCTGCTGTCCTGTTGTGAGACTTCAAGGAACACAACTTGAGCATACACAGGAAACCCCAAAATCATAGAAAAATGTCATCCCACTTCCTCTGCTGACTTAAAGCTGGAGCGCCAATTGTCAACCATTGCAATCATCTTCATGAATGTAATCAGCGCTGCAACATGCTTGTGCTGGTAGCTGTTGAAGAACACCCAGACCGCGGCGGATCGTATAGCTCCGTCTCTCCCTTTCTGGAGCTGTAAATTCTGAACCGTCCATCCAATTGTGCTTCTATCGGCTACACAAGCCTCAACTCACATCACACAAACGTTTCTGAATATTTCTCGCACATTTGTCTCCGTCACCAAGAATTTAACCATAGCTCGTTGTTTGTAACGCGTTTCGCGCGCGAGCACACACACACACACACACACACACACACACACACACACACACACACACACATATACACGCACGCGCACGTGCGCCATTTAAGCAGACAAGTACATCAGCTCTATCTGTCGAAAGACCGTGCAATTATGCACACGTACGTGGGAATCATCAGTGTTGCAAACTGTTAATATTCACTTTACTACCTTTATTCTACGAAGAGACGGATACTTTCTGAACAACCCTACCATTTTGTTTAACTACTATACATTTTATTTCAATATGTTTCTGTCCCGAAACTTACCGTTCGAGATTGACTTCTGCCGATACAGATATTCAAACATTGACTTTTCTCCTACTTGTTATGGATCATGAATTTTTACTGATTTGAACACAAAATTACAGAATATAGTCATGCTGTACCATTCATAGCAAGACATGTACACAGCTGGCACAAAAATAAATAAAACCATGTTTAAAAAAACAAAAAAAACAGGATATGTTAAAAAGTCACCAGAATATTCGTGCATGATTTCATTCCGAGGAGCAAGATTACGCTTTTGTGACAGAATATTCGATGAATCAAATGAAAAAAGTCACTTGAAGGTAAACTTGTTCCTGAACTAAAAATAGAAGGGCCTTGTCCGACAGGGTCCTGTGATGTGTAGAGACGAGATTCGAACCCATGACCCATTAGGTGAATTTCGAAAGGTGTGACTGAAAGCGAGGTGTAGTCCCTACGGGGTAGAAGACTTTACAACTTCGTGTGTCGCAAGTGGGCTTGTTAATGTGGTTTAACCCCCATTAGGGCAGAAGACTCCACAAATCAGTATGTCGTAAGTGGGTCTCGTAAAATGATACACCCTCATTATGATAAAAGATTCCACATCTTAGCATGTCGTAAGGAGTGACATATTGTATGATATACCACTTCTATGGTAGAAAACTCCACAACTCATGACGTTACCTAAAATTTTAGTATATGAAAACGTAAATTTTTATCTCGAGAATCAGATCTAAAGATTCTGATTTTAGAAACCATTGGCTGGTGATGCACGTCTTTCCTCAGTTTAGTCTTCAATAACTTATTGTCTTTGGAATCTGTGTGCAATATTCTCTATGTTTTGTTGTTTTAAGTGTATCTCTTTGTTTTACGTTTATTTGTTTTAAGTTTATCTCTTTGTTTTACGTTTATTTGTTTTAAGTTTATCTCTTTGTTTTACGTTTATTTGTTTTAAGTTTATCTATTTGTTTTACGTTTATTTGTTTTAAGTTTATCTATTTATTTTACGTTTATTTGTTTCAAGTTTATCTATTTATTTTATGTTTTTCAATTTGTTTATATTTTTAAAAAAATTATTTTTTTTCGTTCGCCTTATTTTTCTAATCCCCAAGGCGGTGTGCGTTGCACTGTCGTTGTTATTTTGCGCCTGTCGGATCAGTGTATCCGACTTCAGCATGCATTTTATGTAAGGATCTGCTTCCTCCTGCGTTTTCTAAGGGTTTTGATTCCCCTGGGTAACGGCCGGTGCTGTGGTGGGGATCGAACCCAGGACCTTCAGATTGTGAGCCGTGCCACTTAACCACTAGGCCACGCCGTCCCCGTTCATTTGTTTTAAGTTTATCTATATGTTTTAAGTTTATTTGTTTTAAGTTTATCTTTTTGTTTTACGATTATCTATTTGTTTTAAGTTGATCTATTTATTTTAAGTCGATCTATTTGTTGTAAGTTTATGTGTTTTAAGCTTATCTATTTGTTTTAAGTTTATCTATTTGTTTTAAGTGTATCTATTTGTTTTAAGTTTATTTGTTTTAAGCTTATCTATTTGTTTAAAGTTTATCTATTTGTTTTAAGTGTATCTATTTGTTTTAAGTTTATTTGTTTTAAGCTTATCTATTTGTTTAAAGTGTATCTATTTGTTTTAAGTGTATCTATTTGTTTTAGGTGTATCTTACCTCTAAATAGACCTTTTTGTGTTGGCTTCCTAATCTTCTTGCTATCGAGCACACTGAGGATGATGATGATATGTTTTTCATCTTCGAGAGAAGCACTGGCTCACCACTGCAGCCCCCCCCCCTTACAGGAAGCCTGCATACAAACACTTTCAGCAGCAATTTTACAGCAGCCAATTTCCACGACGATGTTGCCAGCCCCACGCAAAACCCTCTTTAGTCGACTCTAGCGACATGCTTAGAAGATTATACTGGCCCTATTCTTTCAATCCAGCTACCACTTTGGAAATGATAAAATTTAAAAAAAGTGACGTAATGAAAACAAACTGTCTTATAGCAGTCTGACCCACTCAGTAGGGAGCAAATTGAAGTCCGCATTGCCTAATAACCAGGAAGACATTTGCAAGTACGCATCTGAATGTAAGAGAAGCCACTGAAATCCACCACCAAACATACGTCGTCAAGAATTCAATTTATTGTGTTGTTTCCACAACAACAACGTCCCAATAAGGGGCCCCAGAATGTTCACGGAAGGTTCAACCATACGTAGGCCCCGTTCATGTTGCCTGTAACATTAGCATCAAGTCAGTCTATTGTTGTCTTTTGATGAAGCTAATAAAACTAGCAGGAAATAAGTCTATTTTTGTCTTTTGATGAAGCTAACAAAACTAGCCGGTAGTCACTCTATTGTTGTCTTGTGATGAAGCTAACAAAACTAGCCGAAAGTCAGTCTATTGTTGTCTTTTGATGAAGCTAACAAAACTAGCCGGAAGTCACTCTATTGTTGTCTTGTGATGAAGCTAACAAAACTAGCCGGAAGTCACGCTATTCTTGTCTTGTGATGAAGCTTAACAAAACTAGCCGGAAGTCACTCTATCGTTATCTTGTGATGAAGCTAACATAACTAGCCGGAAGTAACGCTATTCTTGTCTTGTGATGAAGCTTAACAAAACTAGCCGGAAGTCACTCTATCGTTATCTTGTGATGAAGCTAACATAACTAGCCGGAAGTAACGCTATTGTTGTTGTTCATTTGGTGGAACAAGCAAAACAGCATGACGTCAGCATGTTGCTCATTATATGAGGCTGACAATCTTGCCAGAAGCGGAGCAATTTCTGCTAAATGGATTGGGCTGGCAAAACTAGTCTGAAATTACGCTATTGTTTACTAAATGAGACTAACAAGGTAGTCTAGAGTCATCCTATTGTTACTAATTAATTAGGACCCACAAAGCTAGTCTGAAGTCATCCTATTGTTACTAATTAATTAGGACCCACAAAGCTAGTCTAAAGTCATCCTATTGTTACTAATTAATTAGGACCCACAAAGCTAGTCTAAAGTCATCCTATTGTTACTAATTAATTAGGACCCACAAAGCTAGTCTAAAGTCATCCTATTGTTACTAATTAATTAGGACCCACAAAGCTAGTCTAAAGTCATCCTATTGTTACTAATTAATTAGGACCCACAAAGCAAGCCGGAAGTCGCACAATTGCTGTTCAAGAAAGTTGTTTTTACTTTTTTGGTGAGCGTACTCGTTTTAATCAGACAGTCACACTGGCTATAGTTGTACGATGCACCAACACATTCTTTGAATGAACTTAAATTCTTGTACAGTGGTAACAACTACTTGAAAAGCGATGTTGCCGAACAGAACAACAGGACTGTCAAAATAATTTTCCAAACACCCGAGAGCTTGTATACCATATATCATTGATACCGATACGAATAGGTCACATTAAATGGTCGCCAACTGGGCCTGAACAAAGCGTCTTCTTCTTTTTCTTCTTCCTTCTTCTTCTTTTTCTTCTTAGAAAGCAGTGGCTAACCTGATGCTAATGTCAGTATCTTCATGACGCTTGTCCAGGTGTGGTATCAGTAACAGGCATTTGTGTTTCCTTTGTTTCTCGAATGTTGGACACCTCTCAGTAGTTCCGCAGTAATTTTATCAGTGTAACAGACACATTTATCAGTGTCGCAGACACATTTGTCAGTGTCGTAGACACATTTATCAGTATTTGATGTCCTAGTTTGTTGGACAGATAGTATCTCGGTCTCAACTATTGATTGCTAATGAGTCAAAAAGTTCATCCGCTTTTGATGACTGTAAGTGATTAGAGCGATTGTTTCCATCAACAAAAGATGAGAACTTCGGTCCACGATCATGAGCCTTCTAATTTACCCAGCATTACATTGGTACCTCATTTATTATTAAGGAATGCCTAGCACCAAAGAGGAGAACAGTTTACCTCCCTGTCACAAAAAAACTGAGACCTAGAACCATCTAAGCGGTCATTTGTTTTTTTTTTGGCCACATATCAACGAGTCCTTTTGGTCACAATAGGCAGTGCATGCGTTATAATAAAACTAGCTGACCCAAGGACTTGCCTGGGGAGCTGCACTAAATAGCACTTAGTCTTAAAAATGACTGCAAAATAAACCAAATTAATCCCACAACCGTTTTGGTATAAATTGTTAGAGATGTTGTTATGTTCAATCTCAACTTGTCGTTATTAGGGCATGACCAGCACTCTCCATCCTTTCATTACCATCCCTGACTAAAAATAAGATGTCTATCAACATCTGGGTATAATGGAACATGTCGTACCGGTCATTGAACCCGGTAGTGGTAGGCCTTACACAGATCGAGCTCCAGTTGAACAAGAAAACTGATTTCACATAACTAGCCATGAATTGTGCGTGTATAGTTGGAACTTCCGAGGAAAGGGCCTGTTGGAATTAGCCCGTTTAACGAGGTGACTGTTACAGATGGCGGCCTTGAGACCAGTGGTTATCAGTGAGAAGATACGACTCCGCTGTCAGATGACCCGGATAAATTCATGTTGCTACCAGGGGTGTCAGCATTCGAGGTCATTCTGTACGTGACTTCATCTGGTGTTGGATTGGGGGAAATGGTAGATGCCTGCATGTTGTCATGGTATCGACCAATCGCAGAGTGGGAATGGCTGCGGCTCATGATTATCGGCGACAAGGACATGGCGTGTGAATGGTGCAAGTCTTGGTGCATGACAATAGCAGTGGGCGGGACAGAATGGGATGATATCCCCGCCCCTTGAGCGTGAGTCGAGCTATGACAGGCCAGTTCGTGTATACTTGACTTGTCCTCTTCCATCTCTAGTTTGGGAATGAAGGTGTGCTGGTGCTGATCGTGGCTGGACGGGTGCTGTAGGCGTTGGTGTAGGTCTTGACCGTTGGTTAGAAGGTTGCTGCTGCTTCCGTGCTGGAGCATGGTAACTTGCTCGTCCCTTTTCTTGTTCTGTTTTCTCTCCTTGGCTCTTCTGTTCTGGAACCATATTTTTACCTGCGCGGGAAAAGGAAGACAATTTAATTAATTATGTATTGATTTATCTTCATCTTACGCACTTGGCTGAATTTAAAGAAGAAGAAGAAGAAGAAGAAGAAAGACAAAACATTAGCATAAAAAGAAATATAAATATAATAAATAAAAACAACACTTGGCTTTTTAAGACTTGGTAGGTGTCAGAAAATTCATTTGCTTTTTTTCTTGGCTTTTTTGGCTGGAATTTTTTAATTTTTGTTTAGCTGTATTTCCTAGTTGAATTTTGATCGGACAACCACTCCCGTCTGATGGGATATTCCTGTATCAGTAAATGAGTATTTCGTCAGAGGAACATCGTGCTAGAGTGCTTGCATCTCCAGGCAGAAATACAGGCTTCAGTCCATGGTCTCTGTGCAATACAATCTATCCAGCTGTAATTGGGTACCTAACTTACTGGTATATAAAAAGAGATGACAAAGCAGCTAAGAAGGGAACTGGTGACTATCTTAAAAAAAAGTTAACATATTACAATAATGTCTCACCTTAATCCTCAACGGTCGTTTATCTTTTATATTTTATTCCTTTAACTTTGCACATGAGGGGAGAAGATGGGGGGGGGGGGGGGGGGGTCTATTGTGTCCACGGGTTTTAAAAAAAATCAACTTCCCCCACTAAAGCACATCTGGTGTGAAGTTGAGATTTCTTTTTCCTAGATGATTCTTCGCCTGATATCAATAGGCTTCATCTTTGAAGTTAATTTTGACGTTTGAACATTAGACTCGATCCCCTCCTTCCGTTATCAGGCGGATGTGAATAATTCAATGACGTGGAATATGCTTTTGTTGTAATATGTTATGCGCTGCGCATGCGTTCGAATCGATACTTACATCACTTCCTTTTCCGGTCCATGTGTGCTGTTTGCCGACGTCTAGAGCTGAAGTCGTCTTTTGGGACAAGTGTGTTGCTAAGGTCGATGTACGCCATATTGTCGTATTTCTAAATGTCACGTGCTTTTCTTCTGTCAAATCTTATGTGCAATAGGCGCTGAATAGTTGACACGTTTAATGGGCAAACCATTTTATTTTAGGTCGCGTGCGGAAAGGTTCAAGGCGGACAACGAAGGGGTGGGATGAATGGAACAGTCTCTGACCACAGGAGGCAGCGGCCACTTACAGAGAGGATTGGTGTGGGGTTGTGGGGGTGTCTTTGTGTGTGCCTCAACGACATCAACTGTTACGGGATAAGTTGACGATTCTTGACAGGAGAATTTATCAGAATATTTCTAATGTCCTAATTTTTTAAGACATCCCATTTAGCAAACAATAACGTTAGGGGAGGTGAAGAACAGTGATCAACATTCCACATCCTGTCCTCGTTGTGCTCCTGGAAGCAGGATATTTTACGGCAGCCTCACCAAAGAGGTGGGGGGGGGGGGGTAGAAAAAAGGGGATGGGTCAAAACGGGAATCTCCATTCTGATGAGCTTACTGAGAAGTTTCACATTGCACTATAGTCACTGGGACCCATGACCACCTTCAGTAGTATACGTCAGGATGGAGGAGAAGCAGCTGTAACCCGCTACCATATGAATGTCGGCAAAAGTTAAATGAACTCAGCACGAGGAGCTTCCACAACAACAACAACCACAGCAGCTGATCCATTTTGTTGGAGAAAAGATGAGCTTAGGAATAAAGAACACTAGCATACCTGTCTCTCGGATAGCCCTAGTTGTGAAGCGATCTCAGCTTTTCTCCGGATAGTGATGTACTTGCTGAAGTGAAACTCTTTCTCCAGTTCAAGTCTCTGGTGGTCCGAATACACTACTCGATATTTATCTTTGGTCCGAGTTTTCCCTGAAAACATAGACACGTGACCTGATGGTCAAGGTCATTGAAAAGATTGTCAGATGACCACGATATAAATAATACCGCTTCATTCTGGCAATAACTATTTTTTTATTTGTTCTTAACTACTTTTTTCATCTCTCATCCTTCTCTCTCCCTCTCTCTCCCTGTCTCTCTCTCTCTCTCTCTCTCTCTCTCTCTCTCTCTCTCTCTCTCTCTCTACGTTTATCCTGCTCAAACTATCTCGGTCTCTTTCCCTTTGTATTTCGAGCCACTCTGAACAAAAAGGCCGGCAAGTCGTAACTTGCATCGTAAGATCAATAACAGATTTTAACAATTTCAAATTAAAATCAATAAGAACTTGGCTTTTCTATGGTCTCTCCTCTAATATCGTCTCTCCTCTACCAACATCTCTCCTCCCCCATCGTCTCTTCTCTACCATCCAGCAAAGAGGTTCTTCCTATTTTGTGGCTGATGGTATCGACGGGATAAATTAACCAGTGCAATGTCCAAACCTCATTAGACGACAAACTATCACTACATGGTATGTCTTCTTCTTTTCCTTCTTTATCTTTTTCGTTGTTCGTCCTCAACCTCCCGCTACCTAGTCCTGAAAAGTACTTTGCAAGTAGCAGGATGTTATTCGGAGAACGGAATGCGTTGTGTCGTAGTTATCAACTTGACTGCGATATTTGCACCTTTAAGTCCGGCACATCCAACTTCAGCAGGCATTTTGTGTGTATCGGGTTAGCCTTCCCCCTTCGATCTCTTCTCCGTAGCAAGTCTGCTCTGTTGTAGCCTGTGATCCAGGATCACCACATGTATGACATGACATGACTGACCCGTCACAACGCTGCTAATCTTGTTTAATTCCTTCAGAGCCACGATAACGCACGAACGTCGAAAAATACAAATAATGCACATATAAATACTACATATATTTATAAGTATAGGTATAGAAATAATTTTTTAACATAATTTAAAACAAAAGTACACACCCATATCTCGTCAATCTCAAATCCAAAGCAATTCGTTCCAACTCTGTCCATATTTTCTGTTTTCAAATGTTTTGACTCTGGCTCTCTTCTACATACGTTTTGGTGAGTCTTCATATCACCTGCATTGTAGATTCCATTCCTGCCTTATAATGCTATGAGCTTGTCTTATTTATGTGTGTCTTATCCAACGCCAGTACCTTATCCTCGCGTCATGTTCCAATGATAAAGGCATGGCTCTTTCCAACAGTTCCACATCCACAATGATCCCTGGTTCTTTCCAAAAGTTCCGCATTCACAATAATGCCTGGTTCTTTCCAACAGTTCCACAGTCATGATGATCCCTGTTTCTATCCAACAGTTCCACATCCATAGTGATCCCTGGTTCTTTCCAACAGTTCCACATCCATAGTGATCCCTGGTTCTTTCCAACAGTTCCACATCCATAGTGATCCCTGGTTCTTTCCAACAGTTCCACATCTACAATGATCCCATTTTAATCTGTCTATTCTACCTAGATTTATTTTTTGTGAGAGTCACACACGCATACGGTTGATTAAATACAATGTGTTGTTACACTCTGTTCTTGTGTAGACAAGTCAGCTAACCAACGACCGAGTACGTGTTGCTAATCAGATCAGCCCTGATCTCAGCTGAATTATTGTTGTGTAAATATCAGAACATTCAAATTGTTTTCAGAAAACATGACATTTATATTCAAATTACAACTTACAAATACTAGATTAAGAAAACAAAGTAACTTTTCCAGATTCACAAAACAACCAAGTAAAGGAATTAGAACAACAAGAAAAGCACGACACAGACCCACAATTAACGAATCCTGTGCTGCTATAGCTGATTGACGTGCACTAATTATCGTGACTAAATGCTTACCACGTTGCCTTCCAGCCACCCACTTCCAACGAGGCAAGCTTAGCCATTCTGTAGTCTACAGTTACGTACGTAATATTTCTCAAATGACTTCTCCCAGCTCGACACTTTCACAGGACAGTCGCCAGAAAGTCACGTGTGTATTTCACAGTTAATTGTTAGCTAAAAGGATCCACGTTTACAGGACGCGTCTATCAGATAATAAATAAACCAGCGAGATCAGGTGAAAATTGGGGCTAATTGAGTCCTACTCGTCACACTCAGGTGGAATGAGATACCTGCGAAAGGCGGTGAAGATCACTAGAAGACGCAGTGAGAGACGAGGATGTCCGACATAATGTTGAGACATCGCAAAGTTTGTCACATTAGCGCTGATATTGACACGTTTTTGAGAATGAATTGGACCTGTGAATCTCAATCCATTCTGCAACAGTTGACGAAAGAAGATGTGGTTGATTACCTCAAGGGAAACAAACAGCAAAAGAAACTACCACTGTTATTATCATACAAAGTGCTTTGGCGTAGGTTTCGGCATAGAACGACCTACAGTGGTGGCCCTAATGGAGTCCCTCAAAAAATGTTTCCTCATTGGCCAGTTCTGGAAAATAGGTCTAAATCAATAACAACTAATTGATAGCTTGTAGAACTTTCGGGTTGTCAGTTACCTATTTTTTCTCTTGTTATCTGGTTTGTATGTTTCTAGTGCTTGAAAGGTACTTGGCGCTGCTTTCTTTTCATCCGCGAGTCTGAGAGTTTCTCCATTTCTGCAACTAATATCATTTTCACGGTTACCTCCCGTCATTGTGTCCAATAAGATATTTACGGACAAAGATCATTTGTCTTGGTTCGGGCCATAAAGATGGCGGGCCTGCTTCAGTGGCGACACAGTTCCCTCTACCTAACTCTACATTAGCACATGGTTGCATGCAAGGCAGCGAGGAAGGGTCCGCTCTTCATTCAAGACGAGAGTTATAGTACCATCACTGGCAGTTCTTACTTCCTTACTACTTTTGTCTGCCTACTTGAGCAGTTAAAGCCGTGGTGAGCTTAAGTTGTCTTTCTTTGGTCAAGTGTTACATCGGTTGCTGATGTCTGCTTTCTAAGTGAGCGCAAGAGACAGTAACCTAGCAACTCCTGGAAACATAGGTCGGCCACGAAGAGCGCGAAAAGGGAGGCAGTGGAATCTATATCGCACATTCAAACGACGACATAGAAAATTACTTCATACCAGCAGGAGAGACCTGTACCAATTTCAGAGCTGAAGCAAGAGCTGTACATGCAACAACTCAGATTCTTATCAGCCAAAACATAACTACAAGGAAAACGGTCATTCTAATAGCGTATTCATAACTATCTGAAGTCCCAAACATGATAAGACTCTCACACAAAATCAAATATAACATCGGAGTGCTGTCTCTAAAAAACTAAGTCAGTTCTAGAGTGGATTCCGGCCTTTTGTGGGATCATTAGAAACGAGAAAGCAGATGAGCTCGCAGAAACCGAATGTGGCAGCAGGCAGACTCGTAATCCACAGAGGTATAAGGAAAGACAATCATAAAACGATCTACGAGGTCGGAATGGAGAGACCAACACAAAAAATATAAGACAGATAATGATGCATAAACAAACATGGCAAAGATTGGCAGACAAAGAGAGACACACACAGATAGATTGACGGATAGATGGATAGATAAATAGATGGATAGATGGACAGACAGACAGACAGACAGACAGACAGACAGACAGACAGACAGACAGACAGACAGACAGACAGACAGACAGACAGACAGACAGACAGACAGACAGACAGACAGACAGACAGGCAGACAGGCAGGCAGGCAGGCAGGCAGGCAGGCAGGCAGGCAGGCAGGCAGGCAGGCAGGCAGGCAGGCAGGCAGACAGACAGACAGACAGACAGACAGACAGACAGACAGACAGACAGACAGACAGACAGATAGACAGATAGATAGATAGATAGATAGATAGATAGATAGATAGATAGATAGATAGATAGATAGATAGATAGATAGATAGATAGATAGATAGATAGATAGATTACAAACTATTTAACGTCCATGTTAATGTGCCATCCCCAGTAGCATGTACCAATGGAACCAGACGACAACATCAGTCTATAAATTTATTTATCATGAGCAGAATATTGAACAAAAACGTTTGTCTTGTCCATGTTATATCTGCAATAGATTTTCCTCAAACGTATTGACATCCTGATCCAGTAATGATACCGATATCTCACAGACAGGATACAAACACGGGTAACATAAACGGGGTAGATGTTCCGCGACTCGCTCAGGATGTGGGCTGCGGTGTCCCCTTTGATCTCTGCGAAGTTCGCGTGAGATTGCGTGAACGGACTTGAACGATTGGTCACACGAATCTGGATAAACGTCTCGTCATGGAATGACTTCCGCTATCAAACAAGGGATATACTGTCAACGATCGGTACATACTTAAAATATGTGTGGGATACAAGTCAAGATGAAAGTTAAAGCGAAGATGCGTCCATCGTCAAGAATCCGTCGCGCTTAAAAGAGGCCTAGAAGTAACATTCATTTTATCTTCCTAAGTTCTGTTTCTTAAAGAGCATAGTGCCGACACTACAGCTTGAATCCTAGCATCAAACGGACGTGTAAAAACGTGTCATCAGTTCCAGTAGCTCCGTAATTTAATCCACTCGACGAGAGACATGTTACGACATGACTGCTAGGGTCTAGCTTTGCTAATGTCTGATGTTCCCAAATATTGGGCTGCTATATTAACAAATTTTCCCACGTGAGACTAACAGGGCCTGGATTCTGGAAGACATGATAAACACACTGCATATCTGCTGTACATGTCAAAACAGATAAAGAAGCGAGGACCCTTTGTTCCCACTGCCGTTGGAGATTGTGTGGAAATAGGTCTCAGCAAATGTCCGAGGTGTATGTGACAAGATTTCTGTCCCATCTAATCGCCTTTCATAAGTGAATCGGGTACCTGTTTTTTCTTGGTAGAGTGTAGCTTGTTCAGACCGGGTATTGTACCTGGTATGTTTATACCGAACAGCTAGCTTTTTCTTCTTCTTCTTCTTCTTCTTCTTCTTCTTTGTACGCAGTCAGACATCAACCTGAACAGCTAGCTTCTTCTTCTTCTTCTTCTTCTTCTTCTTCTTCTTCTTCTTCGTACGCAGTCAGACATCAACCTGAACAGCTAGCTCTATAGCCACACTACTACCACAACACTGGTGATCAATTTAAGTCTCACAAAAAGAGCAGCCTTGAAGCTGGAAGTAGTTTGATCGAGGGAGATGGACGCTGTCCTCAGCATGTCAAGGAGACGTCATTAATTGACAGGACGTCCAGTTTCAAGTGATGGGCAGGTAGAGAGATGAGCCTTCTCGGGTGCAGATAGATTGTGCACAACCAACGAACTATGTTAATCTTCTGTATACAAATCCTTGACCACTTATGGTTGTGATTTAGGGCTGCAGATATAGATCCACTGAGTGCGACGGAGATTAACTGTTTCCACCAGCAGCTGAATTTGCGAAACCAAAACTTCACAAATTTAACAATGACAGAAGAGATACTGCGGTGTTAATGCCCATACAGATGCGCCATGCATGTAGTAGACATCGCTGACAAGAGATGGACGTACAAAAGTAACATGTTGAGGGACCATACAACTGTAAGTCTGTCATCAATGAGAGGGCGAACGGGGTAGAGTTCTTGGTCCAAGTAGCTGCTACAGGACAAAGCCCGGGATGTCCTCAAACAGTCTCAGGCTACCTGACTAACGTACATCGTATGCCTGATTGATTGCCAGGATAACAGATACACAGGTGTAACGGTAAGGTTTGCATAGAGAATCATTCTCCAGCTCTCGCTAAAGCACATGTCCTCAACACGCCAAGTCCATGTGCACAGTCAATCCCTCTCGGCTCTGTCCATGTTTTTCCAGTTTCCTTTTTGTGTGTCTCGTTCTGTTCACCAAGTACATTTACGTCTGCTTTTACATCGCTTGCTCTGGTACTTCAAGAACAGTGACTGCTTTGTAATTCAATCAGTTGGTTTCCCTAATGTGTGTCCAATCCAACACGACAGCGCCCTCTTCAAGGTCTATTGATAACTGCCTGGTTTTATTCAAACAGTTCGACATTCATATTTATTGAATACTGACGTAGTCTGTTCTCGGCAAACATATGTTTATAAAAGGATGTACCTTTTTTTTTTGGTACTGCTGTCGATATCCTAGATTACCAGGATTAAAATTACTTAGAGAAAACACACAAGCTTCCTATGAGGTTAAACTGAAGCATTCTTTCACTTCCTGGTTCAGCAGGTTTTCAACATTATCTAAAATGGAAAGTAAAATACCACGATTCTTCGAGATTATATTATCGATTTGTATGTTCATATGAGCCAGACAACGTCAAGTGAAGATAGACACACCAAGACAACGTCAAGTGAAGATGGATACATCAAGACAACGTCAAGTGAAGATCGATACATCAAGACAACGTCAAGTGAAGATCGACATATCAAGACAAAGTCAAGTGAAGATGGACACATCAAGACAAGGTCAAGTGAAGATGGACACATCAAGACAACGTCAAGTGAAGATGGACGCATTAAGACAACGTCAAGTGAAGATGGATCCAGCAGGACAACTCAGCTTGACAGTTTGGTTCTTTTTTTTCCAGATTGTAGTCCTTTTCTGTGCCCTTTGTATAACCGAAAGGCCTTGTTTGTGGTTGAATGTTGAGGAAGAAAAAACTATATTACCATTTCATCGTTGTTTGTTACGGGTAAAACTTTCATTGGATGAGATTACGGGTATAACTTTCATTGGGTGAAGTTACGGGTATAACTTTCATTGAGTGAAGTTACGAGTATAACGTCTTTTGGGTGAATCTATGTTCGTTTCAACAAGAGAAAGTAATTCTGGTTAAAGTTAGAGAGCGTTCGATATCAATAGGAACAAAAGTCTCAGTCCAGGCACATCAGTACTTCATAAACGATAATCTAGTAATGGACAGCCACATTACCAAAGCTGTTGCATTCTTTGCTAGTCTGACAACACGTGTTTCGGGAAACCATTAATTGACACATGATGCCAATGTTTATGTTTCCAATACATGTATCGTCAGCACGCTCCTTTATGAAGGTGAAACTTAGCCAACTTACGCCAAACAACAGCCCATGATTAACACCTTACGTCTACGATACCTGCGATCTGGTCTTGGCGTTACCTGGAAGGACAGAGTGACAGATGTAGGGATGTCTTCTCGCACTGGTCTCTGATGATGTATACTCTTCTTAGGCAGCGAAAACTACATTCGCTTGAACATGTTCGCCACATGTAAGATCGTGGCATCCCTAAAGGTGTTCTCTACTGCAGTTGGCAAACCAATAGCCGAGACATGAACGCACCGGACACTAGGTCCTGGGAAGATGAAGCGACAGATCGATCAAAGTGGAGATATACCGTGAGGAGCCACTTCAGAATGATGTTCTCGTGACACGGGGGAGAGAAAGAAAAGTTGCGCAAGGAAAATGAAAATAATAACTTTGTTGAGAGTTGGCACTCGATGATCGCGTTATCCTATAGCCAGTCATCACTTGAGGTGGCTACTCGGGCATAACTGAACTTAACGTCTTTATACTGGTTTAGAAGACTCTGCAAAGTATGTATACAACCAGTTCTAATTACATCATCTTGCTCTAGAAGCTGTACGCATCCAATCTATTCTTAAATGCATTGACCGTCCCAGCCTCCACCACCTCACTTGGCAATGCATTCCAAGCATTCACAACTCTCTGGCTAAAGAAATACTTCCTAATATCTAATCTGGACCTCTCCTTAGTCAACTTGTAGCTGTGCCCTTTTGTCCTTGTTGGTGGTTGTACTTTAAAAAACTTGTTATAGTCTACCTTATCCATTCCTCTGATCATCTTATACACCTGTATTAAGTCACCACGAATTCTTCTCTCTTCTAGACACTGAAGGCCAGTTCTTTTTAATCTTTCCCCATAACTGTAATTCTGGAATCCCACTATCATCTTTGTCGCTCTTTTTTGTATTCTTTCCAGCATGTTTATGTCCCCTCAATGATAAGGACTCCACACCTGTACACAGTACTCCAATCTAGGTCTAACTAATGCTTTATACAGTTTGACTATCACCTTTTTGCTCCTATGTTTAATATTTCTTTTTATCATCCCTAACATTGCATTTGCCTTTTTTACTGCTACCTGATCTTGCTCCCTCACCTTACATGTATGATCTATTATAACCCCTAAGTCCCTTTCTTGGTCAATATTTCTGATATTGTTCTCTCCCATTCTGTAATTATGTTCCATATTGGATCTACCCATGTGCATGACTTTACATTTATCTACATTAAACCCCATTTGCCAGATTACAGACCATTCTCGAATTTTATCTAAATCAGACCTCAATATATCCACTTCTGCTTTAGATGAGGCACTACTGCATGGTTTTGTGTCATCAGCAAATCATTGACGCTTAAATTCGTGTTCAGGGATTCAAAGCAAACCACGGACTCCTAAAAGGTATGTAATTTTTGATTATATTGCTGTGTTCTGTCGAGTGATATATTGCGTAAGGATTAAAGATAGTTTGCTGCTGCAGTCGCCGCACACTGCCTTAAAGTAAGTTCAAATCTCATTGAACAACAACGAGGTACGTTATCCGCCTGGACTGGACCGTGAGAAGATACCTGCGTTATTTAGACTTCACACGTCTCGTTCGAGCGTCTTTTGTAACAACTAATTGACACCCCCTTGGGTTCGGCGCGTCCCATTGACCCCCAACAATTACCGAAATCCCAACGTCCGCAAGGGTTTACAGAGAGTGCTCGTGTGGATCTTGGTAATCCTGTCAAAGTTTGACCAACCGCTCAATTGGTGGCTGGCGTAAGGGCGACGCCTACTCGAATGCCAAAGCCGCACGAAGCGTAGTCTCTGGAAATACAGCCTGCTGTAAACGATAGGTGAACGACACCCCGTCGTCCCTAACAAAGGATCCTAAGGCTCTATTATCCAGCTTCCGGAGAGTCGTAAAAATCTATGATCCACTAAGTGGACAGTCATAAAATCCTATTATCCAGTTTGTTTACGGTTATAAAACGAACTGGGGTAATCTAAAATGCATTATCAGCTTCTAAAGTCAAGATGCCAGTTTTTTCCACAACTTCTGACCAAAGCTAACCATCTAAGTGGCCCAAGATGTGGCTTTGTCAATTAGTGGGCAGCAGGAAACGGTGTCATGCCATACAATCATGTTGAATGCATACAATAAGTAAGTTTACTCGTCTGCGTGCCCTGAGAAGGACGTTAAGTGGCGGGTTGCAGTAGCTGTCCTGCAATCCCGAGCGTGCTGATGAAGGTGGACCGGGGTCTACCAGGCAGTCGTGCTATGCTTCGCTACTACGGGGATTACGCCGATTCCCACTTTCTTGGCCAGTGTGCCATGAAACCAGCCGGTTTCTAAGGAGACCTATCATGGAAGTGACGTGTGGGTCTTGGCCAGTATATTTTGCCTGACCCTGACTAACATGTCTGATCAGTATTATTTTGCCTGACCCTGACTAACATGTCTGATCAGTATATTTTGCCTGACCCTGACTAACATGTATGATCAGTATATTTTGCCTGACCCTGACTAACATGTATGATCAGTATATTTTGCCTGACTCTGACTAACATGTCTGATCAGTATATTTTGCCTGACCCTGACTAACATGTATGATCAGTATATTTTGCCTGACCCTGACTAACATGTATGATCAGTATATTTTGCCTGACCCTGACTAACATGTATGATCAGTATATTTTACCTGACCCTGACTAACATGTATGATCATTATTGCGTTGCCTGACCCTGACTAACACGTCTGATCAGTATATTTTGCCTGACCCTGACTAACATGTATGATCAGTATGGTTTTGCCTGACCCTGACTAACATGTCTGATCAGCATATTTTGCCTGACCGTGATAACCACGTCTGATCAGTATATATTTGCCTGACCCTGACTAACATGTGTGATCAGTATTATTTTGCCTGACGCGACGTTACATACATATATATGTAAGTGGAAGTAAAAAGGAATTCTTAACATTGTGTATTAGAATCAGCACAGTCTATCTTGCGTTATGTCCCCTTCTCAACATTGTGGCTGTTGATTGTCTGACCTAGCTAGACATACGCCTTGACATATTTGATGAGCTCATTTTCAAATCTCAGTTTCTACGTACGCCAGTAAATATGCTCAGTAGAATAAATTGCGTCTTCTTTCTATTTATGTTAAGATCAACCGCCTTTCCCGCTTCATTCAGATTGTTTAGGCTGTGTTCGATCCTGCAATGCTTCGGCTGAAGGTCGCAGTGTCGTTTATAAAACGTAGGTGTGGGACCATCTCGCCAGTCAGTTTGACACCTCGATCCTGCTAGCTTAAAGGTCCAGATTAGATATTAGGAAATATTGTTTTAGTCAGAGAGTGGTGAATGCTTGGAATGCATTGCCACGGGAGGTAGTGGAGGCAGGAACAGTTAATGCATTTGGCTTGGCTTAGTTCATTCTCAATCTCCCACTAACAAACCCTAAAAGGGCTTAAGTAGCAGAATGTAGTCCAGAGAACGGAATGCGTTGTGTCATAATTTACAGCTTGACTGTGATATTTGCACCTTTCGGTCCAAGACATCCGACTTCAGCAAGCATTTTTTGAGTACCGGGTTAGCATTCCCTCTCCGATCCCTTCTCCTTAGCCAGTCTGCCCTGCTGCAGCCTGTTATCCAGGATCACCGCGTGGATGTGTAGAAGGGTCTTGGCAGCTATGGTTCGCTGGCCCTGACACTAGAAGTCAGTTATGGGTCCCTGACCACTGCAGCTCATACGCTACTCAGCATCTTGATCCCAGTTAATGCATTTAAGAATAAATTGGATGCGCATAGCTTTTAGAGCAAAGTGATGTAAATGAAACTGGTTGTATACAGACTCTGCAGAGTCTTCTAAACGTCTTCTAAACGTCTTCTAAAGACGTTAAATTAAGTTAAGTTAAAGACCTAAAAACTTCTTCAAAACCAGCCGTGAACAGTTTTGGGGAGAAGGTATCTCCTTGTCGAACAAGTTTGAGAGATAATCTGCACCACGCCTTTGGACCATCATGAAGGACATACACAGATTCAAGTAGCTTTTGGCTATCTGGCACCATGCAACCATGTCTGGTTGAATACCCGGATTCGAGCGTATTGAACCGGAGTGAAAGGGTAGTTAAATGTTTGACTGGAAAATTGTAAACGAAACCACACAATGTTTATATGGTACACAATATATGTACATATTTTACATTCAAGAATGTACAAGAGTGTTTACAATAACGTAAAAATAAAACATGGCTATATAACCAGTCATGGGTGGAACGCGCCTTCCCGAGACGAGATAAGAGGACAAGAACGGCCAAAATGTATGACGTCATATGACCCTTATCTCCACCCTGGACGGTATAGATCTGGGACAGGTGAGACTACTAGTAAATATCCGCTAGAAAGGTGGGACATTTACTGCCACGTCCGAGCGATATAGGTCCGGTGGAGGTTGAGTGTGGCGGGAGATGCGTGTCTTCGACACTTGTTTATAAAAGTGTCATAGTCTAGAACGGTGCTCAACGCGTTAATTGAGAGACTGTTGTCTGCCTCTTACTTACCTGTTCACCTACTTGGTGACAGGTGGTATTGACTGGTTAACACCTACTTGCAACGAGAAATCACTTCGTGTTCAGTTTGACTGTGCGTGTCAAGGATTGTTCTGGTGATGAACACTTTTCCATGGATAGAAATGACTGGCAAAACTACTTTAGTGCAACACATGACAAACATAGTATTTAGTTTTTCACTTTTCATGACGTTTCTGTTGTGGCAGCTTACAGTGACTCCTCCTTTATAACGATGCGTACTGACAGAAGTGGATTTGGGTACTCCTGGATGTAGTGTAATCTGAGACATCTCATTGCGTTCACCAATAGAGGAATTACAGTGTCGATACCAAACTCATTCGTTAGACTTGTAACAGTCTGTTCCTACACGGATGATAGATGGGGTCTTGATCAGTATTTGTCACCTGGCCAGCAGGATAGGTGGGGTCTTGGTCAATATTTGTCACATGGCCGTCAGCATAGGTGGGGGTCTTGGTCAATATTTGTCACCTGGCCGTCAGGATAGGTGGGGTCTTGGTCAGTATTTGTCACCTGGCTGTCAGGATAAGTGGGGTCTTGATCAGTATTTGTCACCTGGTCGTCAGGATAAGTGGGGTCTTGGTCAGCATTTTTTGTATGGGGCGAGGGGTGGGCGTAGAAGAGGAGCGAAAAATAAAAACAGACTGAGAGGGAATGAGAAAGATATATATATATATATATATATATATATATATATATAGAGAAAACTGGGATCCACATATTTACATTCGTCCCTTCTTCTGTTAAAAGGAACATCCTTACTGCGAAAACTCGGGAGATGGGCGTTATCTAAGACACGATTGCCGCCTCAGACGCACTCGCAGCGTTTTGAATATGCATTGTTATTATTTGAATTAAATTCAAGGTTCCAGGCAAATTCAAATGTTCGTATTAAATAAAGTGTGTTGAATGATTTACAGAGAGATACACAGACAAACAGTTACCGGAAATATTTGTTCAATTTTCTGGAAAGTATAAACGAAAGTGATTTTATTGACGATTCAATGAAATCGTTGAGTATTTCTAGCAGTACCTACATTTGTGAACAAATTAACATCAACACAAAGAAAAGACGATTTTGCCTGACCAATAAGCATTTGGAAGACAGCTACTACAAAAATGCAACACGAGTGTTGCTGAAAACAAGTGTAATATCTCTAATTACATTTATCATCGTTTATAATTAAAAAAATGACGTAAAATGTAGTACTTTTTTCATGTCAACATAATTGACGAATTAATGTATAATTGAGTATAATTCTGTTTTAAATGATATATTGGGAAAATATCATGTACATTATTTCATCTGAGTTGGTAGTTGGATTGTGGGCTACGGCAGTCATATTTTAGTGGTTACTGTATACTTCCGTGTATGTATATATATATATAGTATGTGTATGTGTGTGTGTATGTGCTCGCGTACTTGTAATGGAGCATGTGTTTGTGCGTATTTCCCCCTGATACTTGTAATATCATGTCCTGTTTGATCTACTCCTCCATATCTTACATTCCACGTATTGGTGGATTATCCAGCCCATTGTATTAATTTATTTATTTTGTGTTTCGTTTGTTCTTGGCTCCATGATAAAGACATTGTGTCTGTCCCAATGCGATTACTGAGTAGTACATTTACATGTTTTTATTCGACTAACTGTGGTAACTACTCATTTCGTGCCTACGCATTTACTTTCTGAAAATTGTTTCTCTCATTTTGATTTAACTCTGTTTCCTGTCCCCAGCCTACCTATTAGGCAACAAGTGTTTTAAGGTCAGTATTTTCTTCCTAATAGATGTACTGCGTTTCCAAGCTGACGAATGCCATCTACCGGGTGTCAACAATATCATTAATCGTTGTGATGCGCCTTAGCAAATCGTGACTAACACTTCACTCCTGACGGCAGCGGCTGCTACTGGATTATCTTCAATGGATACCATTTTTCAGCGAGATGCCACCCACTATGCTCAAGCTACCTCCACACTTCTGCCTGCGAACCAGGGCTAGAAGGCGCCCGTGTCCGTTGGACGCTCTGACATCAGGTGTAACATAATTTCGGGAAACAATGCATGTCAACGGGACAGCTCCCCCATACGGCCCGCCCAATTGGGGGCTCACCGAAAGGTGGCAAGACGTTACTGTGTGGGGGAGAGCGCAGGGTGGAGACGGGCTAACTGACAGCCCTAAAACCTGTATTTACCCGTTCAAGATATCCCCTCTAACAGACGGTATCCTCCCCTGGAGTTTCCACGTTTTGTGACTCCGTCTTTGTTCCTTGTTCCTATAATTGGTCCCCTCATAGAATGTGCTAACATGCCCCAAAGTGTAATTCGCCAACAGATCTTAATTCTCGTGAGAATGTTTACTGATCCCTTCTTCTTATCTGCCAGTCTCCATCTGTGTTCTGTTCTAAAGCTTTCAAAATATGACTTTTGTTTTGTTTCCTTATAAACCTAACACTTATCTGAAATTATTCTGTTGGGAAGGTGAAAAAGAATATTATTATACATTGTCTATACACTATATTTTGATGATAATTACCAGTCTCTGATAAACTTGATATCTTTGAAAAATCGACAAGAGGGTATTTTTTCTGTGTCAACATTTGTTATATTTATGGATAAATATAACGTAATCTTGTCTCCTTGTAAATAGAAACACACCTATTTAATACTGTTTTGTAAGACTGATCAAATATATCTTTAATACTGTTTTGTAAGATTTTGAAAATATATATTTAATATTGTTTTGTAAGACTTAAGAGCAGTACTCTGTCAACTATGCCAACAGTTCACACCCAAAAGAGTAGTGGTACAGTGGGTTCCATTCCACTGTAACATTCAAGGCAACGAGGAGGCAGACAGACTGGCAAAAGAAGGTGCATGATTACCACAACCAGATTCTAGTGTGACCTACGAAGAGTCCAACAGGTTAATTAGGGCCAGATACATGGCCAAATGGGAAACAGAACATACTGGCTACACAAAAAATGATGCCTATTACCAGTTGAACAGAAGAGAGTAGGTCGTGGTCTTCAGAATCCGCACAGGCCACAATAGACTGAGGTACCACATATTCAACAAACTGAAGATAGGTGGCACTGACCAATGCACCTGTGGTACAGGGGAAATGACCGCTGAACATCTGCTGCAAAATTGCCTGACATACGAGGACCAGAGAAAGCACATGTGGCCATCAGCAGTGCTAACACTAGACAAGCTCTATGGCAGTGTCGACAGCCTCAAGATGACCGCTGCTTTCTTTGAACATATTCAAGGTGACGTCTGACAGCATACGAAGAAGAAGAAGAAGAAGAAGAAGAAGAAGAAGAAGAAGAAGAAGAAGAAGAAGAAGAAGAAGAAGAAGAAGAAGAAGTGTTATAAGTCTGAGAACATCTATGGTGTAAATCTGACAAAATCTATCTTTAATATTGTGTTGTTGTAAATCACAAAATCTATCTTTAATATTGTCTTGTTGTAAATCACAAAATCTATCTTTAATATTGTCTTTATGGAAATCACTAAAACCTGTGGTCTGGTCCCGTTGCAAATCTGACCTACCAAATTGCTTACCCCTCACTTATTTCACTCCGCCAGCTTTAACGAAGTCAGCATTTAGCCGCTGTCACTTACCAAGAGAGAAGGTGATATACGCCAGATATATCGATTTCCAATACAGTCAGTATTTTTAATGGTCACTATTCATGTTCTTGTGCGGTACATTGATTGAATGTCTCGGCAACACGTGCCATAGACAGATCTACAGGTGACTTAGGCTAGTTAATGCTTTTACATGAGGGAAATGGTTATATAACTATTCATCTGTTGTTCAATATGTGTCCAGAATGATGTAAACTATCTGACTAGATCAAATTTTCTTAACCTGCATTTTCTAGAAATCGATGTTTGATTTTATAGAACGCCTACATATAAATGATTATATATACAGATGGGACGATGAGGCTAACGTCTGGTCAGGCAAAACACACTGATTAAACAATGTTAGCCAGGGTCAGGAGAAATATACTGGTCAAGACCCTCACCTGACCGCCTCGTTGGTGGTCCTGGAAACGGGATGTTGTCGAGGACAACAGTCTGGCTAACAAGGTGGGGTTCGATGTGATCCCCGTAGTAGTGAGTGGCAGGCAGAAGAATTCAAGCATTGCACAACCGCCCGGATAACCAAGGTCCACTTCATCAGCGCTGGGGATGTCAGGAAATCTACTACATTCTGCCACACGTTCCGTCTTTTTCTGGCGCACAAAACGGTTACTAACCCATTGTGGGCATTAGCAACCAACCAACCAACCCAGCTCAATGTACTCTTGCCTGACCAGCAATTTGCAATATGTTCTATTTCCGTTCATGTCTTACCAACGTACATTGGTAGAGGGATCAAGATACTGGGCAGTGCATGTGGCATAGCGGTTAGCGACCGAAAGATGGCTGCTAGCATCAGGATCAGCGAACACGAGCTGTCAAGAACCTTCTCCACCTCCACTTGGTGATCCTGGATTGCTGGCTGCAACAGAGCAGACTGCTAAGGAGAGGGAAGGCTAGCCCGGGAACAAACTTGCTAAGGTGGAGGAATCGAAGAGGGAAGGCTAGCCCGGGACCAGACTGGCTAAGATGGAGGGATCGAAGAGGGAAGGCTAGCCCCGGAACAGACTGGCTAAGGTGGAGGGATCGAAGAGGGAAGGCTAGCCCCGGAACAGATTGCTAAGGTGGAGGGATCGAAGAGGGAAGGCTAGCCCCGGAACAGACTGGCTAAGGTGGAGGGATCGAAGAGGGAAGGCTAGCCCCGGAACAGACTGCTAAGGTGGAGGGATCGAAGAGGGAAGGCTAGCCCCGGAACAGACTGCTAAGGTGGAGGGATCGAAGAGGGTAGGCTTGCCCCGGAACAGACTGGCTAAGGTGGAGGGATCGAAGAGGGAAGGCTAGCCCCGGAACAGACTGCTAAGGTGGAGGGATCGAAGAGGGAAGGCTAGCCACGGAACAGACTGGCTAAGGTGGAGGGATCGAAGAGGGAAGGGTAACCCCGGAACAGACTGGCTAAGGTGGAGTGATCGAAGAGGGAAGGCTAGCCCGGGAACAGAGAAAATGCAGGAGGAAGAACATAAAATACATGCCGATATGGGATGCACTGGGCTGACAGGCGCAAAATAAAAATTGTAGTGCAACGCACACCGCCTTGTGGAATAGACAAATAAGGCGAACGCAAAATGTAAAAATCGACAAGAATTATGACATTTATTTGCCTACATAAAATCAGACTTAGAGTAGTTCCCACCTTAGTTGACGTTCCCAGGAGTTGAATGTTGAATTGTAAACATATGTTTTGACTACTTTGACAATATTGTTATTCTACCAGAGCGGAAATATAAATAACCAAGATCAACATATATATAGCGACATTGTTTGGTAAACTCGGCGCCCATATCCGTCTGTGTTACTCTGACAGGTTTGACGTTTGGCCGACGTCAATGACGTGGCATGTATTTGTTTATTTTAAGACAACATGGGTGTTTAACGACACAAACACGGCATTGGTCTACATATGAGCGCGCGGGAATTGAGCAAGACATCGTAAAGAAGCACACTAGGAAACGTTGAGGCTGGTAAATTGTCAACACAGCCAGACCATCGTCAAGACACGGGAGACATGCCCCCCGAACAATGGAAGATAGAGACAAGAGATACTCTGAAGATAGAGACAAGAGATACTCTGAAGATAGAGACAAGAGATACTCTGAATTGACTCTTATCATTCAGTATGAGAAACGACCTACTGTAACCAAATATCACAAATGAAGTGAAGTGGAGTGAGTGTATCTTATAGCATGCACTGCTGTCGAGGATACAGTGTTAGAGACTAATTGTACTAGGTCACATCTTGTATATAAGATATAGTGGACAGTTCCCATTCCCGCGTCCACGCTGCATTATTTACAAGTAAACTAGGTATCTCTTTACAGCTGAGTCGTCTGGTGTGTGGTGATAAAGGTCGTCAAACCACGCACCCTTCCCATGAAAAGCGAGCGCTCTACCACTTAGTCAATTATACACCATTGGAAGGGACTTCCTCTCTCAAATGCATCTCGCCATAACTAACCAATTTCAAGATATCAAAGGGGTGTCCCACTCTGAACAAGCAGATTTTTAGCAGCAACAGTTCAGAGCTGATTCGGACTGGAACCCGTTGCTGGACGAAGTAATTGTTAGCAATGTACAAAAGTTTAGTCCTGGGTGGACAATAATTTCTGATATAAACAAAAGGACTGTGTTTGGGGTTGAAGGTCGCCTACTTTCTCCCAAATAATGTGGAAACCTCAAAGAATGACAACAAAACTGTCATTCATATTCAACCTTGGTTGCAACCACAAAACACGCAATGTCAGTCACACAAAACAAATGTTTTCTCTAACTGCTCGGGACACCCGCTTTTGGCAGGTCAACATTATAGGATATAAAATGACAAAAGTCGCCACTGATAGACCTGGTGTCGGGTCAACTGACGCGTCTTGTCAGTTTATTATTACGCGGCTCAAGAAGGCGAGCAGTTTAGATTTTGTGATCTTTTCCTCTACCTCAATTTATCCCAAATCTTTGTATTTTTTTAAAGTAATTCGTTGAAATATAGTATTTTCTCTGTAGAAATATTGATGCTTCAACAGACAATTTTTTAACATTTATATCCCCTTTAGGTTAATTTTATTAAAATATTTCTACCTTTTCCTTACAATTTTATAATGTTGATGTACATTTTATCTAAATTTTATTAAAAGATATCTCCCTTAATTTTACATTTTTTTTAATTGAACGATTTCTCCATTTATTCAAAAATTTTTTATTGAACTATTTCTCCCTTTATCTTAACAGTTTTTATTGAATTTTTTCTTTCTTTATCTTTCAATTTTTATGGAACGATTTCTCCCTTCATCTTAGTTTTCATTGAATTATTTCACTCTTTATATTGCAATTTTTATTAAATGATTTCTCTCTTTATTCTACAATTTTTATTGAACTATTTCACCTTTATTTTACAATTTTTATTCAACTATTTCTTCCTTACTTCTACAATTTTTATTGACGTATTTCTCCTTAAATCTTACAATTATTTTGGAACCTTTTTAATCCCATTATCTTGCAATGTTCCAACATTGATTTCCCAAGTTATCTCATAATTGTCTTAAAGGGATTAGTATTTTATAATGCAGGATTATAAAAGTTGTTGATGGACGGATTTTGAGTAGACTAGTCTCCATAGTTGACGAACACAGCTTTCACATGACAGACATCTGGGACAAACAATAACTACTGTCCCGCTGATTTGCTAAGGACAAACTCATGTTAAGAAAGGGCCCTAAACAAGTGCGTGCTTGTGATGGATGCAATGAGATCAAGGGCGCAGAAAACAGTGTAACGTAGCTCGCCTCAAGAACGTACACACACACACACAAACACAAAACACAACCCACACAACACACACAACACAACACACACACACAACACACACACAAACACAGCACACACACACACACACACAAACACAACCCACAAACACACACAACACATACACACAACACAACACACACAAACACAGCACACACACACACACACACACACAAACACACACAGAAGACTGACTTTGTTAGAGCGAAGATAATGTAGGTGTGTCTTGGCGGAGGAGGGAGATAAACACGTGATCATGTTTCTTGTGGGGGAAAATGAAAGTTGAATGGATTGACCAAAAATGGATTGTGATTCGCAAAAAGGAGGACTTTATGAACAGTAAGAACAGACTGCAGCCGAATGTTAACAGGGTCCGATATGGGAACAAAGAAGAGTAGCACCGTAACCTGCCAGGCATGTCGTAGTGTGCGACTAAGAAAGCTTGGCTACCCCGTCATGTGAATCCTTTAAGTCACAAAAACTTCAACAGCTACAAGGAGTCCACACGTTGTTGACTTGGCGCTTACTTGTTGAATATATGTGGTCCCCTGGGAGCTTGGAAGGTATTGATTGATTGAAGATCATACTCCTCTGTAAGTTCGTGTACATATCCCTCACTGTAAATGTTAGTAATAGGTCCACTTCACCCCCATGCGTGTCGCAAAAGGTGACTAAAGAGAGCTGTGTATGTGACTAGCAAGATCATCGTGTAAAATATACATAAACCTCTGCATTAGCCTACACTGTGCTTTATGTAAGTGGGATAACTGTATTGGTGGCCTTATACTTCACTTGGAGTGGAATGAGCATCAAGAACAGACTTTACAAAACGGTGTATCAAGAACAGACGCGCAAGACAGTGAATCAAGAACAGACTTTACAAAACGGTGTATCAAGAACAGACGCGCAAGACAGTGAATCAAGAACAGACGTGCAAGACGGTGCATCAAGAAAAGACTTTTGCGTGACGGTGAATGAGAGTGTACACTTATTTCATATTTTAACAGCTGTTCCCTAACAGCGCTGCTCGTGATGGTTATAGGAACACCTCGAGTTACGTAACCTGCAACTTACGTAAATTCGTACTTGCGTAAATCGCTAAAATTAATAATAAATATAAGATGTACAAGTAATTCTAACAGCCAGTGATTCGAGAATGTTAGTCACTGTAACTATATCTAGTTACAAGAATGTCTACACTGACAAGAAGTGTGCTACCACACAATCTACTCCATAGATGGCGCTCACAACAAAGTCTAGATGACAACTCAGTAGACGTAACAACAAATGTACAGGTTAGCCTTTCTGGATCCTACTGGCGAATGCCGGTTTTTTTTCCACTTTAGAGCCAAGTCGTCTGGGCTATATTAGAACGTATTGACCAGTGTATGGATGTCTGTGTCTATCTGTTTATAATATGAACGTATTTGCCATTTAATGGATGTCTGTGTCTATCTGTTTATAATATGAACGTATTGGCCAGTGTATGGATGTCTGTGTCTATCTGTTTATAATATGAACGTATTTGCCAGTGTATGGATGTCTGTGTCTATCTGTTTATAATATGAACGTATTTGCCAGTGTATGGATGTCTGTGTCTATCTGTTTATAAGATGAACGTATTTGCCATTTAATGGATGTCTGTGTCTATCTGTTTATAATATGAACGTATTTGCCAGTATATGGATGTCTGTGTCTATCTGTTTATAAAATGAACGTATTTGCCATTTAATGGATGTTTGTGTCTATCTGTTTATAATATGAACGTATTTGCCAGTGTATGGATGTTTGTGTCTGTCTGTTTATAATATGAACGTATTTGCCAGTGTATGGATGTCTGTGTCTATCTGTTTATAAGATGAACGTATTTGCCATTTAATGGATGTCTGTGTCTATCTGGTTATAATATGAACGTATTTGCCAGTGTATGGATGTCTGTGTCTATCTGTTAAAATATGAACGTACTTGCCAGTGTATGGATGTCTGTGTCTATCTGTTTATAATATGAACGTATTTGCCAGTGTATGGATGTCTGTGTGTCTCTGTTTATAATATGAACGTATTTGCCAGTGTATGGATGTCTGTGTGTCTCTGTTTATAATATGAACGTATTTGCCAGTGTATGGATGTCTGTGTGTCTCTGTTTATAATATGAACGTATTTGCCAGTGTATGGATGTCTGTGTGTCTCTGTTTATAATATGAACGTATTTGCCAGTGTATGGATGTCTGTGTGTCTCTGTTTATAATATGAACGTATTTGCCAGTATATGGAAGTGTGACGGCCCTCACCCTTTAACATTGAGGGGGAAGTGCAGACAGTATAACACCATTTCTCTGCACTACCATCCCTTCCAGCGTCGGCTCTTCCCCTACACAACAGCCCAACCGCATGCGATGCTGATGTCAACACCGTGCAGAAACCGGTATGTCACAAGACATTGTTTTTATGTGCAGAGTGAATGCTTCAATGTATGTTTATTTTTCTTTATATATTTTCCCAGATTTTCATTAATAAATTATTTCAGAGTAAATACTGCCACATGAAGTCTCTTTATTACTTGAATGGGAGACAAAAGTTGTCATATTCTCTTATCTTGTGTTATAGGCAGTTAGACTGAAGTAATCTAAAAAAATCGACTTACGCAAAATGTGAGTTACATAACGGACCCAAAAACGTAAGTCGTGGTGCTATTGTATTTCAATGGGAGATTTTCGCTGATGCAGACGACCGAACCAACTAGCGGAAAGCGGGTTTCAAGGTCACGAAATCTATTGTTATCATTCACTTACATACGGATAAATTAGATAAAGATAATAGTAGATGGATAAATTTACTTGGACGCATTAGATATGGATGCGAAAAGTGATGCAATCATGGCAGAGTAGTTGAGCTCTCGCTTCTCATGGATAAGGTTGTTGGTTTGGTGAACTCTTGTGCAAGTTGGCAGTTGTCTTAATGTGAGAAGTGAACCGGCTACCTCAACTCAATAAAATCTGAGGACAGAACAGTGAAGTGTCTACCAGTTCATCCTCGACAGCAGTGTCTGCCGCCTTGACCTTTGCTGAAATCAATACCTGTCAAACCATATTCGCAGTCAATGAAACACACACACAAAGACACAACCGCAGTGGTTTGGCTATGTTTGTAGAATAGAAGAAGATCGGATACCAATTCGGTCATGCGAGGCAACACAGTCAAGGAAGCAGATCCACAGGACGTGCCAACGTCCTTAAGTGACCAGGTGCTGGATTGGAAAGAGGCCAGGAGATAAATAGTGGATAGAACAGTATGACTTGAATTGGGGCAAACCTCTACACCTCACAGTAGAAGAGGAGCCACTAAGTAAGTCAGTAATCTTCTCTCGGAGACACATTGCGATCCATGTCTTGGCGATTTCTGCTCATATTCAACTAATTTTTTCTATGTACATAAGCTTGTCTAGCCGTTTCATTCATTCATTTCTATGTCACTCTCTCTCTCACACCCAGGAAAGAAGACCAGTAAATGACTTACCAGCCTGAGGTAGAGAAGCCGATGGTTTCATCCACTCATATGGAGGTCGGAGGGACTTGGCTCCTTGGTTATTGGGACCCATCCCTGCTCTCGACGGCTCCCCTGGGGAGGAAGAATGCGAAGAGGGAGATCCTTCCATGCCCTGGGGATTGTGGTCATGTCCTGTCTGTAAGGGGCCAGCGTAATCCAGTGCCACGTGAGAGCCTTGCCCCCTGTACTGGTAGTTGCAGGCATTCTGTGGAGAGAAATTACGAGGAAAGTCAGTAAATAAGTTACAAATGCAAATAAAAATGCTTTATGAAATGGGAATTTGAAAACCACTTATTTGTGTGCGTAGATTTTCCCTTATTTCTCGACATAATTTCCACTAACATTGATCCCATCCCTTCCCATCGCATTGCTTTACCAGTGCATCAAAATCTGCAACAAAGAAGTCTGTGATGTGCTGTTTCAGCCTCATTTTCACCACGTGTTCAACCTCTTCGTCGTTCGCAAAACGTCTTCCGCCAAACTGGGATCATGCATTATGTTGTAGGCTAAACCACGTGAACACCATAATTCAGTAGATACAGTCTGACATTGATATCATTTCAACAATAATCATCTCCCCCACACGTCGCATAGATACTTATATTGCAATCTGAACTGGACGACCAGGTGGGGCTCCATCAACAATTTTCGAGCTTACTTGGGTCACCCTCAACCGAAGTCTTTTTACAATACTTCATATTATATATGGTAGATGTTCTCCTGGCGAAGCCTTCTCCTTCAGCTGTATCAATGGGGTTTGTTATTCGTCGTTCCATTTCTGGACTCGACAATCTCCAGAGCCTTCGTGGAAAGGTTGTGTTGATTGCAGGAAACTACGTCTAGACTGAAGTCGCAATTCATACAACTGATGTCCGTACATTGGGTGTCTTGGATCGTTGGTCTGATTACTTTTGTTCATGTCTTACAGTTGGTGTCCGTACATTAGGTGTCTTCGATCGTTGGTCTGATTACTTCTGTTCATGTCTTACAGTTGGTGTCCGTACATTAGGTGCCTTCGATCGTTGGTCTGATTACTTCTGTTCATGTCTTACAGTTGGTGTTCGTACATTAGGTGTCTTCGATCGTTGGTCTGATTACTTCTGTTCATGTCTTACAGTTGGTGTCCATACATTAGGTGTCTTCGATCGTTGGTCTGATTACTTATGTTCATGTCTTACAGTTGGTGTCCGTACATTAGGTGTCTTAGATCGTTGGTCTGATTACTTCTGTTCATATCTTACAGTTGTTGTCCGTACATTTGGTGTCTTGGATCGTTGGTCTGACTACTTCTCTCAACTACTGAACCAACGTTTAATCTGTTTTTTAGAGAATGGTATACGAAATATGTGGTATCATTTTTCAGAATGAGTTGTTTTTAGACAATAAGTTGCGATCCCGGCTATTTCCATGGTGGTAATATCGACATGCTAGACTTGTGTGGACTTTTCCTGTACTGGTATTGTAGATATTCCTTTTATGTCGTCTGCCTATATGCCCCGCAGCACTCCTCGTGCCGTGTAGCCATACCTGTATGTGACCTTAGCGTGCAAAAGTAGTTAATCAGGTAACATTCCCATTTCATGGTCGAACTATCGTCATCTATGTACCGAGATGTATTCAGCACCGGAGCTAGTTCTCATCATATATCTAATGTCTCCATTTCTCATGGGATCTCTGATCATCAAACCAATGCCAGTTCTAAGATATGTCGTTTCACAAGTTGTAATTTTCGTCTCTTGTGCGCTAGATATGAACCAGTTTGTATCTTGTTAATATGAACAAGTTTGTATTTTGTTAACACAAAGGTTGGCAAAAATATACTCTTGATCAGTTTTGTTTGTTATCGTGCTGATCTGCGAGTTAGATGACAGCTCATATGTCATTCAGTAGACTTTCTGACCTCTAGTTTCGATTTCTCCATCCCCTATTCATATCCAGTAAAAATGTTTTTGAAGTATTGAAACTTATGAGCATGTTGGATGTGGATACTGTTTACACGTAAATAAGCAGTTATCATAATGTAGCAACGCCATATCCCTAATGGGTGCTAAGCCATTTTAAAAGTGAGTCCTTAAGTCGGATACACTATGGCATACGGCGGAAAACACAATACAACGCACCTCGCCGCAGTGAGCGTGACGAACGACAGATAGATTTACTCTTAACACATCCTTGTCTGTTGACTGCTATATATCTTCTCTTGCGGCTGGAACAGCATTTGACCCTGTGGCTTGTATTGTCAGTCTGTTTACAATTGACTTATCTGGAAGCTCTCTTTCGTTTTCTGACATGCACATATATAAAACAGAGTTCAGATTAGGCCACAGTGGAGCACACAGCTACACCCGATACCCGTCACCCAGCTACACCCGATTCCCGTCATCTAGCTATGACAGATCCCCGTCACCCAGCTACACACGATCCCCGTCACCCAGCTACAACCGATCCCCGTCACACAGCTACATCCGATCCCCGTCACCCAGCTATGACAGATCCCCGTCACACAGCTACACCCAAATCCCCGTCACCCAGCTATGACAAAACCCCGTCACCTATTTGTTTGGCGTCCTCCTCAGTTCTGCCCACAAGACTACTCTAGCTTCCTCTTCCGAAATTCACAATACTTTCTTTGGATTTTATTTCACCTGTCCATTTGTTTATTCCCGTGTTTGATCCAGCGCAGCGCATGTTAAAGCAAAGGTCCACAACTACATCTGATCATGAAATGTTGTTACAGATAAAGCAGCATCAGGGCTCTCGACCTGCGACCCAATGCTATCAGCACGTGTTTATACCATGATGTATCTAAGCATTTACATTCACGGTTTCATGGTATAACATGAGGAGTTTGCCAGCGCTTGGGCTTGGAAGGTTTACAGTGGCCTAATTCATTCCAACCCGGGTACCACTTTGATGATGCTTGGATATATAATGTCGAGTTGTTTTAAGAGGATTAGTCCATCTATTTCTTGTTTCCCAGGTTAAACTTGGGCTGCATTAGCTCGCGGTCAGTAAGCTAGCGATAACGTGTGGTTGTTCCCAGTGGAACCCTGAGTAGGGTAGTGATAGAGCACTAGCTTTTCAAGTGAAAGATAAGTGTTCAACCCCGGCACACGTTACTCGACTCAGCTGTTAGACAAGGGAGGGGAAGGGGGGTCATTTGTAAATGGTAAGAAAGGCGCCGAGTAGGGAACTGTCTCTAACACTCCATCCCCGATGACAGTATCTCTTATGGACTTACTCTTTGTGAAATCACCCCTGACCCAAAGTACTGTACACGACTGAGACATTCGTCTGTGAATAACTGTAGCCTGCGTGAGGTTTACATACATTCCATGACGAACACAAATCAACACTGGCGCGAGCTACCAATAAACTGGACTATTATTATTGTTTTGAATATAGCGACATCTGTGCTTGCTATCTTAGCCCCTGGAAGCTACACATGTTTATTAGTTGTTGTTTTGTTCCATACAGCGTGTTCTTATTGTAAATAAGTTAACATTTTCTGACTAGCTTGAGAATATAAATACATAAAACATATAGACACCTTTCAAACAGACACAGGAACACTTGCATACAGGTAAGTTCCCCGTTGCATCTTCTTCGACATTTTAACAATATTTTAATTAATTACTTTGTTGGTCCCTAAGTGATAGAGGGCTGGATTGGAAAGAGGCCAGGAAAAAGACGGCGGATAGAGCAGTGTGGCGTTCTCTTTGGCAAACCTCTACACCTCAAGGTAGAAGAGGAGCGACTTTGTAAGTAAGTAAGTACTTTATTGGTGCATTTAGAAGACTTGATATTAATATAGTAATAATTATTATACACCATTACAATTTGAATGATTATTAGCACTGGCTAGTACAGTAAAGGCTCTAACACTTCATCTCCGACGGCGGTATCTGCTATTGGACTAACTTTACCTTTACAATAGTATTAATAAAATTAGTGACCGATATTAAAATTACTAAAGCCAGGTTAATATTAATATTTTGAAATCAGACATTAATATTATGAAACCAGACTAACATTAATATTATCAAAGGCAACTATAAATATTGTGAAAGACAAGTATTAATATCTTGAAACCAGACTAGTATTAATCTCTTGAAACCAGACTAATATTAATATTATGAAAGACAGACTAATATTACTAAAGTCTCTAATCGATTGACACATTGGTTTTTGTCTGCAGTTTTTCTTGTGTAAAACTGTATTTCAACACATTATGTTTTTCCACTTGCTATTGGGATTTCTTGTGTAAAACTGCATTTTAACAATTTATGTTTACTATTAATGTTGGGATTTCTTGTGTAAAACTGCATTTTAACAATTTATGTTTTTCCTATTAATGTTGGGATTTCTTGTGTAAAACTGCATTTTAACAATTTATGTTTTTCCTATTAATGTTGGGATTTCTTGTGTAAAACTGCATTTTAACAATTTATGTTTTTCAAATTGCTGTTGACTTTTCTTGTGTAAAACTGTTTTTAAAACAATTTATGTCTTTCAAATTACTGTTGTCTTTCGTGTGACCGCGTTATAGTATAAAGTAGCAGGCACAAATTGTATATGAGGAAAAACAGATCAACAATTATTTCCACAATTACAGCTTATGCTCCGTTGGGGTTGTTTCTACCATAGTGCATATCTTTCTTTGCAGAATCCAGATGATTTGTTAATTCACTTTTTTGTTTTCTATCTGGTGTGAATATTTTACCGAATGCTTATAACGTACTTTGAATTGTTGTATTTTCATGTTTTTAGAGTTGTTTTTGTTTGTGTGTATGTGTAGCTTGTAGCCTAGTCGACAGTGAGCTGGAAAGATACGACTGGGTTTACACCGGGCCAGGGTTCGAAACCATGGAGGGACAGAACAAAATCCCGATGTCGTTCGTTTCTGGAACGATCGCTCCTCCAGTCGACCCAGCTGTAAATGGGTACCTGAGCATCAGTTGGGGACGGTATAAACAGCAAGGAGGGGAACTGGTCACCCCATCTCACATAGGCTGCGGCTTAGTCTCTGAAGAGTTATCTTCATCCACGACGGCAATTGTCGCCATGGGACTGACCTTCACCTTTAGATGTTTGTCTTTTTGGAGTCTTAATGGCGTAGGTTCGCTCTTTTCAACAGTAGACCGTAACCTAGCTAGGTAACGTCAGGACGTATGAGCCAGTGTATGGATGTGTGTGTGTATATATATATATATATATATTTGTAATGTGTCGTGTGTGTTCTACTATGTCAGTTTACAGTACAATAGTTCTGCCAAATATAAGAACAACCCATACATGTCCAGTTAGGAGAGGGTGACTTCGAGCCTCGTATACTGAAAGTACAAACTGAGTTGCACGGGAGTTAACCTCATAGAGACTGTTCTTAAAATACATTTAGGAGATGTATAGAGGTAAGGTCATCTTGTTGCCACACATTGCTCGCTCTGGCAGAAACAAATGTCAGTCTAAGATTTGAACCCGTGTTTTTCTGGCTAGAAGACATGTGTCCTAGCGCTTGGCGCACTAAATAGATAGGAAGGTTGCTTAGCCGCCAAGACCCGTCGCGCCAACCGTCCATGAACACTGACTAGATAAGTACCAGCTGCATGTCACACCAACCGTCCATGAACACTGACTAGATAAGTACCAGCTGCATGTCACACCAACCGTCCATGAACACTGACTAGATAAGTACCAGCTGCATGTCACACCAACCGTCCATGAACCCTGACTAGATAAGTACCAAGCTGCATGTCACACCAACCGTCCATGAACACTGACTAGATAAGTACCAGCTGCATGTCACACCAACCGTCCATGAACACTGACTAGATAAGTACCAAGCTGCATGCAATAAGGATGACCTAACCAGCCGATGCCAGGACGTCTGCAGGGGCAGGCCACGATGAAGGGAGCCGTCTCCTGTTGCTGATGTGAATGACTTGCTTTAAGAGCTGGTGGTTGGGTATGACTGTTTTAGCAAGGTTGTCACATATCTAAATAGGAACAAATGACGACCATTTAGCGCGGTGACTATTTTCGTCACCTATCTGTCGCGTGACTTCGTCGTTTGAGACTCAGGCTAAGTGGATCGCAAGAATGCGCCTCTGGAAGTCTGCAATGCGCCTCTGGAAGTCTGCAGTGCGCCTCTGGAAGTCTGCAATGCACCTCTGGAAATCTGCAATGCGCTTCTGGAAGTCTACAGTGCGCCTCTGGAAGTCTACAATGCGCCTCTGAAAGTCTGCAATGTGCTTTTGGAAGTCTGGAATGTGCTTTTGGAAGTCTGGAATGCGCTTCTGGAAGTCTGCAATGCGCTTCTGGAAGTCTGCAATGCGCCTCTGGAAGTCTGCAATGCGCCTCTGGAAGTCTGCAATGCGCTTCTGATTGAATGAAGAATAGTCCAGGTTTAGGTACAGTACAGCAGGATTAGGACGACAGAGGTTGTGTCATTCCGTGACTCGGCTCACTGATCCTCCTTAACAAGTAAGTCGCATGTCCTTTTACAGAACGTAGCTTCTTACAACCACCACCTATTTGGCTGTTAAAAGTTTCTTGGCAAGTGTGCAGTACGGTAGGTTGCCATTACTTTCCGTACGTGGAGGAGCAAAAAAAACCCAGTGTCTGCCAAACTGGACACAAGTGGAAATCGAACCCGAAACGTTGGGATTGTGAAAACTTAGAGTTTCACCCCTCAGCCACGCAGCCTCGTTTGCTCTTCCTTACACAGTAATTATCGAAGTATTATCACAGACATAATGACGACATAGAATTATTTGATCAAGTAAATGAAAAACCAAATGGCATTTGAAGGATTGAATCGATCAAGCGAGAGGTGGTTGTGGAATCAATATATGTCTGATGAAATCTAGGACTTACCTGTGCAGGTGTATGACTTCCTGGGAGGTAGCTCTGGGTCCATTCATCTGGTAACACCCCTGGCCTTCCACTGCCCATCATGCCGACACCGTAGCCCCATGCCTGTTGATGATGCTGCTGTGGATGGCCATGGACATGATGCTGAAGATGGGATGGCTGTTCTGGTGGGGATGTCTGCAAGTCCAGAAAAACAAAAATAATTATATAAGTCGTTCATTAGAGTTACTTGTAAAATGCACAATAAGGTTAAAGCACTGTGAATGCAATAGGCCAACTCAACTAGATATTTCTCTGTAGGTATGTATGAATGCAATAGGCCAACTAAACTAGATATTTCTCTGTAGGTATGTATGAATGCAATAGGCTAACTAAACTAGATATTTCTCTGTAGGTATGTATGAATGCAATAGGCCAACTAAACTAGATATTTCTCTGTAGGTATGTATGAATGCAATAGACCAACTAAACTAGATATTTCTCTGTAGGTATGTATGAATGCAATAGGCCAACTAAACTAGATATTTCTCTGTAGGTATGTATGAATGCAATAGACCAACTAAACTAGATATTTCTCTGTAGGTATGAATGAATGCAATAGGCCAACTAAACTAGATATTTCTCTGTAGGTATGTATGAATGCAATAGGCCAACTAAACTAGATATTTCTCTGTAGGTATGTATGAATGCAATAGACCAACTAAACTAGATATTTCTCTGTAGGTATGTATTCTAAGAAGACAACAGTGTTACGATTTCTAGGAGAAAAAAATGTCAGACAAATAAATTAAGAAAATAATTAGTGGAAAAAACAAAAATAAATGTAGCAGCTACAAGATTATAACAACGAGAACCTACACCATATTACATGCACCATGGTTCGAGGCAAGTTGCTTCCGATATATACTTGTATGTCAGTGGAGGGGGGGGGGGGCCCTCGGGTCAAAGGTGACATTAGTGGAAAGACACAGGTAATGTCTGTGGGGGGGGGGGGAGGGGGGTGGCCCTCGGGTCATAGGTGACATTAGTGGAAAGACAAAGGTAATGTCTGTGGGGGTGGGCTCGGATCAAAGGTGACATTAGTGGAAAGACAAAGGTAATGTCTGTGGGTGTGGGCTCGGATCAAAGGTGACATTAGTGGAAAGACAAAGGTAATGTCTGTGGGGGGCCCTCCGGTCATAGGTGACATTAGTGGAAAGACAAAGGTAATGTCTGTGGGGTAGGGGGGGGGGGCTCGGATCAAAGGTAACATTAGTGGAAAGACAAAGGTAATGTCGGTGGGGGAGGAGGTCAGATGCCATGTTAGTGAGTTTACTGCATACACACATTCATTGGTAGTTAATAATTTTTAGCAATATAAAAAAACAAAAAAAAACACAACTATTGTCACACAATATAAGGTGGGGACACACATTTTCACCAATGCATCAGATGGTGGGATCAACGTGGCACGAGAAAGTCCCTAATGTAAAACGGTGGGACTGGTCCTGACATACATCAGTGGCATTTGGATAGGACGCACATTTCGGAAAACAGCCGAGGGCGTTACAAGACAGGCTCTGTTTCGGAATCCTCAAAGCAGAAAAGAAGAGGCTGACCTAAACAGTCACACGAAGAATAAAGCTTATGAAAAACAAAAAGCAAACAGAGAAGACACGGACAGACCTGGAATAGATGGCACAGAACCGGAAGACTTAGCACATTTTTCTTGAAGGCATATGCTTCACGGAACGATCTAGTTTGATTGATTAACTCTCTATAAATATCTGTACTGGCAAATTAATAATTGATCAATTCACGAGGATCTACACTCCGCTGGTTCACAATGGGAATGACTGTTCATGTAGCCCGCATGCCGGAGAACATGCATTTAACATTGTGGAATGAAGGCTGCCTGCGCTTGGCCGTCTGGACCTAACAAAATATGGACACCGACTCCCCCCAAAATAGAAAAGAGCGCTGAATTTTGGGTATTATCCATCTGTTGTGGTTTCCTCTACGTGTTCTGTTTCTCACCTTATTAAGCATATACTAACCACTACAGCTAGCCTATTTGAATGAATACTGCACCAAAGCACTTTCTGCGATCTGGCGGGGATGTCTTCCTTAGCATATTTATTAAAATGAGGATTTTGCTAGTCGCTGTTATCACCTGTTACTACAAACTCCTAAGGTTAGAGTGTACGTGAGTAGTTTTCGCACATGTGACTCGCACGGGTATCAGCCGCCAGGTAGATGGCATAGCTTCAATAAATCAATAAGATATTACATGACTAGGTGTTTAGAATCAACCGTTATTCAAGCAGAAAGTAGTTACTACAAGCACGGATCTGGCGTGTGTACAATTAGCAAGCTACTAAAACAATCAGTATCCATACACTTGATAATCTGCTTAAAATACGAGATAAAAATCGTAGATAGATGACTGGCGTGTCAGCCAGGAGGACCTGGATGTAATATAACCGTAACATATCATAGCTTAACATATCAAAGAAAAATAACATTTGATAAAATAACATACCACAAAATCCCGCAGAACTGCATAAACAAAAAATTCCATAAAATAATAGCAAAATATAAAATTAAAATAACATACCATAAAATAACAACAAAATATAAAATAAAATTTATACAACAAAACAAATAATTCAACAATATATACAAAAAATAACGCATTATAAAATAACAACACATGTAATAAGACAACATAACAAAACACATCACACAACAACAAAATAAAATGCATACAATAAAATAACCAAATCCAGCATACCACACCGTACCAAAACAACAAATTAACAAATTATAACGTAACACAACACATGCACAAATATTGGATCTAAACCGTTGACTTGAATTACTCAACCACCATTTTGATACTAAAATATATGGGGTCTGTAAATATTCTTTGATCTTGACTTTGCTTTGCTGTTGGTTGTGAAAGTGTTAACCACCTCGCCATGGTACACACCCTATGATCCATTGACAGAGTTTCTTTGTTTATATCAGAGAACGCGAGCCATTAACATAGTCGTCACCCAGTCCTGCATTCTTGTGCATCACTAAAACGTATTTCGTCCTAACAAGGAATGTAGCCATAACAAACTTATATCTGGTGTGTGAACGCTCCTTGTCGTTACAATTTTCACAAAAGAAATCAAGTTATTTGATGGCTACAACCAGTCCCCATCAACCCTGAAAGCTCTTCTCTGGGATTAATCATTTTGGAAGACGCTACCGTCAGCACACTATGGACAAACAGGGTCACAATGCAATATTATCTAACTGAAACGTATTTCCAGTGCCATCTTTCTTATTATCGCCCCATTAGTCATCGTATCATCCCATTTCAATCCTTTTATACGACGCAGACACCATTTAAATGTGTACTTTTTGTTCTCCATGTGTCGGAGAATACAAAATCAGATTTTTCTGGAGTTCATTTTTATCTTTGTGATAAACGTTATAATTGTGTATTTTTAGTTTCCCAATACAATGGCAGCTCCTTGTGCGTCGTGTATTCATATATTAATATTTGTATCCTTTGTGGAAACATAAAGCCACCAATAACCAGTTGATGTACATCACAGAAGTCTTTTAATAACTCTTCCTTCTATTTGGAGACTCGATTCCATATTTCCTCATAATTTCTTGAAACCAGATACAGCCAACTAGAGCGTTGGAATTGATGTTGGTCTTTGCTGCCAGCATATCTTTCGATCTCCCTTTATCCTTGATATTTGGAAATCTGGTGTACAATTATTCTTGAACTGAACCTTCCTTGTCATTATTTGGTTCATATAATTGGATACTTTTAATGTCGTGATTGCCAGTTTTGAAAGTGGCAAGAATTGTTCAGGGTCCCATTTCCTGCCAATCTATATGTATTTCACTTCATCTTCACTGTAGTGTACGCCTTATTCATTGTGCACTGACGGCAGCAGCATTTCCTAGGGGCTAAGTTTCGTCATCTCAACTACTTTCTACCTTGTTGTCTCCAGTTCTACGATATCTTAATAATATTTTTGTAATTTCTCATGTACTTCTGCGTCCATCTATTCACTTTTCTAACTACGTTGTATATATTGATTTAAAGTAAGATGCGTCTCCTTTACATAACGTGGCTTCTAAGAACCGCAACCTATTTGGCTGTTACAAGTTTGTTGGCAATTGTACAGAACGGTTAGTTGCCATTACTTTCCGTATGGGGAGCACCAATCGCCTGAGAAAGAAATTCCAGGATCTGCTAAACTAGACACGGTGGAAATCGAAATAAAAATATATATGATATTTGTGACCAAAAAAATGGTTCTTTTGTTTGTTTAGGGAGGTTTCCGTGGCGAAGGAGTCAAGCCGTTTGTCTCGTGTCCAGACGATCGGGGTTCGAAATTGAGCCGAGCTGCGGCGGTAAGTTCATAGTGGCCATTTTTTATAGAGATCCCTGGGTTCATCGCTGGAGCTACGGAGTTCGGACCTTGCAGGATGCTCTCGGCAGGTGGGGATACCGTTCTGCGCAGAGAGAATCCGAGCCTTTTTGGATGACCCATGGCGATGAAGTGGAGCCCTCGTCTTTAACCTTTGTATTTTTCAGATATTTCTATAAACAAAAAAACAGGTTGTCCCCGATTTAGATTCCCAAGGTCTTTCTCTGCATACCGGCAAATACCCTCTTGTCTGAAGTCGTTAGCCTATCTTGGATAGTTTACCTCTATTTTTCCTTTTGATTGACTTGTCCATATTTGTTAAAGTTGTGGCTTTATGTTTTTACAACACGAGATAACCAGCCCAGCGCGTAACATTTCTTAGTTGCCTCATACGACATGCTTGGCAGACCACAGTATTGCTATTCTTTGTTTGCTAGAAACCACACGAGCGACTTCTCATAATTATGAACTAACTATTGATTTCCCTACCTGGAAAGCAACATATCCGTCCGTTGTATACTGCCCGTGACTTGGAGGGGCAGGATAACCACAATGGTTGTAATAGGCGTGAGGAGTTCCGACCCCTTGAGGACCTCGATGACCTAACATGTTGGGAGATGTGCTGGCGGTGTCTTGGCACACTGCTGCCATCTCCGGCATCACTTTGGAGCCCACACAACAACCGAGTGTGTAGTTGGATAAGTTCGCACCAGCTTACGGTCTTGTTCTATGTCGTTCTGACACAGCTATGACAGATGGCGAGCTTGCTGGTCTGGATGTTGCCAAAGTAGGAGGAAGTCTGGGAAAGAAAAATACACACAAACAGTATTTACACGTTGGGTTTCGTTATCTTTTGGTTGTAACAATGCAGGCAGTTTTCATCAATTATATTTGCGTATTTTTATCTTATGTTTCTGATAAAGCAAACAGTTGTCATCAATTATATTTGCGTATTTGTAAGTAACAAAGAAACTTCTTCCCCTGATCCACTGACAAAAACGATCAGTGGCCATCCCGCCTTATTGTGTCTTTCTAGGCAGCACAAAACTGCCTCCACTTTATTCGGGTTGAGACAATAATTTGCACAATGGTCATCCCTGATTATTATTTCAGCTGAAACAGTTCTTCTACGCTTAGTGCTACCGGGGTCCGAATTGGGGAACAATTTTTAACACAGTAACCTGCCACGTATGTTGTTAGAGGTGATTAATGAAGGTTGTGCTTGGGTCAACTGTCCTATCCTGTCGTCCCTCTGGGGTCTAAAGTATGGTCGTTCTACAGATAGTATCGACAGTGTTGGGGCTACCATTAGGCCAACTAGGTAGCCACACAGGGTGCAGACCGTAAAGTGTCAATGTGAGAAACCAAAGCAGTGAGTAGAAATAGGAAAACAAAATAGTTTTAAATCTTGTTTTAAATAACAATACAACTAACAATACAACTAACATTACTCTAATAAGATAACTGACATTGCAATTAACATTATAACTAACAATATTACTAGCATTATTACAAACAATACAAAAAACATAATACTAACAATACAACTAACATTATAAACAACAATACAAATAACATTACAATTAAAAATACAACTAACATTACAATTTATAACATTACTAACAGTATCGCTAACGATACAAATAACATTACAAATAGCATTAAAATTAACAATATAACTAACATTATAACTTCCCAACTATCAATACAACTAATTTGCTGACAAATGAAACCAGAAAAACAAGCTAATGAAAACATTTGACAATCAACACAACTTTCAGACCTTGCGTGAACTTCAATCACGCTTCTTCATGTCATTAGCCAGCTGAAATCACGCAAGAACAACAGCATTGGTGACACATCTTGGAACGATTGATTGCTTTGGTCAAAGTTCTTGGTATGAAAAACTTTCCATTCCGTGGTACAAGTGAAAACTTGCCATTCCGTGGTACAAGTGTAAATTGTGCATTCCGTGGTACAAGTGAAAAGTTGCCATTCCGTGGTACAAGTAGAAACTTCTCATTGCGAGGCACAACTGAACACTTGTAAATTGCTGTCACTGAGAATTGTGTCAGATAGGTCTGTTGTTCATCAATGCTCACAATGAGTATGGTTAATGGTTTGTGCACCATGAACAGGGGCGTTAAGTGACTGGCTGTATTAGCTGGCCTTACACCCTGACGGTGCTCATGAAGGTAGACATGGGTCCTTCAGGCTGTTGTGCTATGTTTGATTTTCAACTGCCTGACACTCAATACTACGGAGATTCCGTACGTTCACAACTCGCCAGTCAGAATGCCTTGAAAACAGCTTGTTTCTAGGGTACTCTACGTAGAAGAGAGATTGTGGTCTTGCTCATTATATCGTGCCTGACCCTGACGTCCTGGTCAGTATATTATGTCTGACTCTGACGTGACGTCCTGGTCAGTATATTGTGACTGGCCCTGACGTGACGTCCTGGCCAGTATATTATGCCTGACTCTGACGCGACGTTCTGGTCAGTATATTATAACTGACCCTAACGTGACGTCCTGGTCAGTATATTATGCCTGACTCTGACGTGACGTCCTGGTCAGTATATTGTGACTGGCCCTGACGTGACGTCCTGGTCAGTATATTATGCCTGACTCTGACGCGACGTTCTGGTCAGTATATTGTGACTGGCCCTGACGTGACGTCCTGGTCAGTATATTATGCCTGACTCTGACGTGACGTCCTAGTCAGTATATTGTGACTGGCCCTGACGTGACGTCCTGGTCAGTATATTATGCCTGACTCTGACGTGACGTCCTGGTCAGTATATTATGCCTGACTCTGACGTGACGTTCTGGTCAGTATATTGTGACTGGCCCTGACGTGACGTCCTGGTCAGTATATTATGCCTGACTCTGACGTGACGTCATGGTCAGTATATTGTGACTGGCCCTGACGTGACGTCCTGGTCAGTATATTATGCCTGACTCTGACGTGATGTCCTGGTCAGTATATTGTGACTGGCCCTGACGTGACGTTCTGGTCAGTATATTGTGACTGACCGGATTAGCGTCTCAGTCCCACTCCAGGAAACTTCTACGTATTGCCTTGGAGGAGGTAGCCAATGATACTGATGTTGCTGGGAGGAGGTAGCCAATGATTCTGATGTTGCTGGGAGGAGGTAGCCAATGATACCGATGTTGCTGGGAGGAGGTAGCCAATGATACTGATGTTGCTGGGAGGAGGTAGCCAATGATACTGATGTTGCTGGGAGGAGGTAGCCAATGATACTGATGTTGCTGGGAGGAGGTAGTCAATGATACTGATGTTGCTGGGAGGAGGTAGTCAATGATACTGATAAGTGTTGTCTGGGAGGAGGTAGTCAATGATACTGATGTTGCTGGGAGGAGGTAGTCAATGATACTGATGTTGCTGGGAGGAGGTAGCCAATGATACGGCTACGTACTGTCTGACAGCAACTAATTCAATCACTTCGGCTCAACAGATCTATAATTGTTTCTGCATGGATTCAGCGTTGGTACATTTTAACTAGCCATACAGCAGACGTAGACATAACGGTTGAGCCATTGAGTGAAACAAGATGGGAGAGTCGGATCAAAGCTCGGACACTTGTCAGATATCATATTGTAACATATATGATGTTTAACACAGGTCTTTGACGACTCAAGGCTTAAATGTGTATCTGGACATGTTTCCAGAATTGAAACTAAGGCCTGGCTAATGCAAATTGTTAAGTTAAAGGTTGTGATGTCTTGTGCTACAGGGTACATCATACGTTTTGAATTCTATCTTACAAGCAAGAAAGTAGGAATTTAGAAAATTGATTACAATTCTGCTACATTCAATATATCGTGTGGGCTGCATATATACGGGCTCATGGGTTTTGACAGATGTTAAGGAGGCCTCGGGAGAGGCAAGAAGGAGGGTGGTGCCTAAGTACCTGGCCTTGCCTAGAGAACAACGGTTTCATACTGGCACTTGGTAGACACCAGGGCCCCTCCGTGGAAGTGGCGGAGCTCCTTTCAGCGTCAACCGGCCATGATGATAGGAAACAGTTTTAACGTGGCGAGCACTGTTGAAATATGTGTCACAGAAAGATGGAATGGTTTTATTGACTGATCGATTACCACTCGACTTTCATTGATTGATAGATCACGAGTCGACAATTACTGAATGATAGATCACGACTCGACATTTATTGAATGATAGATCACCACTAGACCTTAATTGATTGATCGATCTCGATGACCTTTACTGAATGATAGATCACGACTCGATCTTCATGGATTGACAGATCATGATTCGACTTTCTTTTGGAATGGATGGACCTACGACAAACACAATCCAGATTACATTGTCTGAGGAGAGAATATTATTACAAATGGGCGCAAGAGACAACTTGATAATAACGGATGGTACAGGAAAATCTCAGTTTCAGATTGGAACAGCGCCTGGTTCTCGCGGCAAAAGTGACAGGTGCGATTCTCGTTATTGACACCCTACTGTCGACTCAGTTGTAAATGGATACCCAACAACTGCAAAGGCAGACAAGGCAGCGAGAAAGGGAACTGTCATCTCACCTCAAACATAAACTTTAAAACCTAGTATCCCCTACTACAGGGCCTGAAACACGATCAGGTCTGACCTCTACCACCTCTATTAAAGATGAATAAAGATGGCCCTTCCTCTATATTCGCTGTCCGGTGATTAGCTTGGGGGCTTAGCCCTCATCAGGACCAGTGACCTTTTAGCTCTGGACAAGAGTGTAGAGCTTTGGTCCTAGTCTATATTACTGACTCGCTTTCCATGTTGTTGTTAAGTGAGTACGTTTATCAAATAAATGTACACTGTGCTAAACAACACGAAATGCCCCACTGATCCCAACACGTAGAACCTATAAGTGGCTCAATAAAAGCTATAGTTTTGGGGTCTTCTATAAGTGGCTCAACGGAAGCTACAGTTTTTGGGTCTTTTTGTTCATATTGTAATCGCGCTGTAGAGCCGATATTTCGGTTTCCAAACCTTCTTATAAAGTCGTAACGGTGATATATTGGCGTAAACTTAAACAAAAGTTTCTGCATACCAAGTATTTCTAAATTTATAAATATTCTTGTTCGTCCTAGTGCAAGTTTTCCATTACAAGAATAAAAGTGACCACAGTGATACAAAGTATTCCAAAGTGAATGAGTTAGAATTGAAGGTTAGTTTGTTATTTAACAATAGTTTCCCAAAAATATATTTTCTAAACATATTTGTCATTTATTAATTGCATTTTTAGGTGCTCAAACAATATGAAAGTTCCGACAAGCAAAATATAATACGAAATGTAGGTACCCACAGACTAATATGGCCAAATTGACTCGATCTGAAAGTGGTGTACCTCGCCAAGATCAGGAAAAAGTATTCAGCAAAAATAACAAATATAAAGAATGAAAATATAACAGAGAGAAGAGAAAGTCAATCTAGCAGCATTTCGCCCGCAGACTGATGTGAATACAAAGATACTTTCAGCAAGTGACGTTAAAAAAGCAACTATGCTCATTAGAAATACGACTTGACCCGCGGGTTTGATCTTCTCTTTGGTCGGGCATGACCACATATATTTTTAATTTGGTGGAACGCGCGATTTATTTTGGCGAGGGAAATAGAAATAAACAACGTAAATAATAATACATTTGTAAAGATAATGTAAGTAAGCATAGCACACAATTATAAATCTTGTCTGTTTGATATAATGACAACTGCAACTACTACTCAATGATTATAAAATCCAGACTTTGATTACATCCACAATCTTATTTGTCAATCTAATGAAAGTTATTTCCAATAAATTCCACAATTGTATGCAATGAAACATAAAATACAAACCACAAACGAGACGTTTTGCAGATCAAACACAGTTATAAACACATGTCCTGCTCATTGGTCGTCGCAATACTAAAAGGCCTAATAATCCCAAATAAAATCTTTTATTACCTACCCTAAATCTCACAGCATGGACGGAATCTGGTTGTCTGGACGAAAGATCTTCTGGAAAATCACACAAATCTACCAACAAATTTGTCAAGCAATATCCTTTACGAGTCCTTTTATAAAATTGGAGGGATTACTGAGACAAGACTTCAATAATTTAATTTTAAATTATCCCACAAGCACCAGATGTTGATGCGGTAGGACAGGCGGTAATATAAAATGGAACTGAGCGTTCTTGAACTTAAGAAAACAACCCTAGAATTGGAATATAAATGAGGATCTGATGGTTGTGATCGGCATACACTGTAGATTTTAGGGGTTATCTTCATGGGCAGGCCTAAGTTCGCAGGTCGTTTACGTGCACCTATCCTTGCTTGCCTAATATTTCCGATCGATAACAAATATCTCAGCATTACTTGGTGATTTATTGACACGTGGAAGAGCATGTCACGCCCATTTAGGACTTTGCGGACGATGCATAAACATTCGTTGAGTCCATTCAGATCGTCTGCCAATCATTGGTGTAACTCCACCCATTTCCTTCTCTAAACCCTTTCCATTGTTGTATAAGCCCCGCCTTATTCCGAATCCGGTTCGTCTCATTGGCTGATAGTTTTGAATCGTTGACGTACTCGAAATGTCAATGACCATGATGACGACGTAATGGCGAGCTGCCGAGATAAGATGTAAACCACAGTTAGATACCGACTCGCCAGAATCGACCATTATGTAATCATCTGAGCCAGATTCAACGCGTTTCTCGTTACGGACGAGGATCAGGCATATTAATATTTCACAATATTTGATTTTATTGGAAGCTTAGAATATCTGACCGTGCAAGTCCGTAAAGAATATTTGGAGGCAAATTTAGAGCTTGGATACTTTCTAATATAGATATAGCCTCCAACTATTCAAGTGGTATCCGGGGTGAAAAGAATAAGGCGGTTGCCACCCACCAAGCATGTAGTAAAATCAGACTAAAGAGGGTTGTGATTGAGGTCGGCAACCTCGTCATGTATACCAACATGTTACATCTGATCAATTCCTGCAGTTGTACCGGATTGGCGAGCAGCGCAGGAACATAATTGTCTAACACCCTCTGCTCTTTTAATACTTTTATATATGAAAAGGGAAGACCTCAGCGAACTGACGGATTGCCGCTGGGTGTCCTCATACGTACTCAGTCCCGGTCATTGCATGAACTCCGTAGCTCAAAGAGACTCGAAAATGTGTCAGTTACTTCGTCAGGTAACTATTTACAGCACGGGTAACTAGAACAAGCTGTCATGCTATGAACAATCTACATTAGTTGTGATTTATTTAAGTTCTACAATTGATCTTCAGTTTTCTCTGTTTCTTGCTTCGATCGTACAGTCTGACAAGCTTTACAATGTCCGTGAAAGTGATGCTGTCCTCCCACGGATGGCGTTGGTTGCCTCTGGCACCTCGCTTATCCACCTTTCCTTTCAGTATTCTTGTCAACATGTTGATGTGTCTTTTGATGTGAATAAAATATGTAAACTGTCGAACTTGATTTCGTTCATCAAATCGTTGTGTATCCATCATTCCTACAAGATTCAATAATTTCTTTTCTGGTCACCAGATGCGCTCTATTCTTCGATATATTCATATCTTATGTTCGCGCGTGCGACCACGCACGCACGCATGTACACACACACATACACACGCACGCATACACCAGATACACACGCAGACATAAAAGCGCACACACGCCTACACGGGCGTACCCACACCCACACTCCCGGGGTGAGAAGACTAAGGTCTGGTCAGCCAAAACATACTGATCAGACAATGTTAGTCACCGGCAGGTAAAATATACTGACCAAGATCCCCACCTCAATTTTCATGACGGTCTGGGTAACGTGGTGGTGGATCAACGTGATCCCCATAGTAGTGAGCGACACGCAGATGAAGCCAAGCTTAGCACAACCCTGGTCCACCTTTATCAGCAGGCTCGGGGTGTGAGTACATCGACTGAAACCCTGCACTTTTTACCCTTTTCAGAAGGCGCACAACAACACCACACACCTACACACACGCGGACGCATATATTTTATAACATGCATGGTCATTGAATCCTACCAGATCTCATCCAAGGACAGATTAATGAGTATTCTTGTGTCTTTCCATCCATACCTAATTTTTCCAGTCATGTAATTAATTTTGCTGTGCTGAAATCTGTCAGACCTATTTTTGTTCTCTGCAAAGCACACACAGACTCGATTGTTCTTGTTACTTCTCATATTTTTGACTTCCACATTTTTCAGTCAAGCTTCCGACCCAACCAGTCGCTTAGACTGACTGGGTCTACTGTCAAATAAGTAGACCATTTTTTCCGTATATGTTGATTTGCTAGTTCAGTATTGTTGTTATTTGTTGTGCCTGATGAAGGCCTATTGGTCGTAACGTAGGTTCTGTTTGTGTTCTCGTCTTGGTGCGGTATCTGGCCATACCCACTTAAAAATTTTTATTAAACTTAACTTTAATCAACTTTAACATTTTTTTTTCTCATTTTTTTCCCCTTGACTTCCACAAGCTACTTATGTACAATTATCAGGATGTTTTAATGCTTATATATCTTTTTGTAGTTTCTCGTTACATCTTCTTTCTATATTTTTCAGTTTGATGTCTATTTTAATCACTACATGATTCTGATAGTAGTGTATCTCTGCCCCTGGATAAGTGTCGGAAATTGTGACATTCTTTTAAACTCCGTCAATCATCGTAGTAAAGTCAATCTGAATTCTGACTATTTCTGGTCTATCCACGTGGATACTCGTCTTGTAGCTTGGTGGAAGCATGTGTTACATGTAACTAATTGGTTTTCTTCTCAACAATATGTGTTAGATATCAATCATTTTTTTCTTCCTACAAACGTATTGCCTATCCCTAATTGGTTTTCTTCCTATAAACATGCAATTCATATAATTAATTGGTTTTCTTCCCAAAACATATATTAAATATCACTAATTGGCATTGTACCTAACAACCATGTTACATATCTAACTGCATTTTTTTCTAAAAGCATGGATTATTTATAACAATTTTTTTTTCTCCCTCAAAATATATATTGCATAGAACTAATTAGTTTTTTTTTCCCAAACAACACGTGTTACAAATCACTAATAGTTTTCTTCACAAAAACGTGAATCAACCTCTGTCGTTTCTTACTCCTAACCCAATTGGCTCTACGATATTCTAGTATCCTCCTATTCATATTGTGAAGTTTCAATATGTTAACTTCCAGATCATTAACATATTTGATTGATTTGGGAGTCTGTTCTAAGTACTTCTAATATTCTCGTATTTCTTCATCACCATACTGTAGTTGGTGTATACGTTTGTAAAATGGTAATATCGAATGTTTAGCCCTCGTGTTTATCAGTATCATTTGATCGTTGTGTCAAACCATATGCATATTATTATTAATAATAAACATGTATAGATATGTATATACATATATATACATCAAGAGACACAACGGTCTTGAGAGAACGGTGATGGAAGGTATGGTGCCAGACAAAAGAGGAAGGGGTAGACCAAGAAGACGATGGCACCAAGATGTCTGGGTATGACTGTGGCGGAGACCTGATTTTTGGCAAGGGAACGAGTTTCTTTTTCAGACAGACTGTGATGGAAACGAAGTTCTACAAAGGAAATGCTACATGATGATGATGATGTATAGATATTCCTTCTCCTCGTTCATGATTTACTCCTCCAGAATGTATAACCATCTACTGATCTTTACTCATGTATCCAGCATATGTCTGTTAGTCTTGCTTCCGTCACCACCTTGTTATCAACATGTGTATCATTGACCTTTGAGGCTAAACTGTCCAGTTTTCCTAAACCGGTTTGGTATTCAGGTTTACAATTTGAGATTCTTTCTGCCAGTTTTTCAGAAAGATTCCTCTCCACAGAATTTAGGAAGCATTACTCATTATAGACCTTAACTCTAATAAGAGAATTTAGGAAGCATTAATCATTATAAACCTTACTCTAATAAGAGAATTTAGGAAGCATTAATCATTATAAACCTTACTCTAATAAGAGAATTTAGGAAGCATTGATCTTTATAAACCTTACTCTAATAAGTGGAATTATCAATTCTCTGTTGATATGTACGGCAGATTTTGTATCGGCGGGCCAGGAATTATCTGTACAATTGTATTTACATGTTGTCCTTCCATTGCATGTGTTAGAGTAGCTTCTGTCCAATGCTTTGTAATGGAATCTTTACTTGTTTATCAGTTGTTGCCTAGTGTCATAAAAAGTGTTCCGTTTATCTGTCATTTGAGGAAGAAGCATTTTCCTAAAATCATTGAGCGCTGAGCACTGAAAGAGATGATGATCAGCAGTTTAATATGGGTGTGTACACAACTGGCACTCAGGAGTATGTTCAGGTGCTTGTTAAGTGGGATGTATTGGGTTCTCAGTCAGAAAATGGTGCTCTAGTCCTTCCTTGTTAGTTGATTGACACTGTCATTTGGATTGGGGCTTGCCATATATCTGTAGACTTCCCTTCCAGTGTTCCCCTGACCCATTTGTTCAGACAAGTTTCTTTTGTTTGCTGTTCTTCTGAGCTGTTTGGATGTTTGTGAAGTTGCTGCTGTGTGTGGCTGTTCTAGTATTGATCCCTTATTTGCTAGAATGTCTGCCTTGTTATTGGCGGTTGTGTTTGAGTGTCCATGCATCAACTGCAGAACTATTTTGACAACATGGGAAGTTATTATGTGGTCAATGTCTAGAGATATTTGGATAAAGTCAGGTCTACAATGACCAGCAATTTCTGATGCCTGAAGAGGCCTTGTCAATGTATTAATTTCATTCTTGTAGCCCGGCAAGCATTAACAACCGAATTGGGTATGGCTGCCGACCTTCAAAACTGCACCGCGCTACACTTTCAAAATACACACAGACGCACCGCGCTGACGAAATGCGATTACGCTTACCGCCCTTTCACACGTGGGGTGCCAGAACAATATATATCTTGGCTATGTTCGTGCATACGTGCGATAATCGTGCAACTGTTTATAAATACATCACCAGGGGAAGTCCATATTTTCTAGTAACTTCATTCAAACAGTTTACACAATTAGTCTCAAATGTCCTGGTATCTATATTCAAACAGTTGAAAGCAGAGTCTGACTGACCATGCAATTCACCAGAGACTAAACAATCTCGGAAATGGGAAACTAAAGCGGAGAAACTTTGCAGAAATAGCCAAAGCAAATATACCAGGTATTGCAAACAAAAACTGTCCAGACTGAAAAAGAAAGAAGAGATACTACCCTGAGCTATATAACGAGAAACTACCCAAGCATGGACTGGACTCATGCAAACACCGACGGTTCTGTAACAAACACAACACAGAACGGAGGGGCAGGAGCATTTCTGAACCTACCAAATGGCAGAAAAATAACACTGTCATTCGCTACTGGAAAATACACAAGCAATTTCAGAGCGGAGGCAGAAACACTGAGGGCGACAGTGGAAGAAATGGTGACAGGTAAAAGGAATGAAAGCCATATAGTCCTGCTTACAGATGCCCTGGCCGTAGTCCCAGCACTAAAAAGCCAGAAAATACTGAACTTAATGACTTAAGAACAGTACTCTGTCAACTATGCCAGCAGTCTGCACCAAAAAGGGTAGTGGTACAGTGGGTTCCATCCCACTGCAACATCCAAGGCAACGAGGAGGCAGACAGACTGGCAAAAGAAGGTGCAAGACTACCACAACCAGATACTAGTATGACATACGAAGAGTCAAAACGGCTTATTAGAGCTAGATACATGACCAAATGGGAAACCGAACATACTGGCTACACAAAAACGATGCCTATTACCAGTTGAACAGAAGAAAGCAGGTCGTGGTCTTCAGACTTCGCACTGGCCACAATAGACTGAGGTACCACCTATTCAACAAATTGAAGATAGGTGGCACTGACGAATGCCCGTGTGGTACCGGGAAAATGACCTCTGAGCATTTGCTGCAAAACTGCCCGACATACGAGGATCAGAGAGAGCAGATGTGGCCATCACCAGTGGCAACACTAGACAAGCTCTATGACAGTGTCGATATCCTCAGAATGACCGCTGCTTTTTTCGAAAAAATTAAGGTTGATGTCTGACTGCGTACGAAGAAGAAGAAGAAGAAGAAGAAAGCAGAGTCTCAAATGTCCTGGTATAGTTATTCAAACAGTTGAAAACAAAGTGTCTCAAATGTCCTTGTATCGTTATTCAAACAGTTTAAATTAAGAATCTCAAAATGTAATAATAACTTTATTTACATAGTCTCAAAAGGGTTACAGAAAATGTAATTCTCCACAAATATGGAATGCATATCGGATACGAGATAATAATCAGATAAGGAATCCCTTCTGCCGAAGATGGATGTGTCGGACCGAAAGATGCAAATATCGCAGTCAAACTGTAAACCAGCGACACAAAGCATTCCGTTCTCTGGACTACGTCCCGCTACTTATAAAACCCTGCTCAGGGTTTGGTAGCGGGAGATTGAGAACGAACGCAGAAGAAGAAGAAGAAGAAGAAGAAGAAGAAGAAGAAGAAAAGAATCCATTGTCAGTCTCGTAGAATCTAATGCAGCACCCCAAGAAGTCATACCAGCTTCTGAATACCAACGAGTCAAGTCACAATTTCTTGACTGGACTCCCAAAAGTCACATTCAAGCTCTCTGGGCTGAACTACTGGAATATAAAAATATACCTGGATGTAGACCATTTAAAGAAATTGCCAATTTGCAATTTAAGTTTTAATGTTTCCCCACTTCAATGCTGAAGTTGAAATGATCTTTAGCAGTCTGAACGAATGAACGCTAAAGTGAGAAATCAAATCGAATAAATATATCCCACTGTTAACAGAGTACACTAAATGTGAACGGGAAAGACACAATAGATGCTGTAAGTGAATATAAGTGATGAGAGAGAGTTGTACAAACTGTTGGTGAAGTTGAAATTTCTTCAAATTGATCATTGTCTCTTCGTATATCCTGTGTGTACAATTATTGTCCCTTCGTACATCCTGTGTGTACATACATTTACATTCTCTACACAATCAAATCAAGTGAGTTTTGTTTGGAAGTAGAGGTTAGTAAAATATATTTAAAAATAGAATTGTTGTTGCTGAATTGTTACGTACGGTTGTAATGTCAGTTTTTCTTGCCGATACCAATACGTAAAGTAATCTAGTTTAATTTTTGAAAAGGACAAGCTTTCCAACCTAGTTGATTCGATGGTCTAACATGTCGGTTGTCAGGTATACCATGTGGTACAGGCGCTGAATGCCGGTCATATCTTCAGCTTTCATTTCCTCGCTCAGTCCTTGCATGCCATTACTGCTGACTGACTTCATTTGACCAAGTCACTAGTTGCAGAAGGCAAGGGGTTGTACCTCACGGCGAGTGACAGCAACATTAATGAGGACCAGGAACATATTTGGTTCTCTTACTTCTGTCTGGCTCACGTATGGCCCCTAAAGTCTGCTTGTGCAAGGAACAAGACCCCCTATGCCCCGCCCCCGCTTTTCTCTGTCCAGGGTATTCTGAGGATCTTTCTGTAACATTTTTACTCGTAGGATGCTTCTTCTTCTTCTTCGTTCGTTCGTTCGTTCGTTCGTTCGTTCGTTCCGTCCGTTCATTCCGTTCGTTTCGGTCGTTCGTTCGTTCGTTCCGTCCGTCCGTTCGTTCGACCGTTCGTTCGTTCGTTCGTTCGTCCGTTCGTCCGTTCGTTCGTTCGTCCGTTCGGTCGTTCGTTCGTTCGTTCGTTCGTTCGTTCGTTCGTTCGTTCGTTCGTTCGTTCGTTCGTTCGTTCGTTCGTTCGTTCCGTCCGTTCATTCCGTTCGTTTCGTTCGTTCGTTCCGTCCGTTCATCCGTTCGTTTCGTTCGTTCGTTCATTCCGTTCGTTTCGTTCGTTCGTTCGTTCGTTCGTTCGTTCGTTCGTTCGTTCGTTCCGTCCGTTCCGTTCGTTCGTCGTTCCGTTCGTTCGTTCGTTCGTTCGTTCGTTCGTTCGTCCGTTCGTTCGTTCGTTCGTTCGTTCGTTCGTTCGTTCGTTCGTTCGTTCGTTCGTTCGTTCGTTCGTTCGTTCGTCCGTCCGTCCGTCCGTCCGTTCGTTCGTTCGTTCGTTCGTTCGTTCGTTCGTTCGTTCGTTCGTTCCGTTCCGTTCCGTTCCGTTCGTTCCGTTCGTTCCGTTCGTCCGTCCGTCCGTCCGTCCGTTCCGTTCGTTCTTTCTTTCTTTCTCAATCTCCCGCTACCAAACCCTGAAAAGGCTTAAGTAGCAGAATGTAGTCCAGAAAACGGAATGCGTTGTGTCGTAGTTTTCAGCTTGACTGCGATATTTGCACCTTTCGGTCCAACACATCCGACTTCAGCAAGCATTTTTTGAGTACCGGGTTAGCATTCCCTCTTTGATCCCTTCTCCTTACCCAGTCTGCCCTGCTGCAGCCTGTTATATAGGATCAGCGCGTGGAGGTGTAGAAGGGTCTTGGCAGTTCTGGTTCGCTGGCCCTGACGCTAGCAGTCAGGTATGGGTCGCTGACCACTGCAGCACATGCGCTGCTCAGCGTCCTGATCCAACTCGTAGGATTCGATTCTTTGTCTACACGTTTTGGTAATCGTCCATAATACGCAGCCATAAGCTACCACATTAAAAAGACAGGCTCTCAAGAATTTTGTCGTTTTGTTTGTGCTCTGCCATAATTTCTTCAGGATGTTCAGTCTCTGCATAGCCATAGCTAGTCCTCTTCTGATTTCTTTCGAGCAGTCGCCATTCTTGTCAATTCTTGAGCCCAGATATTTAAAATGCTTGACCTGATCTATTTCCTCACCACCCACTGTAAATTTATGTTGTCATTGTGTTTTATCGGTGGTCATTATCTTTGTTTTGTTTATGTTTATAAGTAGGCTTTGATGTTTACTGTGTCCATTTACATTTGATGATTTATATATATATTAATTAGTCTGTATACTAAATGGAGTACCTGCGTTACCTTAGATAATTGTGAAAGTAGTTAATTGTAGATGACATGAGAGTAATTGTACAGCTACAAACACTCACATTGATCGCTGCAACACACTTGGCGGAGGATAGGCGACTTAAGCCCATAGCGACGCTCAGCGACACAAGGGGAAAGAAAACTAACTATACTAAACTAAACTTAACTTAACTTAACTAACATAAACTAAACTTAACTTAACTTAACTTAACTTGGCGTTTCATTGGGGCCACTACCTTACTGTTTCGTGGGGCATTCACTACCTTACTGTTTCATGGGGGCATTCACTACCTTACTATTTCATGAGGTCATTCACTACCTTACTGTTTCATGGGGGCATTCACTACCTTACTGTTTCATGAGGTCCTTCACTACCTTACTATTTCATGAGGTCATTCACTACCTTCCTGTTTCATGGGGGCATTCACTACCTTACTGTTTCATGAGGCCCTCTACCTTATTGTTTCATTGGGGCATTCACTTCCTTACTCTTTAATGGGGGCATTCACTACCTTACTGTTTCATGGGGGCATTCACTACTTTATTGTTTCATGAGGCCCTCTACCTTACTGTTTCATGAGGCCCTCTACCTTACTGTTTCATGAGGCCCTCTACCTTACTGTTTCATGAGGCCCTCTACCTTAGTGTTTCATGAGGCCCTCTACCTTACTGTTTCATGAGGCCCTCTACCTTACTGTTTCATGAGGCCCTCTACCTTACTGTTTCATAGGGCCCTCTACCTTACTTTTTCATGAGGCCCTCTACCTTACTGTTTCATAGGGCCCTCTACCTTACTGTTTCATGGGGGCATTCACTACCTTACTCTTTCATGGGGGCATTCACTACCTTACTGTTTTATGAGGCCCTCTACCTTACTGTTTCATGGGGGCATTCACTACCTTACTCTTTCATGGGGGCATTCACTACCTTACTGTTTCATGAGCCCTCTACCTTTCTGTTTCATGGGGCCCTCTACCTTACTGTTTCATGGGACCCTCTACCTTACTGTTTCACAGGAAAGCTACGGCAACCCACCCCGTAACGCCCTTCAGGACGCACAAAAGGGTAAACCTACTCATTTTGGGCATTTGAAACAACAATTTTTCTGTTTCTACATCTACATCTCCTTGCTCCGTCAGCGTCCCAAGTCTATAGAGCAAAGCGATAAAAGAAGATGAAAGCACTAACGTGATTGATGAGCATTTGATGAAGATACGCTTTTGAGAACTGGAGAAGCAATTGCTGTTAACACTAGTCTCAATATAACTGACGCCTGTGGGGTTGAAACCCAAGCTGGTTTTTTGTGAGCACTAAAACAGCGAAGATAAGGGTAGTCTTAAAGCAGATTCTGCTGCTGGGATGAAGTGTGGGAGACTGTTGCCCTGCGTTTGTTTTGTTGGTGGAGTAGCCAGTTTCATTTCTCGATGCAGTTATTTAAGTGACAATAAGCCAGGAAGCGATTTACATGTGAGTAGTCTGGAGCGTGCCAGTAAAAAGGGGAGCGAACCTAATTCAAGAAACTTAGCAGTGAGTGAGCTGTAGCGGTCAGTTACCAAAAGCTGCTATGACCACTCAACACCTCTCAATGGTGATCCTGTTTAACATGCTGGAACAGGGCAGACTTGATTTAGAGAAGGAATAGAAGAAAGAAGGCTAGCCCATAAACAAAAATACCAGCTGAAGTCGGATGTGTAGGACAGAAAAGTGCAGATATCGTAGTCCATCTGTTAACTACGACACAACGCATTCCGCTCTCCCGACTACATTCGTCTACTTGCAAAGCCCTTTTCAGGGCTTGGTAGATGAAGTCGAAGAACGAACAACAAAGAAAAAGACGTGGAAGTCAAAACACTTACAGAGGAAAAATAGAATAATCTCTTTGTTTGATTCAAAGAGACGAGTAGCACCAGAAAGTCTCAATTATCATTAAATGCTTCATATTTCTTCAATGGTTACTCTTGCATATCTCTAGTTTGGCGTAGACGCTGAGGTGTCCTATGCCCGCAAGAGACTAAGTAATATATTAACAGTTTACTGACAATGTATGTCCCATATATACACTATTAGGAGCATTGGAAACTGCTGAAGATGTTTTTATTACAGAAAGTCTTAACTAAAGCCTTATTGTTTCAAATTAGAAGCGTAAATTGTGAAGCACTTTGATCTAGCCTTAGTGCTAGTCTTAGTGGATCTGTACATCTACAAAGACATTAGCCATTGTGCAGGTCCCAATACTGTGCGAGTTGGTAGTAGCCTGGTGCATGTCTCTGCTTAGCGTGCTGGGCTCGAGCTGGGCTATGTTTTCTGGTTTCGTGGTGGTCTCATATCGGTTTCCAGTCGATTCTGTCTCGGGAACGGGTTGTCCAGTTGATGGCTAACTTCTGTCTCAGGCACGGCTTGTTCAGTGGATGGCTAACTTCTGTCTCGGGCACGGGCACAGGTTATCCAGTGGATGGCTAACTTCTGTCTCAGGCATGGGTTGTCCAGTGGATGGCTAACTTCTGTCTCAAGCACGGCTTGTCCAGTGGATAGCTAACTTCTGTCTCGGGCACGGGCACAGGTTATCCAGTGGATGGCTAACTTCTGTCTCAGGCACGGCTTGTCCAGTGGATGGCTAACTTCTGTCTCGGGCACGGGCACAGGTTATCCAGTGGATGGCTAACTTCTGTCTCAGGCACGGGTTGTCCAGTGGATGGCTAACTTCTGTCTCGGGCAAGGGTTGTCCAGTGGATGGCTAACTTCTGTCTCGAGCACGGGTTGTCCAGTTGATGGCCAACTTATTTGTCTCAGGATCGCTAGTGTTTTGCAGCTCGAACGAATCTTGCCATCTCGTGGGAGTCTGCAAGGTGGCCTTTTTTTGCCGCGTGGGTACCACAGAGTGGTTGCTGTGCTCCAGCGTTCGTCTTTCCTTCTGGCTACATGGCCAGCCCAGCGGTGCTTGGAGTTGTTGGCATGATTGATGATATACTTGACTTGTGGCAATGCCCGAATGTCACTGTTTGGTAAGCCATCTGGCGCTTTTGCCTAGGTGATAGGCCCATAAGAATGTGCTCAAGCGAGGCATGTGTTGTCCTTAGCTGGTCCTCCATGGCTTTTGTCAGAGACCAGGTTTCACATCCATATATGTCAGCTCGCAGTCTGGTGTCTTTTGTGGCGTCTGTTGCCGTCTTTATCGAGTTGAAGGCGGCCCAGCCTGCTGGACGGCGCCTGGCCATCTCGGGCTTCAAGTTAATTTCCATATTGAGGAGGTGGCCGAGGTAGATGTTGAGGAGGCGGCCGAGGTAGTTGTTGAGGAGTCGGCCGAGGTAGATGTTGAGGAGGTGGCCGAGGTAGATGTTGAGGTGGTGGCTGAGGTAGATGTTGAGGAGGCGGCCGAGGTAGATGTTTAGAGGGTGGCCGAGGTAGATGTATAGGGGGTGGCCGATGTAGATGTTGAGGAGGCGGCCGAGGTAGATGTTGAGAGGGCGGCCGAGGTAGATGTATTCGTCGACACCCTCCAATTGTGTATCATTGTTGGATACAGGGTTGGGCTCCGTAAAACGGTTGCACATAGCTTTCGTTTTTTCTATATTTATTGCGAGGCCTGCTTTTTTGCCTTCCGCTTCCAGCGATGGTAGCATCTGTGTCGCTTCGGCGGGTGTCTCTGGGATAAGTGTGATATCGTCAGTGAATCTTAGGTGGTCGAGTACTCACCCGTTTATGTTGTTGTCGTACTCGCTCCAGGCGCAATGTCTCATCGTCGACTCCAGACATGCAGAGAAAAGGTTGGGCGAGATGGGGTCACCCTGTCGTACACCTTTCTCTGTGTAGATTGCTATGGGTCGTGAGAATAGACGAATGGGGGTCATGCGTCCATCATAGCAACGTTTCAACATTTCTATGTAGCCAGCTTTGACTCCCTGTTCTAGTTCGACCGAGTCAAACGCGATTTTGTAATCGATAAATGGCAACACTAACGGTCTGCTGTCTTGCCGCCTCAATCAACCGGCAACAGGTGACATTGTGGTCCAGCGTGCTGTAGGTGCGCCTTAACCCAGCCTGCTCTATTGATTAGACTTCCTCAAGGGTCTTGCGGATCCTCGCCAGGTAGCATCTGGTGAATACTTTGTACAGTACGGAGAGCAGGGTGATACTGACTTACTTCCCCTTTCCTAGGCACTACGTCACACTTCATTCTTCCAGTATTCAGCAAGTAGGATTGTCATGTCACTGGCACTCAGCAGGTCATCCATGCTACAAGTCTCCGGGAGGTTTGGGCAGATCATCAGATGGTCCTGGTCTTATGTTACTCCACATTTACGTGTTTCATCATCCCTGTATCCCCATCTTTTCAAGTTTTCCTGCATCGTGATACACCAGTTCGAAGTCTATTTAGTGACTTCCATGTTGCGTAGGGCATGAGATGTCCAGGCGCATGTTCCTCCCGTAACTCGATCAAGGGAACCTGTGTCAGCTATTTCTAACTTTCGATGCGTCGATTCCTGGACTATTCTGTAGAGGCTGGGTTGACTGTAATAAACTTCTTCTTCACTCTAATCTTGGGCGTGCACCTGATGTCCGAACACAGAGTGTCTTGGGTCATTTACATGCTTCTCTCTTTCTATCTCTGACGCCACAGTTCTTCGTATCTCTGGTAGCGCTATGCCGATTATGGAATGTATATTTTTCAGTTGGTGTAGGTTTTAGTCATTCAGTAACTATACGACCTGTCTCATTTATTGCAGTGTCTATATGTTTGACATGTGCAGCGTTCGATCTTTGGGTTGGAAAAATACAATTACTCACCTGTAGGTTTGAAATCCTAATTCCCCTTAAAGTACTCACATTAGGGCTTCACACACTTCTACCAGCGGTCCTATCACACACTTCTCCCAGCGGTCCTGTCACACACTTCTCCCAGCGGTCCTGTCACATACTTCTCCCAGCGGTCCTGTCCCACACTTCTCCCAGCGGTCCTGTCACACACTTCTCCCAGCGGTCCTGTCACATACTTCTCCCAGCGGTCCTGTCACACACTTCTCCCAGCGGTCCTGTCACACACTTCTCCCAGCGGTCCTGTCACACACTTCTCCCAGCGGTCCTGTCACACACTTCTCCCAGCGGTCCTGTCACACACTTCTCCCAGCGGTCCTGTCACACACTTCTCCCAGCGGTCCTGTCGCACACTTCTCCCAGCGGTCCTGTCACACACTTCTCCCAGCGGTCCCGTCGCACACTTCTCCCAGCGGTCCCGTCACCCACTTCTCCCAGCTGTCCCGTCACACACTTCTCCCAGCGGTCCTGTCACACACTTCTCCCAGCGGTCCCCTCACACACTTCTCCCAGCGGTCCCGTCACCCACTTCTCCCAGCTGTCCCGTCACACACTTCTCCCAGCAGTCCCGTCACACACTTCTCCCAGCGGTCCCGTCACCCACTTCTCCCAGCGGCCCTGCCATTGCTGTAAGACTTCAGAGAGGCCTCATTGCGAATGGAGTACAGGTTGGTCGTTCCATTTCTTATTTTAGCTTCTCGTGACTCAAATCCAGGCTCTGTCAGCAAGATTTCCAGCTTGGGGAACAGCCATAGATCGCAAAGAGTCACATCGGGAGAAAGGGAGCCTGGTGGATCAGGGAGATGTGTTCGGCCAAGAAAGTCTGATTCAGATGCGAAGAATGTGCGGGTGCGTTGTCATGTTGGAGCTGCCAAGTTGCCGCTGTCCACAGGTCCGGTCGTTTGTGTCGTGCAGCATCATAAAGGCGACGGATGACCTCCAGGTAGTACTCTTTGATAATGTTTTGACCTTGTCATGCGTACCCGTGAGGCACAACACAAAACGGTAAACATGACTTTGACATTGCGTCATTTCGTGGTGAATGAAAATCGAACGGGTGCTCACTGTACTCAACACTGAAAGGCTGACTTCCAGCGACTGACGCATGCTCACTGCATTCAACACTGAAAGGTTGACTTCCAAAGACTGACTCAATCTGCAGGCTGGACAAAATTCACGCATGCTCATGACGGTCTCCTTTATCTCCCGTCCGAAGGACAACAGTCATCTCCTTTTGTTCCTGTGGATAAAAAAATTAAGGTCAATTACTTTTTGAATACACCTGGTATTTATTTCAAGTCCAACAATATGATATACTTGTTTGGATACGGCGTCGGCTAGTGGTTAATGACACGGCTCACAACCAAAAGGTGCTGGGTTCGATCCCCATCACAGCACCGGTCGTTACCCCGGGTAAGCAAACCCTTAGAAAATGCAGGAGGAAGCAGACCCTTACATAAAATGCAGGCTGAAGTCGGATGCACTGGGCCGACAGGCGCAAAATAAAAACCACAGTGCAACTCACACCACCTTGGGTATTAGAGAAATAAGGCGAACGCAAAAACAAAACAAAAAACAAAAAAATAAATAAATAAATCAATCAATAAATAAATCAATTAATAAATCAATAAATAATACTTGTTTGACAATATGATGCTACGTTGGGTTATCTGTGTCAGTGAAATGACATCTATATTTAGACAAAGTAACAACATCATTCACATGGGATCAATCTTGTGAATAATGATAATTTAATCACTCTGAATACTTTGTTTCAATTATGTCCTGACGAAATGTGACCTATTTTCACTTGCATGTAAACCTAACATATCTCATAATCTAAATTAGATTAAATTAACATGTCTGTACGGTTGTACAGTGTATAGTTAGCTATGAAAATTGGAATTAGATGTATATATTAAGCGACGAAAGACGAAACGAAGTTTAAAGACAAAGTGTGAGTGAGTGTTAAGTAACGGATGGCGAGTGTAGGTGTGAGCGTGTGTTTGTATCAGCACGTGTTGGTGTGAGCGTGCGTGCTTCTGGCTATAGCAGTGTACGTGTGGGAGTTCGTGTGTGTGTGAACAAGTATGCGACACACACTAGTCAGTGCAAGTGTGTATGAGAGTGTGTGAGTATTCGACTAGTCAGAATGTGAGGGAATGTGTGAGTGCGTGCATGTACGTTAAAAAGCGACAATCCTAACACTAAGTCGTCACAGACAAGCGAAAAACCAAAGTGAGAGCGAAATCAAGAGGCTTAGAAATAAACATAAATCTGGCACATCTCTCGCTTTCACACCAACGGGGCCTGGATTTTGTCTACATTGCGTTTAAGATACTTGTAATACAACTCTGCACTTATACTATACGGCGAATCCACTTTGCAGCTGCTGTGAGCTTTCTTACACACACAATCGTTATGTGTAATCTCACATCTCTTGTTCAGCAGCATCAGAAATGTGTTGTCAATTAACAGACATTAAGACCAGTTCTTTCAGGCCCTTTATTGACTTAAGATGTGCTCTCATTATGTGGGCAGTTGTTGCTGTCATTGTGTTCCTTGTGGAACCTTCACATTCATTCCTGAACAGTGTTGATGATATGTTTAAAGGTATGGATTACACTTTTCATTGTCTGTTGTTTGTTAGGGATTTTGTGCCGTACGCTTCTGTTAGCAATAGGTTAAGACGTTTCGGTTATAGTTGGACGTGTTCTCCACCTTGAAAGTGAGGCAGCCGGCATGGGTTTAGTCCTGATCGGGCACGAGCAAAGAATACTAACACTGTAACTTGTCACGCATGCGTAAGAGGCAAATACGAATGACTGGGCATGTGGCTGGCTTACCCGATACTGTTGAAACTTTAAGCCAATCTTTAAGCATTTGTTAATTTGATGCTTATTTGTTGTAAACCTGTGCTCCATAGGGAGATGAACATGTTTTGGATTACCGATTGATGAGATTATTTATCTTTTAGTTATAGAGCGCCTACAGAAAATCATTTCAAACAAAAGCCACTATGTGTGTTTTTCCTGATCTTGACTAACATAGTCTGGGCAGTATGTTTCGCCTGACCGAGACTAACGTAGTCTGATCAGTATGTTTTGCCTGACCCTGACTAACATATCCTGATCAGTATGTTTCGCCTGACCCTGACTAACATAGCCTGATCAGTATGTTGTGTTTAAACAAACGTTAGTCTCCCCTCCCTCAGAATATCAGTATTAAAATATAAAACTTGAACCAGTAATGCGCACGAAGACGTCTACCGCATCCTGCAAAGATGATAAGCTTCAAGAGAAACATAAGAGGATATCTAGAGGATAGGATAGATTAGGAAGCTACACAAAAGGATGCATTGTCGTTATTGTTAGTAGCTACTCGTGTTGAGCTGGGGTAACTCTTGATTGTGTTTCTTTGGTAGCTAGTTACAGTGAGTTACGCCTCTTACATCCGAGTCGTACTTGAGAAAGTGGACTGGGGTTTTCATGGCTGTATTGCAATGCCAGACTCCTCAATAATATTATCTCTACGGGAATTACAGTATGGATCCCCACGTAGTTGGCCAGACTGCTGAGATACAGCCTATTTCTAGGAGTTCGAAGGAATACGTAAGTTGAGGGTCTTGATCGGTATGTTTAACTACAATTTCAAAAGTGTGAAAATTCAATGGACCACTGGACAAAGTAAGATAGACAGAAATGAGGAACGACTGGCAAAAAAGGAGACACTATTCAAACTGAAGACGAAGACATAAAAACAGTGATCAAGATGGACTTAAGAGACCAGTGACACCAAAAGCACCCAGGATATGCTACAGCAAAAGCACATCGCAGCCAAGCTGTAAACTAGCGACACAACGCATTCCGTTCTCCGGACTACACCCTGTTACTTGCAAAGCCTTGTTCAGGGCTGGATAGCGGGAGATTGAGAACGTTCAGGGCTTGATAGCGGGAGTGAGAGAACGTTCAGGGCTTGATAGCCGGAGAGAGACCGTTCAAGGGTTGATAGCGGTTGATTGAGAACGATCAATGCTTGATAGCCGAAGAGAGCGAGAGAGAGAGAGAGAGAGAGAGAGAGCGCGTTCAGGGATAGATAGCGGTGGATTGAGAACGTTAAGGGATTCATAGCGAGAGAGATAGAACGTTCAGGGCTTGATAGCCGAAGAGAGAGAGAGAGAGAGAGAGAGAGAGAGCGCGTTCAGGGATAGAAAGTGGTGGATTGAGAACGTTAAGGGATTCATAGCGAGAGAGATAGAACGTTCAGGGCTTGATAGCGGGAGAGAGAGAGAATGTTCAGGGCTTGATAGCGGGAGAGAGAGAACGTTCAGGGCTTGATAGCGAGAGAGAGAACGTTCAGGGCTTGATAGCGGGAGAGAGAGATATATAACGTTCAGGGCTTGATAACGAGAGAGATAGAACGTTCAGGGCTTAATTGCGGGAGAGAAGAACGTTCGGGCTTGATAGCGAGAGAGAGAGAGAACGTTCAGGGCTTGATAGCGGGAGAGAGAGAGAGAGAGAGAATATTCAGGGCTTGATAGCGGGATAGAGAGAACGTTCAGGGCTTGGTATCGGGAGAGAGAGAACGCTCAGGGCTTGGTAGCGGGAGAGAGAGAGAGAACGAACACAGAAGAAGGAGACTGCCAACGAGTCACTGCAGACTGAACAATTATCTGTTCAACAAATTGGACACACATACATGTGCCTATGTGAGGTGAACAAACACATGGTGGTGCATGTTCTTCAGGTCTGCCGGCTCCACTAGAGGAGCAAATTGACTTCATGGCCCTCCCCAGCCCAATTGTAAAATAGACTGTTTGGCGACGAGTAAAGCCCGGGGTCTGCTGCTTTTATGATGGCGATAGATCATATTATTTAACACCGGGTCACGAAGAAGAAGAAGAAGAAGAAGAAGAAGAAGAAGAAGAAGAAGAAGAAGAAGAAGAAGAAGAAGAAGTATGTTTCACTTGACCCTGATTACTCTTCGCTTCCCAAAACGATGCAGTAAAAACATCACAACAAAGATGACACGTTTATACATGTTTACACAGTTATCTGCGCTTGTTGTGCCTTAGTTTAGGGATAAAAGTAAAAGTAAAGTATCCCATAGCATTACTGTCGTAGGGGTGTGAGGTGTTAGCGATCTTACATTTCAAAGGCTCGGCTATATGAGGGCGGTAGCCATCTCCTCTCCGGTACCCATTTAAGGCTGGGTCGACCCGAGAACCATTGCGGTCTGAAAAAAACATTACCGCCTCAACTGGGGAATGAACCCAGGAACACTCAGATGCGAAAGCCAGCGCGCTAACCACTGCGCTACGCGGCTCCCTAGTTAAGGGATGCAACCCATTTAATATTTTGAGAATTTAACTACATGTAACCACACTTTACACACACGCCCTCCCTCAACCTGTACATCCCTCTATTCCAAATATGTTAACATTGTGCAGTGTTGTTATTTTTACGTTATTTGTGCCGAGTTCTTCACTGTGGACGGTGCTTCTTTAGGAATGACTTGCATTGGCTCTGATCTGGACTTTTCCAATGACTTGTTTCTTCTGTCCGTAATCTACGATCAGATTTTCAGTAAAATAAATATGGTTTATGAGTGGTCTCAGACTTTGGGTCTATTCAAATCTTAGGTTTTGAGAATCGATATAAGTTTCTGATAATCAGATCGCGTTCAGTGCCACACTTTTACAAAACGTGAGCTGCTTTGTAAATCGTGTTAGCAATTTAGGTAAAACGTGAGAAACGGACACATAGGCCAGAGTAGGATTCAAGAAGATAGGGGGGATTTGCGCTAAGGAACTTATGGGAATAATAAGATATTAAATCTTCCATGAAAATAAAGATCTCCAACTCCAAAGGAACTTTCGTTCTGTTGTAAGACTGAAGTGTGGAGGACCTCAAACAAGATAACAAGAAAGATGTTGCATCTAATCAATATGATTCTTCACCGGAAAGAAGGATTGAAATGGTTAATCTGATCATCAAGAAGGAAGGATTGAAATGGTTAATCTGATCATCAAGAAGGAAGGATTGAAATGGTTTATCTGATCATCAAGAAGGATTGAAATGGTTTATCTGATCATCAAGAAGGATTGAAATGGTTTATCTGATCATCAAGAAAGAAGGATTGAAATGGTTTATCTGATCATCAAGAAGGATTGAAATGGTTTATCTGATCATCAAGAAGGATTGAAATGGTTTATCTGATCATCAAGAAGGATTGAAATGGTTTATCTGATCATCAAGAAAGAAGGATTGAAATGGTTTATCTGATCATCAAGAAGGATTGAAATGGTTTATCTGATCATCAAGAAGGATTGAAATGGTTTATCTGATCATCAAGAAAGATTGAAATAGTTGTTTCAGGACTTTCCTGGTCCTGGCTCCGTGGGACCCGTGTAACTCTACTACAAAAGCAATCAATCAATCAATCAATCAATCAATCAATCAATCAACCAATCAATCAATGAAATAAAGCATTTCAACTGCCTGCGGCGCAAAGGTCTTCAAAAAGTACTCGTCAAATCTTCCTGCCATGCGCCATCATGTCCAACTCTGTTGTCTCGGTCTTAGCTCTTTCTCGATTGTCATTCTCTCTGAGTGTTTAGAGCTGTCCCTAGTTGTTTTGCTCTGATGATTCCAGAACAGTGACTGTTTTGTAATGCTATCAGCTTGTTTCCATAATGTGTTTTTCTATCTATCACCAACTCCTTCTCCTTACGTCTAGCCCCATTGGGATCTGTACTGTTCTTTCCCACATTTCTATATTAGTGATTTTATCATACAATTTGGGGGGGGGGGGGGGGGGGGGAGGAGACCAACTTCTGGTCAGGAAAAACATACTGATGGACATGTTAGTCAGGGTCAGGTAAGACATACTGATGGACATGTTAGTCAGGGTAAGGTAAGACATACTGATGGACATGTTAGTCACGGTAAGGTAAGACATACTGATGGACATGTTAGTCAGGGTCAGGTAAAACATACTGATGGACATGTTAGTCAGGGTAAGGTAAGACATACTGATGGACATGTTAGTCAGGGTCAGGCAAAACATACTGGCCATGACTCCACCTCACTTCCACGCAGGTCTCGGTAGAAACGGGCTGTTTTTCTTGGCAGCCTGACTAACGAGGTGGGGGATCAACGTGATCCCCGTAGTAGTGAAAGATCCCCACGTCACACAGCCAAACAATAGGACGGACTTGACATTCCAGTTGAAGATCTCTATTTTTGTGGCGGACTTAACTTCTCCAGATTGTCACAAATTCCCAAAAGCAATAAAAGTTCGTCTCGCGTTTTATATTCATTAATCGTTTAGGAAAAAAAAAAAAATGTGCATTAGTTCGAAGATTGCTTTTATTTTTATTTTTTATTTATGTTTGTGCGAAGCTATTATTTACTCTTTTTACTTGTGAAGTAAACATTTTTTTTCAGATATGGTTTTAGAAATAAAATATGTTTATTTACCGCACTGCATCTTGTTGAATGAGCATGCTAAAGAATGAATCACTTATCCAGCGATAAACGGTACGACCGGAAGTGCATAGAGCGTAGCAGCTCGTTAAACGTTTTATTTCCTGTTTGGGAAAGATACGGCCCGTTCTACTTTAGGTATTGTCATTTTGATTTTATCAGTGCATAATTCCGTCTCTTTAATATTCTTTATTATATACAAAGCAACAGCTAATAAACAGTATATTTATGCCGACTCTGTTCTACCAGTGCCAGTAGGAGAGTGTACAACCAGCGAGCTACAGGGACCATCAGCATCCATACCTTACGCCATTTTATGAGAGAGACATAGCACCGATTGGTATGCCCGGAGTGTAGTGACGTCGATTCTTAGAAACAGAAACATAAAAATTAACAAAACAGAACAGCGCCAAACATGGCATTTGTCCAGGGCACGTGAGATGAGAATTCGGCTTGTTAAATGAAGAGTTTGAGGAAGGTCATCGGTGTTACCAGGAGAGACAGAATGCCGAACGACGACATTCGAAGTATTGTCGGCACTACAGCTTGTGTCGAATGCATTTCCAGGCAGAAAATAAGTTAGTTTGGTCATCTCATAAGAATACACCTTCACCAACTTCCACTATTGGCTTTCAACGATGGTAGATCTGGCTACAGGGCAATGGTGCGGCTGCGAGGCAGGTGGATAGATGACATTATAATGATTGTGCAGCGAGAAGGGCTAACATTGACCGACGGAACGCACTTGCCGCAGGATAGACAACTTAAGCTCTTCGCGACATTCAACGACACAAGTGGAAAGAAAACTAACTAGCTAACCAACTAACTAACTAACTAACTAACTAACTAACGAAGTAACGAAGTAACGAACTAACGAACTACGAACTAACGAACTAACTACGAACTAACTAACTAACTAACTAACGAACTAACGAACTTCGAACTAACTAACTAACTAACTAGTATTCTGTATTATACACAATTATTTTATCCGTTATAATTTGAATTTATATTTCAATCAAATGGTGTTAAGTGTTGTTAGCGTAAACAAAGAGGGCCACACAATGGCAACACTATAGTCTTGACAAACATGTCTCAAGAGGCAATTAAGTGGTTGATGATAGGCGGCTCTCTCATCCTGTAGAAACTGTAAACTTCGAAAAATATGGACAAGTTAACAAGAGAGAAAGGCACAATTCAAACATTCAAGTCAGAAGTATGTTCTCAGTCAAGATGGCTGAATATGTGATGCAGAGAAGACGCTAGGAATCTGATGAGCTGGCTCACCTGATATCCCCTAAGTAAAATGGTCGAACAGGAAAACGCTACGCAGACGGCAGTGGAGATGTAAAGTAAAGTAAAGTAATCCATAGCATTACTGCCGTAGGGGTGTGATGTGTTAGCGATCTGACATTTCAAAGGCTCGGCTATTTGAGGGCAGTAGCCATCTCCTCTCCCTCGCCACTTTTACTTCCAGGACTGAACCGGTACCCATTTAAGGCTGGGTCGACCCGGGAGCCGTTGCGGTCTGAAAGAAACATTTCCTCCTCAACTGGGGAATGAACCCAGGACCACTCAGATGCGAAGCCAGCGGGCTAACCACTGCACTTCGCGGCTCCGTAGTGGAGATGAGAAACTACAAAAATAATATTTGGGAATTGCTGAAAAAAAGATGAAAAATATTTGAGATGATGAAACTGAACTCAGGGAAATGCTGTTGTCCTCCGGGCACACTGAAGAAGCGTTGTGGAGGGGGAGGTGGGGGGGGGGGGCTAATGCTCCTTGTTTTTGCAGGAACACTCAATAAAAGTGGACTGAGTAACTGTTTTCAACACTTATCTGCCATATTATATATATATCTGTTTGAAATCCTGCGTATTCTACATGATTATCATTTATTTTCACCTAATTTTCTTTTCTTCTCTTTCTAAAAATCATCTCAATGAAATACCTACTTTGGTTTTTTACAGTTTTCTTCCGTTTTTTTGTCTTGGTCCATCTTTCTTTTAATCGTCAACACGGCAAGTGGGAAGGTCAAGGTCACCACGTAGTAGGGACACAGATGGCAAGGATGACGTGGTAGATCGACATTTGTACTAGGCTTCTGGTTTCATGAATTGAGGTGGGAAGTTTCCTTCTTCGGTGCATTTCTCCAATAAACGTACACCATGTCACATATACAGCTCGGTTGACTGGAGCGTATCGAATACTGGGATCAAACTCTATAGAGGGTCGCTAAAGATGGGAGATAAAGACTCTTGCTCCGTAAGAAACGAAAGCGTGTACGGTGAGTTCTCAAATCCCACATATTTCAAGTGTTCTCATGAGTAGTGGGACCAGAGCCTAGTCATATTGGAGATTAAAGAAAAAAAAACTCGGAAATCCCGAGTACACGTTGTGCACGTAAAAGAACACTTGGCAGTTATAGATCGATAAGAGAAGGCTGTTAGCCATTGTCTGAATAAACATTTTACAAACAAATTTCCTTCCAATATGTAACCTACCTTCCCCCAGACCTAGTAGCCCATAGGAAGTCAACAATTGTAACAGAAAGAAGATGGTATTACTTATAGACTTCGGCTACCTGACAGCAGTCATATACCTGCCATCATTTTAAATATCGAAGTAAGAGCCGTGTACCTTATACATGATAAGCGATTGCAGCACTACTGTGCTACATACGCGCACAAAACAAATGAGTGGATTTGCATGTTAAGACTTTTTCTCGCGTACATTCTCAGACACACTACCTTCTTCGTCTTCTTCTTCGTACACAATCAGACAGTAACCATTATTTTTTCGAAAAAAGCGGCGGTCATCCTGAGGCTGTCGCCACTGACATAGAGCTTTTCTTGCAGTTCCACTGGTGATGGCCACATCTGCTCTCTCTGATCCTCGTATGTCGGGCAGTTCTGCAGCAGATGTTCAGCGGTCATTTTACCAGTACCGCAGGGGCATTCGTCGGTACACCCTATCTTCAATTTGTTGAATAGGTGGTACCTCGGTCTATTGTGGCCAGTGCGAAGTCTGAAGACAACGACCTGCTCTCTTCGGTTCAACTGGTAATAGGCATCGTTTTTGGTGTAACCAGTATGTTCGGTTTCCCATTTGGTCATGTATCTGGCTTTGATAAGCCGTTTTGACTCTTCGTACGTCATACTAGTATCTGTTTGTGGTAGTCTTGCACCTTCTTTTGCCAGTCTGTCTGCCTCCTCGTTGCCTTGGATGTTGCAGTGGGATGGGACCCACTGTACCACTACCCATTTTGGTGCGGACTGCTGGCACAGTTTGCAGAGTGCTGCTCTTAAGTCATTAAGCTCAGTGTTTTTCTGGCTTTTTAGCGCTGTGACTACGGCGAGAGCATCTGTAAGCAGGACTATATGGCTTTCATTTTCACTGAGACGCACTACCAATCGTCCAGAGAACAGGCGTGGCTAGTCAACGTTTTGTGATGTCTTCCGTTTCCTTCCTTCCCTCTCTCCATCTTCATTCCAATCGACTCCAGAACAAACAAACTTGGTCTACATTTCACTGTATCTGCTTCTTCCTTAAATCTTTCGCATTTCATTCTAAAAGTCTCATTTTTAGTCTATATAACTGATGCTTCTTCTCTTTTCCTCTCTTTCTCACTTTATTTTCTCTCTCTCTCTCCCTTTTCCATTACATTTTCTCTAAAATTGTTGGTTTAAGTTCCCCAGAGCATTCATCTTGTTTTTCTTTCCTGCTGTTGCTACAAATCGTTTCAAATTCAGATGTTGTTCGTCTAACATTTATGCGAGGTCTTCTGATTTTTCTTTCTCTCTTTCTTTCTCTTTCTATTTCTGTACCAGTTATCTTCTTCCTGAACTACTTTCTTCCTTTCTTTCTCTCCGTCTGTCTGTTTGTCTGTTTATCTTTCTTACTTCCATTTGCTTCAAGAATCATGTATGCATTCATCTGCTTGCTCCTCACACATACCCTGGCTACTAACTATCCCAAGGAAAGACGTCCCCTAGCTACTAACTGCCTAACAAAAGACGTTGTCTGGCTAATATCTGTCCCAAGGAAAGACGTAGCCTGGCTACTAGCTGTCCCAAGGAAAGTAACTGTCCCGAGGACAGACGTAGCCTGGCTACTAACTGTCCCAAGAAAAGACCTTATCTAGGTACTAACTGTCCCAAGGAAAAACGTGCTCTGGCTACGAACTGTCCCAAGGACAGACGTAGCCTGGCTACTAACTGTCCCAAGGACAGACGTAGTTGGTCCAGTAGTGAATTGCTGTTATTTCTTCTCATATTTGTCCCACCTGCTACCAAATCAAACATGGCGACAGGGGTAACTAGGCCATCGTGTCATACTGATTTTTCGTCTTTTCTCATCAGAGGATATTGGCGACGAGATTCCGTGTCCGGAGCCTGCCAAGGTTACAAATGGGGAGACGATTGTGTGGGGGGATGGAATTTTACTGGATTACAGGTAAGAATGACCAGAGTTGCTCCCGGTATGCAATGGATAGGACCACTGTAACCATACACTTATGTTTTAACAGATCACATAGGACGGTTGTGAATTGGATAATAACATCAGCACGTGAAACCATATCTACTAAAACAGGGAACAGACTTCCTGTGTAACTGCCAGCTATGGTGGTGTCCTAACGCTCTACTTGGAAGTACAACGGTTAACTGATCGTGATTGTTAAGAATGCAGGTATGCGTGACAGTAGGTGCGTAAGAATGGATGTATGTGTGTCAGTAAGGTGTGTAAGAATGGATGTATGTGTGTCAGTAAGGTGTGTAAGAATGGATGTATGTGTGTCAGTAAGGTGTGTAAGAATGGATGTATGTGTGTCAGTAAGGTGTGTAAGAATGGATGTTTGTGTGTCAGTAAGGTGTGTAAGAATGGATGTATGTGTGTCAGTAAGGTGTGTAAGGTACCGTCAACATAGCGAAATCTGAAATAATGTACCGACCAGCCCCTGGCAAAACGTATACTAAACCAATCAAGATCAATGGTAAAAAACTGACGGTTGTGAATAGATTCTGATACCTCGGTAGTACACTGTCTCAGAACGTAGTCATGGATAATGAGATGGAGGCCAGAATCGCCAGAACCAGCGCCACGTTTGGCAGACTACATTCAAACGCCTGGTGTCGAAATGGTATAAGCCTCCAGACGAAGCTGAAGGTGTACAGAGCAGTGGTGGTCCCAGTGTTGCTATATGCAAGTGAAACATGGACTGTATACAGGCGTAACGCAAAGAAGCTGAATCATCTTCTCACACTTTGTCTCAGGAGGGTGATGAATATCAAATTGCAAGACGGGGACTGCGTGGCCTAGTGGTTAAGTGGTACGGCTCACAACCAGAAGGTGCTGGGTTCGATCCCCAACACAGCACCGGCCTTTACCCCGGGGAAGCAAACCCTTAGAAAATGCAGGAGGAAGCAGACCCTTGCGTAAAATGAATGCTGAAGTCGGATGCACTGGGCCGACAGGCGCAAAATAAAAACCACAGTTCAACGCACACCGACTTTGGGATTAGAGAAATAAGGCGAACGCAAAAAAAATAAAATAATGGCAAGACATGATTCCGGACACTGCTGTTCATGAGAGAGCTGGCATCCCTGGCATTGATACCATCACGTTGCAGTCACGGATTCGCTGGGCAGGTCACATGGTTCGCATGTCAGACTATAATAATAATAATGTTTGCTTAGGCGTCTGGGGCCCGTTGTTTGGTTGGCCACATGCATGACCCCCAGCTGTGGCGTGGCTCCAGGGCTTGTCCAGGGCCGAGGAGGAGGTTGCTACTTGCTGGAGCCATACTGTTCGGGGACGGCCTCTTCTGCACCTCCAGCCGTTCGGGGAAAGACTTTTGGCGCTGAAGAACGACTTGAGTAGTATCTTGTAAGCCGGGGTTTCCTGGTCCAGCCGTACAACATGACTGAACAAAGAAACTCGGCGCGGTCAAGAATTTGGGAGATTGGGTGGAGGCCTGTTTTAGCGGAGACCTGCACGTTGCGGATGTAGTCATGCCATCGGATGCTCAGGATACACCTCTTGCTGCACACGTGGAAAACTTATCTCGACATGTCATGTTTCAGCAATGTCCAGGTTTTGGAGCCGTAGAGCAGGAATGGAACAAGGTTGCCAAAAATAATCTTTTGTGGCGAGATGCAAAAGGGCAAACGCCCCCAAGGAGGCAAAAAAAAAAGCGCTTTAATGACACACCAAATACGTCTTTAAAAGCCTTCAGTATAAACCTCGAAACATGAGAAAAAGCTATACAAGACCGTACAATCTGGGGCACAGCCGTGGCATTCAGAGGAGCAGCGTCACGCGAGGCTTCTAAAAAGACTGCAGCAGTTCAACTGACACAGGCCAGAAAAGCCCGTGTAATATCACAGTCTCGCGAACTTTCCATGCCCTCACTGCCTGCGATTATGCAGATCCCAAATCAGACTCGCCAGCCATCTCCGCACCCATCCACAACCCCGATTTACAGAATACTCGACCGAAAAGACTGGCTAAACGGAAAAAGAAAATTTCCTCATCACTCGTGATGACGAACAATAACATGTAAGACTGCATGTATGTGTGACAGTAGGTATGTATTCCACACCTTGACCTATTTAGCTGCAGGATTGACACGTTATGAGGTTCAGGTGCCGAAGTGAAGACGAGAATTGGAAAGTTAAGAATGAGGTTTCAGACAAAACAACATATGGCGGTCCAGGGAAATCAAGAAATGAGATTTCAGACAAGACAACATATGGCGGTCCAGAGAAATCAAGAAATGAGATTTCAGACAAGACAACATATGGCGGTCCAGAGAAATCAAGAAATGAGATTTCAGACAAGACAACATATGGCGGTCCAGAGAAATCAAGAAATGAGATTTCAGACAAGACAACATATGGCGGTCCAGAGAAATCAAGAAATGAGATTTCAGACAAGACAACATATGGCGGTCCAGAGAAATCAAGAAATGAGATTTCAGACAAGACAACATATGGCGGTCCAGAGAAATCAAGAAATGAGATTTCAGACATGACAACATATGGCGGTCCAGAGAAATCAAGAAATGAGATTTCAGACATGACAACATATGGCGGTCCAGAGAAATCAAGATTCATATCATACCACTCAACGCCTACACAGGATAAAGGGCATACAATGGCAGGACGTGGTGATGAATGAAACCATGTGGGACAGAAACAAAGAGTATCCATTAGAACAGCAAACTGAGAGAAGACATTCAGGCCGGTTTTCTTCGTACTGAAAAGAACGCTGTGTCGTGGTTTAGAGCGAGGCTGCGATATCTGCTGGTTTCTACTCGACACAACATTAAATGAGGATCTCGATCAAGCGATTTGTCATTTGATTTCGTCTTAGCCCTGAACTGTGTGCGTGCGTGCGTGCGTATGTATGTGTGAGCGAGTGAGTGAGTGAGCGAGTGAGTGTATACTCACGGTAAATGTGGTGGTAGAGAAATGTAGTTCGTTTGGTATGACGAATATGACATGCCTCCACTGGACGTAGTTTGCCAACAATAGATCCTAACCTGCCTCGTATCTCCTGCCAAGAAGGTCATCGACCACATCCGGGGCACCGCTTCGACTTGTGGACCTTTCGGGGGATACTCAATCCGACAAGTTATGCGAATGAAGCCATTGGCTGGTTCAGCGACTAGAGAGATGACTCCCAAATAACGCGGTTTCAAATACAGATCCAGGTTTTCAACTCCTCGTTCGTCATGGACGTTCATGTAGACATACCACAATAACAACATCCACAAAAAAAATAAAAATCTGAGCGAGCTGCAAGATACAGTGCCTATGGTGCGCCACCTGAACTGGTACTTCTGAATTCAGCATCTGTTCTATGGGGTAGGGAGCCCGACATCCCCTCCCGCTCCGACTGGGTACTGAATTTGTCTTAATATTGTGTGATGTCCCATCTTATCTTCCGCTAGGGTTAAACCTCGACTTTGGAAATATTAGTAGATAATACAGGAGAGGCTTCAGGACATACGAGATTTTTATTCTGCAATAAATGTGACAAGTAAGATGGCTGCGCCTGACTGGCTGCGCTCTCGACTCGCTCCAGTGTTTGTGTCGTTTTCTGCTGTTTGCTAGTTCATTTGAGGATTATAATTGACAACTCCTTTACCAGGCTGTATAAAGGGGTTTAATCTGTAGAATGTATGTGCTTTCGATTGGTTATCCTGTTTGTTATGCCGCGTCTTATGGTGGCCATGCCTGGCTTAAGCCGTGGGGAACCAGTCCACGATGGCGTTCAACGTTCGGCTTGACCGTACCCCACAATTCAACCAATGTTATCACTACTCAAGGGCTTTCCTGCTTGGACCGCCTTCTGACTGTCGGCCCCCCCCCCCCCCCCCATCCCTCCACCGGAGGTTACACGATACCTTTCCCAACCCCTCATTCACAGCAGGGCAATAGTCAAGATGACCCATAGGTTGACACAATCCAGAGAGGCGAACGCGAAAAAAAAAATGGCGTCAAACACGGACAAAGAAAACCTACCACAAACATTGATCCAACACACACTCCAAGCTGCCCTCATCCCGAGGTAGTGGGGCACTGGGCACCACCTGGGAAGTCTGTATGGATTTCGATCAACACACTACGCATGTACAAGCCTTATCAGTTGGACATGGTAGTGATCGATCAACGCAACGGGTCTTAGACGTCTATGCGAACATTATTATTAATAGATGTCCCATTTGGACCTCACATAGCCCGGTAAGACGTTAGAACGACACGGTTAGTCCCTCCATCGAAACATATATCCTTTCGCCTTGACTACGTCTTGCTGCTGGACTCAGCTCAAAACGTGAGAATCTGTTTAACCACCAGCGTATCTCTTCCTCACTGTAACCCAAGTAGAGGGCAAGTCTGAGCCTAGGACGCACCATGTAAATATATTTTATTTTATTTTCAAACAAGTCTCGTTGAGAAAACGTCAGACGAGAATAACGCTGAAGCTGTGGCCATAAACGTGTGAACAGACCAGAGACTGTGCGGCAGTTTGTTTGCTAGAGCTCGAAGCAGTGGCTTCCTGCAGCAGGTTACTCTATCCTAACTGAACTTTCGTACAATTATCACTCCTTAACTCACGAACCTAATTAAAGCAGTCTAACAATTATTTGAACTGCAGCAACAACACATGAATGTCTATTTCACAACACCATTCACATTATAGCAAATAATCTAAGCACACGAGTCGTAATCTATTGTCCATTAACACTCAAATAGTTGTAACGCCTCCCAAGAGTTTCGTGCGAATAGCATAGATTTTTGTCTTGTACCAAATTAACCTCATATCTTATCACTTCATCATTCCTTGCTACTGTTCCTTAATCATTCACAATACTATATCACATGAAACAAAACTAACTATCTGGCTAACAGTCTACAGCCAATCTTCTGGTCCTCGCTCGCCTGGCGGTTTTCTGTTGTTCCTCTCAGCTTCTCCCACGTATGGCTCTTCTGATCCTCGTAGCTCATCTTCAAGTTAGGAAGACGATTACATCGATTCGATCTTCTGGTTCTTCTTCTTCGTCATCTAGTCAGGAATTCTGCTACAATTTCAATGGTTCCTGCACCGTGGTGGTTCACCAAACAGGAATAACGCCTTTAATGACAGGGGCTCTCGTGTGGACGACAGTAGTTGTTACACTGTATATGCTAGGTCAAGAACAACACCTTTGTTGTGACAGGTTGTCGGGACGACATCCTCTACTCGAGGAAATTAGAAGTCAGCGTCACATGTGACAAGGCTTTCAGCATCGAATTGCCAGGACAAAACACAGTCAAATGCTTACAAGTGTCTGGTGGAGATCTTCCCTCTCTGTGACTAGTCTGTTTCTGACTTCTCTGCTATTCTGGTGCTGTTATATCTCTCTGCTCTAACTACTCAACATTTAGCTGATATTTCTCGTTCTGTCCTAGCTACCTACTAACAGGTTTTCTGTTGTGTGGTCTATTTCGAGTACCCTTATCCCCACCTCCTCCCTCCCATAACACCTTATATACATTTTATTTCTCCGCTTCAGTTAATTTATTTATATGTCCAGTTTTCTCGTGCGACAACGTTCTGTGACATATCGTGTCGCTGAAAGCATGCATACTGTATCTTGAATTTGTTAATGTTGACATAAAAGGTTATGGAATTTCTCATGTACGTGGCTATTCTAGCATTTGTGGCTATGAGAACTTCATCTTGTCTTGGTACCTTCTTAAATCCATCTCTGTGGAGGGGTACGGAAAATGACTTTTTAATTATCTCTTCCGGGCATGGTTCTAAAATTATTTATGGGTACCTCGTACGGTGTTTTCAGGGCTTCACTGGCCCTAACAGGTAGGCTTTTGTAACTCTGTTACACTGCTCGGCAGTCCCATCATTTATTAAGAGAATCGCTTTAGGACCACTGTTATCTCCTCTGTAGAGCGAGAAAGGGATAGAAAAGGTGACCTAAACTGAGCCTGCTTCGGCAAATCAGTTGAAACAAAATGACAAGAGATGCGTGAGACTAGTGTATGGTTCACAATCACATCTCAGCTAGTGCGCCAGGTTCTCAAACCTCGTTAACGATTCAGTGGTCGCATTATGACCCTACAGATTTACATGTGAAACAAATGGTACCTAACACAGATAAGTTTTGCCATTGGAAACAGCAGGAACCCAACACTAAAGAATGACTGTCTGGGAGATAAGAGAAACACGACAGGCATCAGCTTATAAGCCTGAGCGATGACCAGCTCAACAAATATACAGGACAAGGAGTATGAGGAACTGAGCTCCGTCATTTCGCCTGTTCCAAAGTCCGAGGAACTCATCATTCTCGGCGACAACGCAACAGTAATGTCAGACCATCAGGCTTGAGAGGCAACACTTAGAGTACATTCATATTTTTGCTCCAATTTGATGCACAGACCACCATTACAACTTGCACCTATTAAATGAAGCAGTTTCTGACGAATGCGCCTGTGGTACAGGGAAAATGACAGCTGAACATCTGCTGCAAAATTGCGCGACACACGAGGACCAGAGAAAGCACATGTGGCCACCACCAGTGCCAACACTAGACAAGCTCTATGGCAGTGTCAATAGCCTCAGGATGACAACTGCTTTCTTCGAACAAATTCAAGTTGACGCCTGACAGCGTACGAAGAAGAAGAAGAAGAAGAAATGAATCAGTTTCGAATCATTTTTATTTTTTTATTTTTTTATTTTATGTGTTTGCCTCACTGGTTTCTACTGGCGGAGGCGCGCCTATTCCGACCCAGACCGTAGTCAATTTGGGCGATATTAAGACGCATAAACCAGTGCTTGGATGCGCGTGTGTTTCTGTTTGTACCTAGCCTGGTATTTCCGTGATGTTCCTCCCGTTGTTCCTCGCTTTTGATGTTCCTAGTTGTCCGCCGTAGGTATTTGCATAAATATGCACAATAGTTTTCCTGGGACCATTTTTATTTTCTGTCATACTTGATTCGGATCTCTTTTTTTTTTTTGTTTCCTGATTTCTTTCTTTCTTTTTTTTTTTTTGTCCCCTCTTTCCTTCTTTTTTTTTTTTTTTCCTTCTATTTTATAAAAAAAAAATATAAAGCCCCCTCATACATTTTATACACAATTGTGAAGATAGCAGTGTAGTGAGGTGTACAACGAGAATGAATGAGATGGAATGATTGGGAAATATAACAAACAATATACTTGATACATAAGGATTAAGAGTACAATATAAATTAATTAAAAAGTGTCTTCCTTCTGTTGTGAGGCCCATCTGTGTTGACTTCCTTCTGTCTGGTCTTGGTGTATCAGGTTTTGCCTGCTCTCATATTTGTCCATCGCATTCATGTACTCCAACTTGTAAGCGATTCACTGGTTTCCAATCATTCACATTGTCGCTCCAATATGTACCACAAGTATGAACTGAAGCTGGCCAATCTACAAGAAATCTGAATGCGGGCTTTTGCAGTGACAAATTATAATGAAAACGAGTTAATATATATAAGCTAATTTGTATGTATTGTGTACATGTGTAATTTGTGCTTTAACCATACTTGAAAGACCATTCGTCCTTTCCCGACAGGTGCAAGGAAGGTTATTTTCCTGTAGGAATCACACACGGCGCTTGTGACCTCAATACTGGGACTTGGACTATCGACCCACCTGTTTGTGCTGGTACGTGTCCTGATTGTTATGTGTACCTCTTCTCTCTGTCTATTCCACTCTTTTTCGACCCCCTCTACACTCTTTATATTTATATGTCTATATAGACCATAATTTCAGAAGTGTTGTAGTGATATTGTTTCTCACGTCAAAGGTACTGGGCTAGAACTCGAATGTTAACAAGCTCCAATCTTCTTCTTCTTCTTCTTTTTCTTCTTCTTCTTCTTCTTCTTCTTCTTCTTCTTCTTTTTCTTCTTCTTCGCTTAACTGATGCTGTGCTTCTACCCCGGTGAGGCCAGACTGTCTCTCTTTTGGTCTGTATAAGTGGGGCAGTCCTGCAAGATATGGTCTGATGTCTCTTTGGGTGCTCCACAATTGCACAAAGCGGTATGTCTAAGACCCATTCTGTGGATGTGGACCTTGAGTCTGCAATCTCCTGTTCTGAATCTGAAGATCTTCAAGCTCTAGTCTATCCGGCTGTTGATAGGTATCCGATCTATTGTTAAGATAGGAAAACAACAAGAAAAATGTTCACCGCTCCCCTCCCCAACATACACATATCGAAGACAATTACTGTGAAGGAGGACAACGTGCAACATGAACTAACAAAGAAAATCAATAGTTGCTTATCGATGCTTGTGCTTGACATCAGCTGGCGGTAGGTTTCAATGCATTCCAAGCATTCACCACTCTCTGACTAAAAAAATAATTCCTAATGTCTAATCTGGATCTTTCTTTAGTTAATTTGTAGCTATGCCCTCTTGTTCTTGTAGGTGGTTGTATTTTGTTAAACTTGCTATAGTCCAATGCATCCGGTCCCATGATTATCTTATAAACCTGTATTAAGTCACCAATTCTTCTCTTTTCTGGACACTGTAGGCTGATACAAGAACGGTATCACCATACTACAGATAGGAAAACAAGTTTAATCTGATATTTATTAACACAAACTTAATCTCATCATGACATGATGTGAAAGTATGTTGAGAAACAACCAAGGTAACATACCACGATCCTTTTGTTAGCCAAAATAAAGATGAAACTGAAAAGAAAAAAAACTATTCAAATTTTCCCCCGAGCCCCTGGCTTTGTTTTTCAGCTTCTTTGATTTCTTTATGACAAAAAGCCCAGGTGGCGCCTCCAGATCAATGATACTGTTATCTGCAATATCATCTTGAATGTGTTTATCGTAGACTATTCATTGCTCCAAATATGTATCCTGATCGCATTTAATATATCGGGATCTAATGCTGTTTCTCAGTTGTATCCCTCGTAAATATATTCCCATGAAACTTGATATTTGAATTAATTGGATTTGTTGATAATTTCAGTGATCGAAATAACGTTTCACAAATTCGTATTACAAAAACAATTTCATGGATGCAGCCATTTGTAAAGGTTTATCTGGTTATCTTGTGGAGGAGTTGAGCGTTTATTAGAAGACAGAATGGAAGCACTAGTTACAACAACAACGATATGTGTAAAGATAAATTCACTTTTGTGTGCATGAAAAGTTCGTTTTTCTTCCCATGCACAGAATAATTCATTATCTTTCAGACATGAAAGTTCCAGAACTCATTAACCTAAACAGAACTGTATAGAACAATGATTGCCTTTTAATTTGATACCATTTGTATTGTGATCGAATTGTTTCGATATTTTCTGGTGATACTGCACACTTAAGTCCAATATAAAAATCTTCCTTGTAAATTCAGAAATATTGTATGGCTCTGACATATAGAGGATAACAACAAACAACAACCAAAGTGGTAGAGACATTCATAAAAGTGTGCATTCTCAGAATAAAATAATTGAAATAATTATAAAATTATAATGTGAAACTGTTGGAAAAACGCAGACATATATCAGCGAAACATGATGCCAGGAGATAACGCTTGCATTAGCTAGGACACACACTTAAGTAACCCTTTAATAACATTTAAAGATAAGCCATGTTCTGGAATCCCCAAAACAGGATTGGTAGAGTCAGACAAAAACACATTTGGGGAAGAAAGCCCCAGACAAACATAAAAGAATCAGGGAATAATAAGACACAACTTTTTTGGGAAGACAGCTCGAGAAAAACTTAAAATAGTCAGAGACAAATATTACATAACTTTGGGGAAGAAAGCCCTAGACGAAAATAAATTAGTCAGGGAAGAAAATGACTATACAAAAACGGATGAGTAAGGACAGGAAGACTTGGTGAGTTTTTGCTGAAGGCTGTGCGTCACAGGGAGCCGCCATTTTGACTCAATACAATGAATTGTTAAATTCATTGACGACAGATATACACACTAACTAACCAAGTCTCTTCTCTTCTACTCTGTGGTTTCGAGGCATTTATATAGACTTGATGTGTGTGTATGTATATATATATATATATACGAGGCGTGTTAAAATTAAACCGGACCAAACTGCAACAAATGAACATATGTACGATGCGCATGATGACGCACATACCAATCGTCAAGTTTGCTAAATTTTATTATCCTCCGACTCATACTTTCCTCAGCAGACCGTTGAAAACATGACGGGTGTGATACGGAATCCGTTCAGAGTTGATCAACGAGCGGTGATTCGGTTTCTAACATCTGAAAGATGTCGACCAGTTGACATTCATCGCAGAATGCAGGAAGTGTATGGGGACAAAGGTGTTTCGAAGACAACAGTGAAGAACTGGACAACGATATTTACACCAGAAGTGACGTCCTCACTGGACCTTGAAAAAGAAAACGCAGAGGAGTTTGAAACCTTTTAAATGAGGGTCTTCAATAGACTTGGGCGAGTTTTTTGAAAAGATAGGATAACAAATAATGAGATCCTGGAACAACTCAAGATGGAGAAGACGCGTATGAAAGAAACAAAAAGCAGAAAAACATAAATGTTTGTGTAGGCAACCTCCGTTTCGGAGACAGCATCTCATGATGATGATACACATACATCTCGAGGGCCCAATAACCCATACATAATGCTGTTGCAAAAATATCATATCGATACAGACTTCAAATCCTTACATTGGGCATATCCAATATGCCAGCTGTTTTAACAGTCCATTTTATTGCGACGTATTTTCATTGAGAATTAGTCTCTGTTGTTATTCGCTTGTCCCAGATGAAGGTCTTGTAGCCGTCCCTGTGCTGTAACTGGGCGATACCTTCGCATGTTATTCTCTTGTTTTGCATGTTTTGATCGTGTGTACTTGTAGTTTCGCTTTATTTTTAATTTGACACTGGAGCTATTCATTATTTTTCTATTTCCGCACTGACATTGTGGAGTTATGTTTTATGGGAACCTCATATGGACCAATAGTGTATAGAAATGTCCGGATCTATCTCGTGTCCCTTGTTTGTATGGACCAATAGTGTATAGAAATGTCCGGATCTATCTCGTGTCTCTGTGTTTGTATGGACCAATAGTGTATAGAAATGTCCGGATCTATCTCGTGTCTCTGTGTTTGTATGGACCAATAGTGTATAGAAATGTCCGGATCTATCTTGTGTCTCTGTGTTTGTATGGACCAATAGTGTATAGAAATATCCAGATCGATTTACTGTCTCTGGTTACTTATGTCTGTAGACTCCGTTGGGACGTGTATTCATCTTTTTGCACCATCTGAATGGACATTGGTATTTTCATTTCATGCCTTTGTAGTGTTTCTTTAATCGATCTCCTTCTTGGTCTCCCTGTTTGGTCTCCCTTCTTGGTCTCCCTTCTTGGTCTCCCTGCTTGGTCTCCCTTCTTGGCCTCCCTTCTTGGTCTCCTTTCTGCCCTGAAGCCCTGTTATCTGGTAATAAAGACTTGAGCAGCAGTCAAACTCGAAGACATTCTCGTCATACAACGTTTAATTCTGTCTGTCACGTTTGACGTTCTACCTTTGTGTCTCATTTATTATTTTCTCATTCTATATCTTTTGCTGACCTCGAAGGCGTTATCTCAACCAAATTATGGACTTTCTTTCGCGTGCCTTCATCTGGGTCTAGGTCTGACACCAGGAAAAGGTCTAAGTTGAACCTGGCCTTACCTCCTGCCCACACATCAAACAGCACTCAGGATTATTTGCTGAAACATGGCATTGGGCTAGTTCAGTACACATCCCTGCCTTCCTCATCCCCTCCACAGACGTGACTCCCTGTGACTTTTAGCTCTTTCCAAGACACGGTTTCGCTTAAATGGAAGAAATTTCAAAACATAACAGAAATGCAGACAACTGCCGCGAAGTGCTTGGTCGTGAAAACAAGAATAACTTGCAGCAATTGGAGAACCGTTGAGAGAAGGGCGATAACTTGCTCATAAGGGACATAATTCGACGGCATTCAGATTTGAACTAAATAGGTCAGTTTGAATTCCAGCATAAGATCGTACACTTTTTGATCGGTCCTTGATCAGTTCCAAGTTTTGCACTCGGAAAAGCTTCACTGGTTATAACTGTTTTATTTGTTTGTTTGCACATACCAAATTCATAGCTCATCTTCGTCTTTTGGCATGGTAATGTTTCATCTTGAAGTCGAAGATCCGAGTATAGACTGCTTGTTATGTCACTTTTTTTATATTGGTCGTTGAAAATGTTTTTCCTGAGTGAAAAAAATATTGGTCTGTATCGAAAGTGTCAGACCTGGTTAGAGTGTTTCCTAATTCTGACATTCTGCCCAAATCTTAAGGACGGTACTTACAGATGTCAGTGTATTTACTTACATGTATCAATAGTTGTTTTTTTTAATCGTTCTTTGCCAGATAGAGGATGTCCGGAGTTAAGTCCCCCTATTAACGGAGTTGTCAACTTAGACAATAGCGGTAGTCTGGCACATATCGTTTGTAGGTAAGTCAGTGTTTGTAGGAAAGTCAGTGTTTATAGGTAAGTCAGTATTTGTAGGTAAATCAGTCTTTGTAGGTAAGTCAGTGTTTATAGGTAAGTCATTGTTTATAGGTAAGCTAGTGTATGTAGGTCAGCCAGTGTTTGTAGATACGCCAGTCTTTGTAGATACGCCAGTCTTTGTAGATAAGCCAGTATTTGTAGGTAAGTCAGTGTTTGAAGGTAAGTCAGTGTTTAAGTCAGTCAATGTAAAATTGTAAATGAATGTTTATAATTAAATCCTTATCATGATGATAATTAGTGTGTATAGGTAAGTCCGTGTTTGTAGCTGAGAGGTTGTAGGTAAGTCTATTCTTTAAGGAAAGTCATGTTGTTTTAGGTGACAGAGTGTGTAGGTAATTCATTTTTTCAGAGTACAAGCTTCATTATGTTTTTATCTCAGTGTGTTTTCTCTTAGCAAAGCCTTCCTCTTTGATCAATTATGTTCCAATCTGATGACGATTGCTGCGCATGTCTTGCACAGAGCAAAGTCCGATCACTCAATGTTGACCCGGTTTGTTTCAAGAAAGGCTCTTTGTGGGACATGGATGAGGACTGGCCAAATGTCACACTGACAGCATATCACAAGAGGCGACTAACACAGCTGTTTAAGCTCTCTAGGGCAGAAGACTCTCCAGCACGTGAGACATGGATGACGATTGACCAACTGTCACACTGACAGCATATCACAACAGGAGACTAAAACAGCTGTCTAAGCTGTCTAGGGTAGAAGATTCTCCATCACGTGGGGTATTGCGAAAAGATAATTTGTCAAATCAAACACAATAATTTCAATTTATAAACAACAAGCTATAAGCTGACGGAACAAGATATTGAGAACAAAAACATCATAAAATTAAGGAGAAATGATTAAAATAGTTCAGACAGACACAACGTAAATGACCAAGACTCTACGCCAATATTTTGATGATCACACCATTTCGATGACCCCATAATTTCGATGACCCCATCATTTCGATGACCACATCATTTCGATGACCACAGCCTGGATGGTATTTGATAAGAAGGCAGGACAAGAAGATGAAGAACAACTCGAAAAAGATGAAGAAGACGACACAGACGCTGTTGAGATGTTTGAACATCTCTAGGAACCATATTTGTGTTCCTGCTAGTTTCTTCTAACAATTTGCATAAATTAATTCTCTGCATTACACTTATGTAACTTCTGTAACATTATCTTGAAAGAGATGATGTGGCTACTTAATTTGTTTGTTTCTAAATGTAATACATGTAGTTAATTAACCTTCAAGCATACCAGCAATCGTCTTACAAACACTAATTTTCGTCTTTGTTTTGGTCATGGTTATTTTCTCTAACAGGCAGGGGTATTTCCTTCTTGGGGACTCGACCTTTGTTTGCGAAGATGGTCAATGGACAGGCGTGTTTCCGGTTTGTGCAGGTACTATCATTAACTTGTGTCATTGTCTAATTAGAATAGTAAAATGACTCTGGCCTACATCATTGCCCAGAGAGACGCCTCGATAGTTATTTCAGTAGACTCTTATCTTTTTTTTTTTTAAGATGCAATTCCGATTCCAAAAAGTTGGATGTGTTTTTCTGGTGTTTTCTGGGGGGAAAGGGGAAAATAAAAGTAGATAAGCTTGCGCCCCCCCCCCTCCCCCAAGAATTATAAACAGCATCTTCTTCTTATAGTGTCATGAAATAATATAAAACCGGTCAAACCAGGGGTAGGTGGGCTCAGCTAGGGGCAGGTGCACTCAACTTGGAGCTAGTAGACTCATTTAGGGGTAGGTAAACTCAGTTAGGGGTAGGTGGACTCAGCTAGGCGTAGGTGGGCAACTAGGGGTAAGTGAACTCAGCTAGGATCAGGTAGACTCAGCTAGGCGTAGGTGGAATCAAGTAGGGGCAGGTGGACTCAACTAGGGGCAGGTGGACTCAACTAGGGGCAGGTGGACTCAACTAGGGACAGGTGGACTCAACTAGGGGCTAGTGGACAGCTAGGGGCTAGTGGACTCACTTAGGGGTAGGTGGACTCAGTTAGGGGTAGGTTGACTCAGTTAGGGGTAGGTGGACTCCGCTAGGGGTAGGTGGACTAAGTTATGGGTAGGTAGACTCAGTTAGGGGTAGGTGGACTCAGCTAGGGGTAGGTGGACTCAGCTAGGGGTAGGTGGACTCAGTTAGGGGTAGGTGAACTCAGCTAGGGGCTTGTGGACAGCTAGAGCATAGTGGACTCAGCTAGGGGCTTGTGCACTCAGCTAGGGGTTAGTGCACTCAGCTAGGGGTTAGTGGACTCAGCTAGGGGCAGGTGGACTCAATTAGGGGTTAGTGGACTCAGTTAGGGGTTAGTGGACTCAGTTAGGGGTTAGTGGACTCAGTTAGGGACAGGGGGACAGATAGGGGCAGAAGGACAGCTAGAGGCTGGTGGACATAGCAAGGGCAGGCTGTCTCAGCTAGGGGCTGGTGGACTTAGCTAGGGGCAGGTGGACTCAGCTAGGGGATGGTGGACTCAGTTAGGGGCAGGCTGTCGCAGTTAGGGACAACAGCAACATTGACAACAACTTGTTGAGGAAGATGTTGAGGACTGCATTGATTAATTACTGTACTGAAGCACAGACGATAAAGTGGTCTGGACATTTGACAAGGATACGGTATGCTCGACCTGCAGCAAGGTCATACGCCATTGATGTTTCAGAGGCACGAGCTGAAGATCGTGTACGGTGAAGGTCGATAGAGTGGATTACGATTACAGAAATACTTCGAAAGTTCAATCTATCGGCAAGGCAAGTCTTCCACCTAGCCCAAACCAGAAGACCACCCATTCCTCCTCTCTGCGAAGCCGCAAGACAAGTTTTCTACCTAACGCTAACCAGAAGTCTGTCCATTCCTAATATGCACAATTCTAGAACATTGAAAGTCAAAATAAATGTTTAAAACGTTGAAAGTCAAAATATAAATTTAGAACATTGAAAGTTAAAATAAATGTTTAAAACGTTGAAAGTCAAAATATAAATTTAGAACATTGAAAGTTAAAATATAATGTTGGAACATTGAGAGCTGAGATTTAGTCTTAAAACTTTGCAAGTTAAAATATAAATTTTGAACATTGAAAGTTAAAATGTAACATCTAAGACGTAAGTTCAAATACAAATTTAGAACTTTAAATATCAACAGTGATAGCTAAGCCCAACGAAAAGACAAAGTCTCGGAAAGACTCGGGGAATGACCAACTCGGTCAAATCTCCTTGGACCACTCACTGATCGAATCAGACGAGACATGTTTTTACCACCAGGTGAGTACAGACTGTTTGAGCAAGTGCAACGTACGTATGTCCTGGCTGCTGGAGCGGATGTGTCTGGCTGAAGGTCAAGGTAGTACATACTCTGCTGGGGATAATATGTGAGAGAATTCGTTTGGTGTGGCCTATTCCCTTCCTCGCTGACTTTAATTTCATAACAGCAAGTCTGGTACCCATTTACAACTGCGTTAACTTGCAACGAATTTAGCACCTTGTCAAGGAACATTGAGCTCTCTCCCACTCAAGAAACCTGAGGTAAAGAACTGTATCTCTGCACTAGACACGCTCCAGTCTACCCAACTATGTATGGGTTACTGGTATTAAAAAGACAACGGCTAAGAAGAGAACTGGTCATTTCATTTCAGAAACATTTATAAAATGAAATATGTAATACGTTATTCATGACATCAGTGTTTTCAATGTTTCACCTTTAAAAAAAAATGTTACGGATGCAGAACATCTGCCCGGCAATTGAAATATCCAATATGAAAGAAATAACAACAGTCTAACAATGTATGATTCTCCGCTTTTCCGCACTCCTCATCTCCATCACTACACCCTCACATTACCATCCATCTAACAGCCCATCACCCCTTGATCCCCACCAAACGCATTTCTCCCTCCCTTAGTCTCTTCCTCCGGTCCATCACCCAGCCCATCTCATCACCTCTTCAAACCCGTCCATCTCAAACTGCTCAACCCGCCCACTCTAATTATCTCCCCTCACCCCCCCCCCCCCCCAATTCTATAAATCGTCCGCCTTCAAACATCTAAATTTTTATTTGCCTGTTCCATATTGTCAAAATAATGAATTTTTGCGGTCGCAGATTTCAATAATATATTCTTAGTTATATCCCTTGCTTATTACATCATACTTTGATCAGCCAATCAAATCCCACCTGCAAACGTTGGATAAACGTTAGAGAATTAAATAGATTGATATGCCAAACATCTGTACTGATATCGGTATTCGGACAGATGACCCTCGACAGCAGATGCTTGATCGCACATTTGACGTTAAATGACCAGATGTTTTGAAGTACACAGACGCGTGGCCGAGAATATGACTACAGCCAGTGCAGCGAGAGATTGGAGAGATCAAATACACTTCGATAGAACACACTATCAAAATGAAGCCAAACAGTATAACTAGACATGCCCTGAGTTACAAGCCATAGAGGACAAGACAAGTTTGGTGACAAAGAGCTCCTGCCTTAAATAAGGACAGACCAGCTGGAATCTCATAAGGTATACAAACTTCACTAAGTCCTGTGTTCGAAGAGTATTCGTGACTTAAGCCACGTAAGTCAGCGAAAAGCTTAATGAAGTCACGTAAGAAATAAGGGCTTTATGAAGTTACGTAAAATTTAAGGGTTTATGAAGTCACGTAAGAATAAAGGGTTTAATGAAGTCACTTAAGAAAGAAGGGTTTATGAAGTCACGTAAGAAAGAAGCGCTTTATGAAGCCACGTAAGAAAGAAGGGCTTTATGAAGTCACGTAAGAAAGGGTAAACTGACTAATTGTGGGCATTAAACAACAACAACCCGCGCACACACACACACACGTACACACACTCTCTTCTTCTCTCTCTCTCTCTCTCTCTCACACACACACACACACGCACACACATCACACACCTAATAAATCGCGCCTCTACTACCTAAATATAAATATAAATATTTATTTATAGGTTTTTAATTTTTGTATTAAATTATTGATTTCTCTAAGTTGTAAAAATCACTTATATTCTGACATCTACTATACAAATCATATGTTATTGTTGTCGTTCGACGCTTCTCGTAATAAGTTATCTTGAATCTTTACGATGCTTATTTAGTTGTGGGTTACAGTTGCTCTTTTTAAATCTCAAGACGCACTTAGCAAGATGAATTGGAATCTTCCTGTCTGTAGTGTAATCCGATGTTCATAAGTAAGCCACCCAAAATCAGGATTACAATGCACTGTCTAACCCCACGGCGTTGACCAGGCTGTTGTGAGACAGCCTGTTACCAGAACGTGACGTAGAGACCTAGATCAGTATGTTCGCCCATACCTTGATGACTCTTCGTTCCCATATAAAACGATATAGTACATCCCTTAACTAGGCTTACTTTCTCCTTGTTCTCTCTTCTTACCCCACTCATTTGACTCTATCCTACAATCACACTCTTGCACAATTTTCACACGCGCCCTCAGGGTGAGGCCCTTCCATAGCACTTTGGTTGAGCTGGCTTCTGAGAGCGCACAAACTTAGCTTAGGTACATACAGACGCACACATACATCCAAGCACTGGTTTATGAGTTTTATTATCGCCAAATTGACTACGGTCTGGGGTGGAATAGGCGCGCCTTCGCCAGTAGAAACTAGTGAGGCATTCACGTAAAATAAAATTAAATTAAAAAAAAAAATTAACTAAGCTTATCCAGACCTATTGACACGCGATGAAGATGGTAGGCAAATCTTATTTAGCCAAAGAGTTGTATAATGTGATTATGCATGGCCAATATTCGGGTTAGGAGAGGGGAGTTTGGTTGAGAGGGGGGAGGAGAGTGGGGGATGGAAGCAGGATACCAACATAACAAGAAACTCTTCTCCTGACCAGATCATCCCACCAGAGATCAAACACGCCGTCGTGGACACGAGCTACGTTCTCAACGAGAACCGTCATCGTTACGTCATGGTGGCTACCTACACCTGCATGGGTCGGTTCAAGCTACGGAACAGTGACAACAAAAAACTGTTCTGCAAGAACATGATCTGGAGCGCACCCATGTGGCCAGAATGCATTGCCGGTGAGATTGTATTCACTTGCTCCAAAATGTGTGTGTGTGTGTGCGTGCGTGCGTGCTTGCGTGCGTGCGTGCGTGTGTGTGTGTGTGTGTGTGTGTGATTTTGATTTTTTTTTTTTTACAATTATCATTCAATATCATCATGTATTTCATATACAGTTATTGAGGCAAAGAATCGGAAATTGACATGACTGAAGTGAGTTACTCATAGCTACTGCATCAGCCAGTGAACCAGAGCTGTTAAAGACACAATATCATCTCCAAGTGGCGGCCCTGGCGACTGGACACAACTGCGCAGCTTGGCTGAGAGAATATGGATCTATGAAGGAAGGCAAATCAACCCTCAAAATGTGCAATTGTGAAACTGTTTGTGTCGGGTTGTCCGGCGCTGTAAAATTCTACAAAACTTAATCGGTTATTTAGCTCAGAACGAACAACAAAGAAGAAGAATATACAATAATAATATACCTCGATTTACGTAAATACTGTAATATTATGTTTGTCTCCTACGTTGTCATTCTGTCTCAATCTTTATTCAATCAAATCATTATTCTGTTCTTTTAAGAATTACGTCGCTGTGCTTCAAGTAGACCCATAGGTCATCAGTTCCCCCTCAGGAAAAATTGAAGTGTGTAGAAACTGATAGGTTCCTGTAGCTCGCTGGAATGCCCACTCAAGCTGCGTGCTTTCATGCACTACTACTTGCTGGACTCGCGTAGGATGTCAAAACTGGCTTCTGTGAATTCTCGATTATTGATTGCAGTGTCATCATCCAAGATATAGAGATGATACTATCCAAAATGCTATCCATATCCAATGCTAATGTCCTCCACTACTGGTGCCTATGAGCTCAGTATGTACGTTCTGTCATTGCCGCACGCTCCAACATGATTAGGACATAAGATCCACATGACACATGAACGATAGATGCCTCTACTGTAGAGTGATACACGAAGGAAACCTCACAGAGCCATTCAACATTAAATCAGGGGGCACGACACGGTTCCCAAATGTCGCCTTTCCTGTTCATCCTGGCAGTGGACTGGATTATGAAAGTAACAACACATGAGAGAAATGGAATCCAGTGGATCTCGAATAAACAGCTGGAGGACCTGGATTTTTCGGATGATACAGCCCTTCTGTCCCACAGCCAACGCCAAATGCAAAGGGAACTGGATAGACTGGATTATACCTCTAGACTAGTCGGTTTAAAGATCCATGAGGAAGAGACCAAAATAATTTGGGTAAATTCAGCAAACACAGAACCAATCAGGCTCAGAGAAACGCCACTGGAAGAGGTAGAGGTATTTACATACCTAGGAGGTATCAACAAGAAAGGAATGAGGGGCAGATAAGGATACAGAAAGCAAGGTAGGGATGGTCTAATCGAGGGATGGTGTAATGGAGGCATGGTGTAATGGAAGGATGGTGTAATGGAAGGATGGTGTAATGAAGGGATGGTGTAATGGAAGGATGGAGGGATGGTGTAATGGAGGCATGGTGTAATGGAGGGATGGAGGAATGGTGTAATGGAGGCATGGTGTAAAGGAGGCATGGTGTAATGGAGGCATGGTGTAATGGAGGGATGGTGTAATGGAGGCAAGGTGTAATGGAAGGATGGAGGGATGGTGTAATGGAGGCATGGTGTAATGGAAGGATAGTGTAATGGAGTGACGGTGTAATGGAAAGATGGTATAATAAGTGATGGTGTAATGGACGGATGACATGATATAATTGAGGGATGGTGTAATGGAGAGATGGTGTAATGGAGAGATTGTGTAAGGGAGGGATGGTGTAATGGGGGCATGGCATAATGGAGGATTGGTGTAATGGATGCATTATGTAATGGAGGGATGGTGTAATGGAAGGATGATGTACTGAAAGGATGGTGTAATGGGGGTATGATGTAATGGAGGCATGGTGTAATAGAAGAATGGTGAAATAGATGCATGGTGTAATGGAGGCAAGGTGTAATGGAGGTATGATGTAGTTAAATAATAGTGTAATGAAATAATAGTGTAATGGATGCATAGTTTAATGGAAGGATGGTGTAATGAGGCATGGTATGTAGAGGGATGGTGAAATGAGGCATGGTATGTAGAGGGATGGTGTAATGGAGAGATAGTGTAATGGAGGGATGGTCTAATGGAAGAATGATGTAATGGAGGAATTGTGTAATGGAGGGATGGTGTAATGGAGAGATGGTGTAATGGAGGGATGGTGTAATGGAGGAATGGTATATAGAGGGATAGTGTAATGGAGGGATAGTGTAATGGAGGAATTGTGTAATGGAGGGATGGTGTAATGGAGGGATGGTGTAATGGAGGGATGGTGTAATGGAGAGATTGTGTAATGGAGGAATGGTATATAGAGGGATAGTGTAATGGAGGGATAGTGTAATGGATGGATAGTGTAATGGAGGGATAGTGTAATGGAGGGATAGTGTAATGGAGGGATAGTGTAATGGAGGGATAGTGTAAAGGAGGGATAGTGTAATGGAGGGATAGTGTAATGGATGGATAGTGTAATGGAGAGATGATTTAATAGAAGGGATGGTGTAATGGAGGGAAGATGTTATGGAGGCACGGTGTAATGGTCTATTGGTGTAATGGAGGATAGGTATAATGGACAAATAGGCCAATTTACAAATTGAACAATGGACAAATGGAACAATGGGCAGACGTGACAATGAAGGAATGGTAGAATGGATGAATGGTACAATTAATATGTAGACAAATTAGCTACGGTACAATTGACGCGTGGTACAAAAAAAAGGATCGTACAATGAATGCATAGTGCAGTGAAAACAAGCTACAAAGTATGCATTGTTAAATGAAGATTCAAACACTTCAACCCCGACAGCAGTGCATGCTATTGAACTACCTTTATCTTGAACTTATTGAACTATGAACTTTACTCAGGTCATCTCTATGGCGATGCTCACAATCTGTGGTTCATCAGAACGCCACTTCCGTGTCTACCTATTGGGCCTTCTCTCTACGTGTTACTTAACAATTCAATTATACCAGACATAATACAATAAGGGTTTAGACCTGGTATTAGCAAGTTCATATAGTATCATCAAAAATGTCTGTCTGCCTCGCATCTACATGGGGACGTTAACGTAACATTATCGTTTCCGTCATTAATGCTTCTGTTCAACCATTGACAGAGGACGATCCTTGTGAGATAGACAACGGTGACTGCAACCACTACTGTACACCCACGGAAAGTCACGCTTATGCCTGCTCGTGCTACCCTGGCTACAACCTTGCTGCTGACGCTAAAACATGTACAGGTGAGATTGTTGAATAACTAAAACATGTACAGGTGAGATTGTTGAGTAACTAAAACATGTACAGGTGAGATTGTTGAATAACTAAAACATGTACAGGTGAGATTGTTGAATAACTAAAACATGTACAGGTGAGATTGTTGAATAACTAAAACATGTACAGGTGAGATTGTTGAATAACTAAAACATGTACAGGTGAGATTGTTGAATAACTAAAACATGTACAGGTGAGATTGTTGAATAACTAAAACATGTACAGGTGAGATTGTTGAATAACTAAAACATGTACAGGTGAGATTGTTGAATAACTAAAACATGTACCGGTGAGATTGTTGAATAACTAAAACATGTACAGGTGAGATTGTTGAATAACTAAAACATGTACCGGTGAGATTGTTGAATAACTAAAACATGTACAGGTGAGATTGTTGAATAACTAAAACATGTACAGGTGAGATTGTTGAATAACTAAAACATGTACAGGTGAGATTGTTGAATAACTAAAACATGTACAGGTGAGATTGTTGAATAACCAAAACATGTACAGGTGAGATTGTTGAATAACTAAAACATGTACAGGTGAGATTGTTGAATAACTAAAACATGTACAGGTGAGATTGTTGAATAACTAAAACATGTACAGGTGAGATTGTTGAATAACTAAAACATGTACAGGTGAGATTGTTGAATAACTAAAACATGTACAGGTGAGATTGTTGAATTACTAAAACATGTACAGGTGAGGTTGTTGACTATTAAATTTAGAAGGAAGGTTAGAATCATATATTTTTTTCTATTCTTATTCTTACCATGATCAGTTTGCTTTGTCTGAGTAGGCGTTAGTCTCCTCTCCCCATCATATAGCCTTTATAACACAGCCTTAGTCGTGTCTTACCACATGCTATCAATCAGGCAGTCGAGATTGTCACAGAAACTGAACCTGACATTTTTGTGTGGAAATTATCGATTGAAATTCGTAGAGGAAGGGAAGCTACTCATGATTTCCAATTGATCGTATTCGTCACTGGTTGTGTTCCATATACTGATGATTCTTTGGTCAATTTGGCCCACTTTTCGTCCGTGACTGTATGTGTAGGACGGCTGCTTTTATCCATAGAGGGTAGCTGCCATATAGCAATATAAACTATTATAACTATGTCAAGAGAAAGATTTCATAACGCAGGGCAATCACACCTAGTAAGCTGCCAGAAGTTGTAAAATAATTACTACGTATAACCGAAGTGTTCGGCTACCTAAGAACAGACATTACCATGCGTGTTTGAATACCAGGATTCCAGGTGTTCTACGACTATATTTTCGCGCATAATGTTCTCTCCTGCCGTCAACTTTCAAAGTTACACTGCAGGCGTAGTGTTACGCCAACAATATAGGGCCACAGCCGTACTCACCGACTGATCATTCTCTGAGCCGTCTTCTTGACTTCAGCCCATAGACTTTAGCCCATTGACTTCAGCCCATAGACTTTAGCCCATAGACTTTAGCCCATAGACTTCAGCCCATTGACTTCAGCCCATAGACTTCAGCTCATATACTTTAGCCCATAGACTTCAGCCCATTGACTTCAGCCCATAGACTTCGGCCCATTGACTTCAGCCCATAGACTTCAGCTGCGTAAATCTCTAGTTCCAATTTTCTTCGCCCTGTGTTTTCCTTCCCCTTCGTTCGTTCTGAAACTCCCAAACCATGAAAAGGGTTTTGCGAGTAGCAGAATGTAGTCCGGGGAACAGGATGCGGTGTGCCGTAATTTACAGTTTGACTGCGATATTTGCACCGTTTTGTCCGACACATCCGACTTCAGCATGACATTTTTTGGTTCTTGGTTAGCCTTCCTTCTTCGATCCCTTTTCCTTAGCCACTCTGTTGCTTTCCAGCCTGTTATCCAGAGTCACCACGTGGAGGTGGAGAAAGATAGTGTCAGCTCTGGGTCGTCTGCCCTGACTCTAGGGGTCAGCTCTGGGTCGTTAGCCCTGACTCTGGGGGTCAGCTCTGGGTCGTTAGCCCTGACTCTAGAGGTCAGCTCTGGGTCGTTAGCCCTGCCTCTGGGGGTCATCTCTGGGTCGTTAGCCATGACTCTGGAGGTCAGCTCTGGGTCATTAGCCCTGACTCTGGGGGTCAGCTCTGGGTCGTTAGCCCTGACTCTGGGGGTCAGCTCTGGGTCGTTAGCCCTGACTCTGGAGGTCAGCTCATGGGTCGTTAGCCCTGACTCTGGAGGTCAGCTCTGGGTCGTTAGCCCTGACTCTGGAGGTCAGCTCTGGGTCATTAGCCCTGACTCTGGAGGTCAGCTCTGGGTCGTTAGCCCTGACTCTGGTGGTGAGCTCTGGGTCGTTAGCCCTGACTCTGGAGGTCAGCTCTAGGTCGTTACCCTGGGGGTCAGCTCTGGGTCGTTAGCTCTGACTCTGGTGGTCAGCTCTGGGTCGTTAGTCTGGGGGTCAGCTCTGGGTCGTTAGCCCTGACTCTGGAGGTCAGCTCTGGGTCGTTAGCCCTTACTCTGGAGGTCAGCTCTGGATCGTTAGCCCTGACTCTGGAGGTCAGCTCTAGGTCGTTAGCCCTGATGCTGTGGGTCAGCTCTGGGTCGTTATACCTGACTCTGGGGGTCAGCTCTGGGTCGTTAGCCCTTACTCTGGAGGTCAGCTCTGGATCGTTAGCCCTTACTCTGGAGGTCAGCTCTGGATCGTTAGCCCTGACTCTGGAGGTCAGCTCTAGATCGTTAGCCCTGACTCTGGAGGTCAGCTCTGGGTCGTTAGCCCTGACTCTGGTGGTCAACTCTGCGTCGCTAGCCCTGACTCTGGAGGTCAGCTCTGGGTCGTTAGCCCTTACTCTGGAGGTCAGCTCTGGGTCGTTAGCCCTGACTCTGGGGGTCAGCTCTGGGTCGTTATACCTGACTCTGGGGGTCAGCTTTGCGTTGCTGACGTCTGCAGCTCATGCACTGCTCGGTATCTTGATACCACCACCACCTCACGCGTCGCTTGTCCGTTGAGCTTCAGTATCGTTTGAAGATGTGTCCACCAACTGACTACCTGCGGCCTGCTTACGGCATATTGCGTCCTGGCCCTTGGTTTTGAGAATCAGTTCTATCAGATCTCGTAGTTAGCCTCTGTTATCAGTTTTAAACGAGAATCAGGACAGTTGTTTCATATCTAGTAATAAGGGGACGGCGTGGTCTAGTGGTTAAGTGGCACGGCTCACAACCAGAAGGTGCTGGGTTCGATCCCCATCACAGCATCGGCCGTTACCCCGGGGAAGCAAACCCTTAGAAAATGCAGGAGGAAGCAGACCCTTACATAAAATGCATGCTGAAGTCGGATGCACTGGGCCGACAGGCGCAAAATAAAAACCACAGTGTAACGCACACACGCCATGGGGAATAGATAAATAAGGCGAACGCAAAAAAAAAAATAAAAAAAATAAAAATATCTAGTAATAAGCCTCGGATGTCAGTATCTATATGAGAATCATACAAGTAATATAGGATCTCGTAATGAGCCTGTTGTCGGTGATCTATGAGAATCAGGTCAGTAGATTGGTTTGTTCAGCGATCGCTGAAGAATCTGTGGCATATTTATGTCCGTATTTGGGGTCTTATCCTTAACCCAACCTATGAATTTGGAGGTTCGGTGTGTACATTTTATCTGACCTCTTGACCTGGTGACCTAGTTAACTTGCCATGAGCGCTTGACTTCCCCAACAGAGCTTATAGGTTCATCATGGCGAGCAAGCTTTCGTGCCAGCTCAAAGTATTGCGTACACTAGAAGAAAATTGAGTGCTAACACACCTAGAGTTCTGGGATAGAACATCTGCCGTGGTTGTCTGTTACAGCGAGGCTGGTACTTTGACTGGAGCATCACCTTTCAACCAAATACATAGATATCTTAGCTATATTAGGGCGCTTTTACTTTATTTGTCTGTATATTGCTGGCTTAAAAAAAATTGTTGTCTCTATTGTTATTTGTAAAGTGACATTCTGACGTCTGGGGTTACATTTAAGCTGCCATGTCTTCGTCTTTGGGAAAATCAGATTAGGGAGAGGTCAGATGGGGAGAGGACACTGGTCAGATGGAGAGAGGAGACTGGCGTTCGGTCAGGTGAGGTCAGGTGAGGTGGGGTGTTGTGGTTAACGTCTGGTAAGGTAGAGAGAGGAAACTGACGTTCGGTCAGGTGAGGTGGGGTGTGGAGGTTAACGTCTGGTCAGGTGGAGAGAGGGGACTGGCGTTCGGTCAGGTGAGGTGAGGTGGGGTGTGGCGGTTAACGTCTGGTCAGGTGGAGAGAAGGGACTGGCGTTTAGTCAGGTGAGGTGAGTTGGGGTGTGAAGGTTAACATCTGGTCAGGTGGAGAGAGGAGACGCGTTCGGTCAGGTCAGGTGAGGTGTGGAAGTTAACGTCTGGTCAGAGGGAGAGAGGACACTGGCGTTCGGTCAGGTGAGGTCAGGTGTAGAGGTTAACGTCTGGTAAGGTGGAGAGAGGGGACTGTCGTTCGGTCAGGGGAGGGGAGGTGGGGTGTGGAGATTAACGTCTGGTCAGAAGGAGAGAGGACACTGGCATTCGGTCAGTTGAGGTGGGGAGTGGAGATTAACTAAGCTTTGGTTCACCAACATATGCTGACCAAGACCACCAACCCCCCCTGACTTCCTTAGTTCTCCATGGAAATGAAAAATTCTGCTTTGCAGTCTGGCTAACGAGGCGGGGCATCGACGTGTTCCTCGAAGAAGTGAGCGACACGGAGATGTAACCAAGCGTGGCACAACCGCATGGAGGAGCTCGGTACACCTTCATCTGAATCTGATGACAACTACTGCAACTGGCCATACCAAGTCATTTACTATTTTTATCATCATCAGAACAATGCACGACTATTTTGTTCCCATGCACGATACCTTTTTCGACCAATCAGAAAGATTAAAATAATCAAACCAATGAAATATCGCATCAGTCGTTATATTTGAAGTATCGTATCGTTTAGGCAAAGCTAGCATTTGCTTTCGAATGAGAAAATTTCAAGAGAACTTTGGACCCTGGTCATTATGATATATAATATGACCCATAATACTTTTTTGAAAAAGCTGTTGCTATGTGTCAAATATTGTATTTTATCGTCGGTTTTCGGTATCTTCTTAAAGTAGGTCAACTTTAAAACAGGGGGTAGGGTGTTTATTATTAATTTTTAATTGTTAATAAGCTTGCAAAATAACATTATTTTATATGTAAACGATTCTATTAATGTCGAACTTCATAAAAATTAACAATTTGAAAAATCGATATTTTTCACCCAAAAAAAAATTTACTAAGCGCATGGCTCCTTAAAACATGCACATAATCAGATCTGCAGCGAACAACCTAAACATAATTCTTCTTCTTCTTCTCCTTCTCCTTCTTCTTCTTCTTCTTCTTCTTCTTCTTTTTCTTCTATGTCGTACGATTTAAGACGCCAACTTTAATGTCAGTATAAAAAGCAGCGGCGTGAATGAGGTAACATGTCTCTCCATGAAGCTTGCCTCGGAATGGAACGGGTTATCGTGAAATATGTCTTTCCTGTATCTTAAAAATGCATTATTCAACACTCATTACATTAAACAAAGTGTACACAATCTTATCTAAGTATGTGTATGTAGTCTTTTTCTTCTTCAGAGTTCTTCTTCTTCTTCTTCTTCTTCTTCGTACGCTGTCAGACGTCAACCTGCTTCAGAGTTCGTTCTGAACAAAGCAGATTGGGACATTCTGTTGTTGTTTACAGCGAGGCTGTGATATCTGCTCCTTTCAACTCGACACATCCGGTTTAAGCTGGCTTTTGTTTGGGAACGGCTTTTGCCTTCCTATTACGATCATTAATATCTAAGTCAGACTATACTTGTGTAGCCTGTTCCTATTGCCGCCTCTTGGAAACGTAGTAGGGTTCTGGTCAGCTGTGGTTCACTAACCCTGACTCAAGCATACAGTTTGCTGTCAGCGCGTTCACTGCTGCATTGTGGGCCTCCATAACAACGTATACACAAGCTGATATAACAATGTGGATCATGATACTGAGCAGCGCATGAGCTGCAGTGCTCAGCGGCCTATCGCTGACTACTAGCGTCAAGACCAGCAAACCAGAGCTGCCAAGACCCTTCTACACCTCCACGCGGTGATCCTAGATAACAGGGTGCAACAGAGCAGACTGGCTAAGGAGAAGGGATCTAAGAGAAAGCTAACCTGGTACTAAGAAAATGGACTGAGGGGTGCAAATATTGCAGTCAATCTGTAAACTACGACACAACGCACACCGTTCTCTGGATTACATTCTGCTGCTTTCCCTTTTCAGGGCTTGGCATCGGGAGATTGAGAACGAACAAAGCCAAGTCATATAACAATGTATGTAATAGCCAAGAACAAACACTTTTATACCAAGGGAAGTAACAACATTACTTGAATTTGACACATTCTGTAAATTCCAACATTTTAAAGTTACTATTTATGTCTCCCTTGTAATTTGAACATTTCACAAGGTTTCGTCTTCTTGTAATAAATAATAATTGTCCATCGCAAGCAAATATGGTGACAGGGTCAGACATGTGTATTCAAATGCGACAGTATATGACTACAGTATATGACTATCCTAGTGCTAGACACTTTACCGCAAGTTGGGCACACCTGGACAGTATTAGTAATTGGGCCGTCTTGGATTATATCCTTTCATGCAGCTCACTTTTTTCTGCACCTCGGTAATGATTTCTTCTCCCCGATAAGAGCCCAGTGTGACGGCAGTGCGCCAGGCTGAGCGGCTCAGAGCAAGCAGCTCACAGGGTGCGGCATCAGTGAGGAAACTGTTTACAGTTACATACACACATACACACATATATACATACACATACATACAGATATACATATATATATATATATATATATATATATATAGATATATATATACACACACATATATATATATATATATATATATACACACATATATACATACACATATACATACACATATGCATACACATATGCATGCTCATAAACAGACACATATACATACACAGATAGATGCACACACACATATACATGCACATACACAGATTCATTCACATAGAAATACGCATATACATACACATATCCATACACATATACATACATACACACATACATACACACATACATACACATACACATATACATATAGATATACATACACAGATACATACACATATACATATAGATATACATACACAGTTACATAAACATATACATATAGATATACATACACAGTTACATACACAGATACATATAGATATATATACACATATACATACATAGACACATACACACACATATACATACATACAGATATACATACACACATATACATACACACATATACATACACATATACACAAACATTCACGATCATAAGCACAATGGCACGAATGCACTCCTGTGCCTTTACCTCCAATCCCTTCGACTTGTCATTGCCTAGACAGTCACCTAGATTAATTTACAAAATAATCTGAGTTCGTTGTTATTCGTCAATTTATATCGTATCTTTGTGCTTCGTGATTACGCCGACACAAATGGCTCCGATTGTTAACATTTCCATCATGACATTTTTCTTAAATGAGCACTTCCAGGAATTATTGTAATTTTCTCGGTCTTTGCAATCACCAGACGCCAATGAATGCGCCATTAACAACGGCAATTGTGAGCAGGATTGTTTTAACACGGATGGAAGCTACTTCTGCGCGTGCAGGTCTGGATTTGTGCCAAAAGGATCCAAGTGCCTGGGTAAGTTCCTGCTCTTGAAATTACAATCTTTGTCTTGTGCCTCAGGGTGCTACAACTGTTTGTCACGTTCCCGGAAGATAAATTCATATTTCGACGGAAACTATGAGCATTCCCTTCTGGTCCCCAGACCAAAACTAAGATTGTACACTTCTTCTTCTTCTTCTTCTTCTTCTTCTTCTTCTTCTTCTTATTCTTCTTCTTTTTTCTCTGCCTACTGCTACTCCTCCTCCTTTTCATTCGTTTTTCTCTTCGTCTCGTCTTCTTTCTCTTCTTCCTCCTCCTCATTATTATTATCATTCTTCATCTTCTTCGCCTTCTTCTTCAGTGTTTGTATTGAAGAGGACATTGTGACCTAATGTCGTGACTGATAGGAAGGCTGCGATATTTGCACCTTTCAATTTTAGCACGACAGATTTGGAACCGGGTTCTCCTTCCTTCTGTGATCCTTATTCCCTTAGAAAGACTACACAAATGCAGCCTGTCTCCAGGACCACCACTACGAGACTGAATAGAGTTTTGGTCAGCTATGTTTCGCTGACCCTGACACAAACAGCCGGCTATGAGTTTTCTGACTGCTATCAACTCATTCACAACTGCACCTGTTACTCGCAGACTGTCTATTCTATGTGTTGATGAGTTTAGTTTCATTAAACGTAAAAAAATTATAATGACAATATTAATAATATTAAAAATAATTGTAATAATAATTTAAATAATAGTAATAACGGTAATAGTAACAGTAATAACAATTGTAATAATAATAAACTTTAATTGTAATAATAGTAGCAGCAGTCTTAGTCGTCCTGTACATCTACAGAGGCAGATGCCCCTGTGCAAGTCCCACCTCTGGTATGAGCTGGATGTAGCTGGGAGAACGATTTCCTGCTTAGCAGGCTAGGCTCGAGCAGCTTAATACTTTGCAGCGTTGGGAGAAGCGCTTACGAAGGTTGGTTAACCAATGTGCGAGTCCATCTTAATAGACTCAAACTCTAGAGCAAAGTAGACCCGCAACCTGGTAGGCGCCACCGCTGCTGCTCTAAACAAACCACTTAACCCTGACCGGTGTTATGCCATGTCACACAGCTAGTCGCCTCTAACGACATGCTCTCTGTGGGACAGTGGTGCTATTCTTGTCATACACAAAGACCCCATCGGAACACTCGGGCAATAAGTAGTAGCAGTAATAACAGTACCATTTACAATAATAACAAAACCAGTAACAGTGACTAGGAAGCACGTGCAAGTCATCCGCCCGTCAATCGAATTGCGCAATAGAAAAGAAACAAGAGATTAATGATAAGAAATCCTCCCTTCTCGTACCCATCCTCTTTGCATTCTTTCCCTGTCCGTTACTCCCTGATTTCCTTGACGCGGGTTTTTGATCCCACATCTTGTCCAACCAACCAGACTCTTCATATTCCACCAGAAGAGTGTATTTCTATTTTCTGATGAAATTTGTTTTTCTGAAGTTATCCTACAATGACGCCATAATCATATGGAATGTGTAACGAAAGATTAATTCTAATTTTAAACGTGAAATTTTAATTTAAATAATCTTGGGACGCCTTTAGGATTTGAACCACGGATCTCTTGTGCCATAGGCAAGGATCACACGCTCAGATCATAGTGACGATTAAAAACAAAGTTTCGCAAAGAAGTATATATTGTTTGTTTATTTTGATTATACAGACAGTTAGAAACACTTTTCATTTCTAACAACAACGACCTCGCATTACTGATTACAAAGAAGGGAACTCGCTCTACGGCTATGCAAATTTGATTATGCTTACAGTTGGAAAACAAACAAACCGCAGCTATTTTCCCATCTCAGCTATTTATCGTATTCTGAAGTTATACGAAAATGTCGTCATAAATTGAATGTATTGATTAGATTTTAAATAAAGAAATAAAGAAATTAATATGCGGTGAAATAAACAAACCGCAGCTGTTTTCCGTCTCAAATGCCTGTTTTTTTCTGCTAAAGTCCGAAAATGAGGTCATAAAAGAATGCCATGTTTAGATCAGATTTTAGACAGAAAATTGAAAGGAAAAAATATTACCGCTCGATCGGGTAATTAACCCTGGACCTTGACATATCGCACTGAAAGCGTGAATCACGTGATTCTAACAGTCAATCAAATGACTGTGGATATACGGGTTTTAATAGTATAATAACAATAATAATGATAACAATGGTATTTAATAATATTAAAAATCATAATTAAAAGTGTCTTCTTAGCCACTCGTCGTCTATGATATACCTCTACACCTCTGGGTAGACGAGAGAGGACAAAGAAAACGATGATAACATGTAATAATAATTATTATTAATATAACGTTTAAATAAAATCAACTATTTGAGGCTTTGAGACATCTTATTTGATAGATTTTATTGTAGACGACTTGCAGCTGTGTCTTTCTATTATTAGAAGTCACCCTCATCATGTGCCAAATCATTTGGCGAGAACAGTCAATCCTTTCCGTAATGTATTCTTTCAGCAATTTCAGCACTTTGGTTGCTCATTATTATTTTTATCCGTTTTGTAACGGGAACCAAGATCTGTTATCTCAATTGCTCACATCAATTGTGTCCATTTTGTCACAAGGTTTCCCAGTCTATCTATTCGTAGAACATGTGCAATAAACATCCTGTCAAACTATTCTAAGTATGTGTGCAATGAACATCCAATCAAACTATTCTACGTATGTGTGCTATGAAGATCCACGGTTTTATTTTGACTCAGCTATTGTTGATTGCTTGATATTGTTTTTTTATTTAATATATTTTCATTATACTTCTTTACTCTCCAATACGCAGTTGTTAGTGCACAGGATGCACAGCCGAGCGATCTAGGTTCGATTTTCAGTTTATGCTGAATATTGTATCGATTGCAAACGGTTCTGGTGTCGATCCAGTCTCAAAGAGTGTGTACCAGTTGAATTTTGGGAAGAGAAAGGAGGCCGGCGTGATGATGGCCCCTAAAATGCCACTGGTCCAGAAATGTTGGCCTAGCACCACACTCTCAATATGTCACTGACTTGTTAACCGAATTCATCTTTAAATATGTACATATCATTCGTCTCAGAAATCAAGCTTAGGATGCTGCAAGCCGATTCTATGAATTACTCCTTCCCAAGGACTCAATCCATACCGTAATATTTTTACACTGTAAAACATTTTCTCTATCTCCCTTCACGTCCTGTTATCAACTGCTTCAATACCATCATTTCTGCTATCACGAAAACATCTTCACATCAGTAGAGATCCCAGCTATCTTTGAACAGCATACCAGCTATTCTCCAACAACATCCCAACTATCCTGCAACAACATCCCAGCTTTCCTCCAACAACATCCCAGCTTTCCTCCAACAACATCCCAGCTTTCCTCCAACAACATCCCAGCTTTCCTCCAACAACATCCCAGCTTTCCTCCAACAACATCCCAGCTTTCCTCCAACAACATCCCAGCTTTCCTCCAACAACATCCCAGCTTTTCTCCAACAACATCCCAGCTGTCCTACAAACATCCCAGCTATTCTTCAACAACATCGATCTATCCTCCAACAACATCGATCTATCCTCCGACATCCCAGCTATCCTCCAACAACATCGATCTATCCTCCAACAACATCGATCTATCCTCCAACAACATCCATCTATCCTCCAACAACATCGATCTATCCTCCAACAACATCCATATATCCTCCAACAACATCCATCTATCCTCCAACAACATCCATCTATCCTCCAACAACATCGATCTATCCTCCAACAACATCCATATATCCTCCAACAACATCCATCTATCCTCCAACAACATCCATCTATCCTCCAACAACATCCATCTATCCTCCAACAACATCCATATATCCTCCTACAAACATCCCAGCTATCCTCCAACAACATCCCAGCTATCCTCCAACAACATCCAGCTATCCTCCAACAACATCCCAGCTATCCTCCAACAACATCCATCTATCCTCCAACAACATCCCAGCTATCCTCCAACAACATCCCAGCTATCCTCCAACAACATCCCAGCTATCCTCCAACAACATCCCGGCTATCTTACAACACCATCCTAGATATTCTACCAGCATCCTAGGTGCCCTAAAACAACATCACACCACTAACTCTCGATCGCATGGACTTCTGACTACAGTAACTCTACTACCATCACCCTACCGTCTCCCTTCACCAGATGAAGTCAAAAAAGAGCTTCTAGATTTTTCTAATTGTTGAATGCGCCTCGTAGATACCTAGCTATGACAACAACATAATGTTTATTCATCTGACAACATAATGTTTATTCAACCGACAACATAATGTTTATTTATCTGACAACATAATGTTTATTCACCTGCCAACATAATGTTTATTCATCTGACAACAACATAATGTTTATTCAACTGACAACATAATGTTTATTCATCTGACACCAACATAATGTATATTCATCTGACAACAACATAAAGTTTATTCATCTGACAACATAATGTTTATTCACATGACAATATCATGTTTATTCATCTCACAACAACATAATGTTTATTCCTCTCACAACAAAATAATGTTTATTATTTACTGGTTTTATGTATCACTTTGACTACGGTGTTTATTCACCATTACGATTTATAGGACTGAGAAATAAAGGCGATTGGTCCCTGTAGTTGTTTAGTAGTGTACAGGCTAATTCTTTATTTTACCTCAGTTAGATGTTTGAAAAAATATGCTGCGCCTTTCTGATGTTTTGACCCCACGTCTCGTTGGTTAGCAGACACGTATTCAAACCATTCGGATACCCGGACCTCGCTTTCGTTCTTTACTTTCACATCAACATCCGTAAAAGCTAACTAAAGGTAGTTGTACTGGCTACCTCATCGTGCAAAGAAAATTGCTACAGCAACCACTACTGCAAGAGCAAGCATTGTCCTCCTCCACAGCTTTCTGAAGGAGGCCGATTGTAGTAGTGACTATGCTCCGGCTGGGGTGAAACAGAACACGTTTGTCGATACAACATCTAGGACACATAGGTTCTACAGTTTTTCTATTTTGTTTAATCTAGACCAGGAAAATGAATCGATTTCTAAGAAGTGTTCTGCGATATTGAACTAATATCTTATAAAACATTTCAGTTTGTGTTTACCCATACTCCTCAAATTGTATGTATTTTCAAGAAAAAAGGTTATGCGGAACATTTGGCTTGTTGAAATAATGTTGCAATAATGTTAATGTCGGATAATATTTGCTGAGTGTTATCGTGCTGAGGAAACATTTTCCCAAATGAGATCATTATAAGCTCGGAACTATATACGTATAGTCTAGGACAATCGGTATTATTGTTTTGTTGTGTTTTTATGGTGTTTGAAGCAACTCATGCTAAATTCAGTTCTCATATCGAAGTTTCTTTGCTAACTTGTTAGTGGCTCCTCTTACACCACAAAGTTTACTTGAGACTTTAGGCTTAGGTTCTTCTGGCTGTAGTGCAATGCGAGGGGTCTCATAAACTTCGCAATAATAGGCATTACAGTATCGATCCCGACCTCGTCCCACAGTCTGCTTCCAGGGAGTCGGCGTGTGAGTGAGGTGGGAGCGTGATCATGTTTCACCCGACACTGATGCTACTCAACTTACTCTACTTCAAGAAGTTTGTAAAATCATTTCCAATTCCCCACAATTATTGCGTATTTCCAAGAGAAAAGCAGTTTCTGCGAAACACTGACGTAATCCATTTACTGTTGTAATATTCCTAATATCGGAAAATCTTCCCGGAATGTTTCTACCCCGAAGTAATATTTCCACAACTAAGAACATAAAAACACGAAACTCTGAACTCAACGTTTGTCAAGGACACATTGTGTTTTATGAAAACCTAGCGGACTTTCCGGGTCAGTTATAAATAGATCGAGAAAATAATAATCGATTCTTTCCGATTTAGGTTATCGGGTTTTTCCTGTGTTGTCGAGTATTAGTTTCATCACATAATGTCGATAATTACGAAGTATATATCACATAGAAAGTTGTACAGTTAGCAAGCCTGCACCATAGTATTTGTTGAACTTTATACTGTAGTAGTTCATGTATCAAGCTGTGTTTAGATGAAGGAGATGCTAGGACCATGGACAACAGTATATAGTTGCCGTTACTAAACTCCGTGATGTCGCGCGATGTTATCATTTCCAAATAGGGGGCATAGGATTCCAAATTGTTTGGGGTGGGAGCTGAAGTGATGTTATTTTGGTTTCGAATTATATCTTTCTATCACCAAATTTCTTTCTCTCTCTCTTTCTCTGTCTATTCTTCCCTCTTTCTCCTCCATTCTTTCCCTCTCACTTTTTCCCTGCCCCTCTTTCCCCCACTTCCTCTTTTTCTCTCCCTTCTTCTCCTTCCGTCTCCTCCTTACCTCTGTATTCTTCCGGTCTTCCTCTTTTTTCCTCTCAAACTCCTCCCTCTGTATCTTAACCTCCTGTCTGTTTTCCATTTTTTAAACTGCTACCTTTCCACCTTCCTCGTTCTATCCCCCTCACGGTATCCCTACATCTCTTCCTCGCTCACTCCATCTCTTTCTCAATAACATTTCCTCCCACCGTATTTCCCTCCATCTCCTCCATCTCCTTCTCCTCCCGTTCACCCCCTTGAATGATCATTCCTCTCTATCTATCCCTATATTTATTGCTATTTCTCCTTCTCTCTTTCCTCTCTTTTCCTATCTAGTTCTCCCTTCCATCTCTGTCCTCTCTCCCCCTTCCTCCCTCTCTCCTGTCTCAGTCTCGCTATATTTGTTTTCTCTCTCTCTGTATCTCTGTCCTCCCCCCCCCTTTCTCTTACACTCCTTCACTGTCTTTATCTTGTAACCCTTCCCTTTTTATGACTCACATTCTTAACTACATCATTTTCGGCTTTTTTTGCCCACCTGCTTCTTGAAAAAGATAAAAACCCATTGATTTAATTTCTTCATAAGACGATTAACCCAAATATAAGGCTCAAATTGATTTCCACTCGTGCATCACACACATATAAAAACACAGACATAAGTACACACACACACATATATACACAAACATGTACACTCACACACATCCATACACACACACACAATCACACACACAATGACCCGAACATGAAATGAACACAACGCGTCCTTGACTTCTGTTTCTCCGTATTAACTTCCCTACCAAAGTCCATTTCCTCGCTGTGAGCGCGGGACGAATGTCAAACAGTAGCACGAGGGAAATTCCGGGATATATTTCAGCAGTAGAACAGCAAGCAGCGCGTGGAAATGAGCACGCGGGATTGCCGTCGGCTGAACCATGTTCTCTTACAGGTGTCGAACATATAATAATAGGTGGGTCATGGTGACACTTGCGATGACCGGTTATCTGTTGTTTCGGTATAAATATATATATAATACCACGAATAAAGAGAAGGTCGAGGTAAACAAATAGTACGGTAAAAAGACCATTTTGACAAGGGAACATCTGTCTCAAGATGTTATTAACGGTCGGTTGAAATTTAACAAAAAATGTGTTTGGTAACACACTGTTTTAATTATTTCTTGACATTGTTGCATGGATCTTCTGCTCCAGTCCGTAAGACACTTCACCGATTCTTATCCTCTATAATAGTCCTAGTCGACAAACATCATTTGTGACTATCTTTACAACAATCAAATTCCCCACGCGTTCAGGAATTCTATTCTAAACAATCGTTCTAATTATGTTTATTAACATAAAAATATATATGGTTAGTCAAAAATAAAAGATGAATTGCACAGAATATATTATGAACGTATAGTGATATTCTTTCAATCTAGCTATTTCTTCATCATCTTCTTCTTCTTCTTCTTCTTCTTCTTCTTCTTCTGCTTCTTCTTTGTTCGTTCTCAATCTCCCACTACCAAACTCTGAAAGGGCTTAAGTAGCAGAATGTAGTCCAGAGAACGGAGTGCGTTGTGTCGAAGTTTACAGCTTGCTGCGATATTTGCACCTTTCGGTCCAACACATCCGACTTCAGCAAGCATTTTTTTAGTACCGAGTTAGCATTCCCTCTTCGATCCCTTCTCCTTAGCCAGTCTGACCTGCTGCAGCATGTTATCCAGGATCACCGCGTGGAGGTGTAGAAGGGTCTTGGCAGCTCTGGTTCTCTGACCCTGACGCTAGCAGTCAGCTATGGGTCGCAGACCACTACAGCTCATGCGCTAATCAGCATTTTGATCCCCAATCTAGCTATTTGAGAATTACAGAACACACACAATCGTGACTCCCTTTAACGTTCGTAACCCATATTGATTCTCCTTCCGTCAGATAAACAGCAAATTATTTTTTATAATAGGACTTATTTTTCTATTAATTTATGTGTAGTCTGATATCAATATTTGTTCTCTGACTTGGCTTTTAATATTTAGTCTGTGACTCCATATTTAATATCGGTTCTTGATAAATAGTTGCTGGGTAATTACGCCGTAATTTAACCAAAACAAAAGAAATATATATTTTTAGCACCGAATTATTTGATGAAGTGTCTTCCCAGAAAGTCAAATTTTAACAGTTTTGGGTGTCAAACATGTTGCGAGACTGGACAAGAATTTCTGCTCCCGCTTATTTCTGCTGTTTTAGCAATGAATTTCTTGACTCTGTCAACGTTGGTCCATGATAAGGAAAGTAGCACCCAGTTCCTACAGCAGCATGGCATTATCCAGGTTGTTTGATGATATAATAATAACCATGTGATATAATCCTAACTCTAACTCTAACCATAACCCTCAACCTAACATAACCTTAATCCTAGCCCTAACACTAAACCTGACCCTAAACTTAACCATAACCCTAAACCTAATCCTGACCATAACCCTAACCGAACCCTAACCCTAAACCAAACCATAACCATAAACCAAACCACATCACTAAAACTTAACCAAATCCCAACCCTAACAATAAACCCTTCGCAAAACTTATAATAACCCTTTTTTATACACTTCTATTTTTATCCTTACTAATGCATTTAAAGTAAAATTATATCGACATGTCCTCACCTTAACCCAAAATGGAATGACCAGTAGCGAACGATGGGAACCCATGGAACTCTGTTTGGGGTGAATGTAAGACCTAAGACTCGCTTTGTGTTCACAGACCCTCGTCGCTGTCTCAGCTGTCCGAACGAGACTTTTGTCTGCCTGTCTATCATCATCTTCTGCTTCCTTCTATCAACCATCTCTGTTGAGACCACTTCCTTCTATCAACATCTGTGTTGAGTCTGCTTCCCTTTATCAACCATCTATGTTGAGTCCCCTTCCTTCTATCAACCATCTCTGTTGAGACCGCTTCCTTCTATCAACATCTGTGTTGAGTCTGCTTCCCTTTATCAACCATCTATGTTGAGTCTGCTTCCTTTTATCAACATCTGTATTGAGTCTGCTTCCTTCTATCAACATATGTGTTGAGTCCCCTTCCTTCTATCAACCATCTGTATTGAGTCTGCTTCCTTCTATCAACATATGTGTTGAGTCTGCTTCCCTCTATCAACCATCTGTGTTGAGTCCCCTTCCTTCTATCAACCATCTCTGTTGAGACCGCTTCCTTCTATCAACATCTGTATTGAGTCTGCTTCCTTCTATCAACCACCTGTGTAGAGACCGTTTCCTTCTATTTACCATCTCTGTTGAGACCGTTTCCTTCTATCAACATCCATGTTGAGTCCACTTCCTTCTATCAACCATATGTGTTGAGACCGTTTCCTTCTATCAACCATCTGTGTTGAGTCCACATCCTTTTATCAACTATTTCTTTTTCACATCTGCTCTCTCGTCTCTCAAATCGTCCATTAAGGTCTCTCTCTCTGTCTCTCTCTCTCTCTCTCTCTCTCTCTCTCTCTCTCTCTGACCTCATCTTTACAGTCCACTTTCTTGTTCTCCTCCGCTCTCTCGTCTTTAAAACCGCCCATTAAGGTCTCTCACTCTTTCTGTCTCTGTCTGTCTCTCTCTCTCTCTCTCTCTCTCTCTCTCTCTCTCTGACCTACTCTTCACGGACTGATTTCTCGTTCTCCTGCGTGTGTGTATGATGTATCTTTAATATGTGCCACTATATCAGTTTTGCAGTACACTAGTTTTGCTAATCGCTTCTGTACTGGGAGAAGGGGGTCATACCGAGACAATCCTGGAACATGATCAGTCAAACTGGACACGAAATGATTGCGTGTTATCACGTTCATGTCAGATTCTTGCTATTAGTCTTTTGGACTTTCTAGACCCCTACATTTTTATGTCCGTCAATCACGTCCTCGATTTTCCTACATTCTGTTTTTTGTCTTTATTTCCCAGTAACCTCCGCTCCTACCTCCACCTCCTGTTCACTGATTGGTTGAATAGTTTTCACTACGACTTGACCAATACAAAACTATACATTCTCTTTCGCCTCTGTTACGGGCCAAACCAATTCACATACTTTAGTAAAACGCGTATCGCAGTTGTTAGCGCGCTGGCTTCGCATCTGAGTGGTCCTGGGTTTATTCCCCAGTTGAGGCGGTAATGTTTTTTTCAGACCGCAATGGCTCCCGGGAAGTAAAAGCGGCGAGGGAGAGGAGATGGCTACCACCCTCATATAGCCGAGCCTTTGAAATGTGAGATCGCTAACACCTCACACCACTCCGGCAGTAATTCTATGGGATTAAGAGAGAGAAGAGAGTAAAAGAAGCACTGTGCATTTTTACCGTCCGATCATCTGTCACGAGGAATATATTAGCTTTCAAGTTTCTAATTGAAGAAATTATTCTTCAAAAGGGTACAGCTGTCCTATAGTAGAAATGTCGATTCTTTCGTCAATAAAAAGTAACTTTGGTCACGGCCAGTCTGTCTTGTTCCAAACTGTACTGCCCTAAAACGGTGTTTCTCGTGACCTGGGAAAATATTCTGCCTATCCATTCTGCGATCGAACTTCTGTCTTCAGTAAATACATAATCCTTCTTTGGAATATTTACGATAAGTACAAAGCGAAAATGAGGTGCTATAGAAAACACCTAAATGTTACATATAAAGATCGTGTCACGAACGTAGAAATCCGTCAGAGAGATGAAGACGCTATTGGTCCTTTGGAAGATCTGTTCACAGCTGTCAAAAGCCGAAAGATGGCCTGGTGCGGTGATGGCCACAAACGGAATTACCAACGCGATACTCTTTGGTTCCGTACCGGGACAGAGAGGGCGAGGACGTCCAAGGAAGAGATGGGTGGACAACATCACTGAGTGGTCAGGCCTTCGTCCCTGTGAGATACGTCGGGCGGCGACAGACAGAGAGGGATGGCGTGGGATTTTCATGTCTTCATGTGTGCCCCAACGACCTGATGGGTTATGGAATGAACTGAACTGAACTGAACTGAACAAAGCGAATAGAAAGGTCATGGCTCTTGACTATTCAAGAAAGGAGGAACGATGGGGTGTACACTGGAATATAGCGATTGGTAGGGACAGCTTTCTCACAAATGGTGCCTGAGTTACAAATAATGGAATCACTGTAAGAAGTTATTGCTACATGATTGTAAGGTTTAACCGAATCAACTTCTTTCAAAGCTCCATTCGTTAAAGAATAGGTTAAACACTGCATTTAGTTCACATAACCAGACTTAGTACAATGACGTCTCTAACACTTCATCCAAGACGGTCGTTTCTGATGGCACTTAGTTTTTACTTGACCAGTTTTTATACGAGCTAGGCGCAGTGTTGGACGTATACTTCGCCACAGGGGGTGACACGGTTAAACAAAAGGAACCAGTTTTTAGGTGAACCAGATGCAATGTAGGATGTATACCTGGAGTTCTTTCTTTCTGTTTTGTATGTCCTGCTTGTGCCTTCCAGCGTCAGGTTATGAATAGGTTTCTTGAAAGGGCTCTAGTATGGTCTTGTGCCTTTCAGCGTCAGGTTATGAAGAGGTTTCTTGACAGGGCCCTAGTATGGGCTGGTGCCTTTCAGCGTCAGGATATGAAGAGGTATCTTGAGAGGGCCCTAGTATGTGCTTGTGCCTTTCAGCGTCATGTTATTAAGAGGTTTCTTGACCAGGCCCTAGTATATGCTTGTGCCTTTGAGCGTTTCTTGAGAGGGCCCTAGTATGTGCGTGTGCCTTTCAGCGTCAGGTTATGAAGAGGTTTCTTGACAGGGCCCTAGTTTATGCTTGTGCCTTTGAGCGTTTCTTGAGAGGACCCTAGTATGTGCTTGTGCCTTTCAGCGTCAGGTTGTGAAGCGGTTTCTTGCGAGAGCCCTTGTATGTGCCTGTGCCTTTCAGCGTCAAGTTGTGAAGCGGTTTTTTGCGAGAGCCCTTGTATGTGCTTCTGCCTTTCAGCGTCAAGTTGTGAAGCGGTTTCTTGCGAGAGCCCTTGTATGTGCGTGTGCCTTTCAGCGTCAAGTTGTGAAGCGGTTTCTTGCGAGAGCCCTAGTATGTGCTTGTGCCTTTCAGCGTCAGGTTGTGAAGCGGTTTCTTGCGAGAGCCCTTGTATGTGCTTGTGCCTTTCAGCGTCAAGTTGTGAAGCGGTTTCTTGCGAGAGCCCTTGTATGTGCTTCGTACGAGCTCCACTTCTACTCTTCTCTGCTATCCATTTTTTTCGTGAGCGGCCCTTTGATGTGTATCTATTGCATCTGTATAACAAATGATTATGAGGGATACTCTCTGGTGTTTGACGTGTCACGTGGCCGAACCATTTGGTTTGCTGTCTCTTGATGAGGCCTAGCACTGATGCTGTACCCACTTGTCTTTTAATACACCGTTTCTGATTCTATCCATTGTTGTTACTCCCAGACTCGGGTTAAATTGATTAATAAAAAACAAAATGCAGTCATCTGCAAAGCGAGGTAACAGCAATACTTGTATCATAGTGAAGTTGCCAGCCCCATGCAGAAATTTCTGTAGTCAGATCTTGCAATGTTAACGGAATGAAACAATTGGACTTTTCTATTTGCCCGCCTGTGGATTCTCCGAGTATCAACAGTATCGTGGATATTAGTGTGTTTGACAGTGGCGATCAACATCTACACTCCAAGTAAAGCATAGAGCCACCACTATATTTGACCCGTTTACAGGAAACCTGTGTCCCACAATTTGCAGTGATAGTCTCGAAAACATTGGTTATACGTCACGAGATTGCTAGTGTCATGCACAACCCTATTTAATCGTTGTAAAAGAACATGTTTGGAAAGTTACAGTTGTTCTTTTCATTCCATTCCAAGTGCCACTCGGATAACACTAGGGGGGCATTAGAGATTAGTCACTTTTATATCTAATTCACTTGAGAATATGAGGAGGAGATCTTCTTCTACTTTTTCTTCTTCTTCGTATTCTTCTTCATCTTCTTTTACCTTCTTTTTTTCTTCTTTAACTGTCTTCTTATTCTTATTCTTGTTTTTCTTGTTCTTATCCCTCTTGTGTTTCTTGTTCTTCTTCCTATTCTTCTTCTTCTTCTTCTTCTTCTTTTTTTTCTTCTTCTTCTTCTTCTTCTTCTTCTTCTTCTTCTTCTTCTTCTTCTTCTTCTTCTTCTTCTTCTTCTTCTTCTTTTTCTTCTTCTTCTTCTGCTTCTTTTTTTTCTTCTTCTTCTTCTTCTTCTTCTTTTTCTTTTTTTTCTTCTTCTTCTTCTTCTTTTTTCTTCTTCTTCTTCTTCTTCTTCTTCTTTTTTTTCTTCTTCTTCTTCTTCTTCTTCTTCTTCTTCTTTTTTTTTTTTTTTTCTTCTTCTTCTTCTTCTTCTTCCTCTTCCTCTTCTTCTTCTTCTTCTTTTCCATGTTGTCCTTCTCTATCTCCTTCTTATTCTTTTTATTCTTCTTTTCCTTCCTCTTCTTCTTCATCATCTTCTTTTTCTTTTCGATCTTTTTCTTCTTTTTTTTTTTCTCCTTTTTCTTTTTCTTTTTCTTCTCTTCTTCATTTTCTTCTTTTTCTGTTTCTTCTTTTACCTTCTTCTTCTTTTTCACCTTTTATCTTTTTCTTCTTGTTCTTCTCTTTCTTCTCCTTCTTCTTTTTCTGTTTTTACTTTTTTCTTGTTCTTCTTTATCTTCTTCTTCTTCCTTTATCGTCTACTGATTCTTCTTCACTTTATTTTTCTTTTTCGACCTTCGTCCTGATTTGACGTTTGCGACGTTTGCCGGGCATAAACCGGTTTCAGCATGGTCGTTTTGGGGATCGCGTTTTTCCTCCCTTTCGATCCAACATCGGTTAACCAGCCAGTCTGCACGGTTGCAGTCTGTTTCCAGAGCCATCACGTTGAGTTTGATTCATGTCTTTGTCAGTTATGATATACTGAAGCGCCCTTAGCTATAGAAGACTCAACACTTTTTGAAAAGTTGACCTAAAACATTTACACGAAACTAGTCGATAAGACACACATTAATGTGAGAACAAAAATCGACATCTATGATACATGCACAAACAAGCCCCCACAATTTATTCAAGTACATTAGTCAGTTAAAGATAAGAAAGCTTTTTGGACAATCTGAAAGGATAAGTCTTTCTATAAACGGAAGGCGTATCCCTTTAGGGGTGAATAATAATTTATATTCATTAGAATATGTAGACCGGACCTAACTTCTTCTTCTTCTTCTTCTTCTTCGTACACTGTCAGACGTCAACTTGAATTTGTTCGAATAAAGCAGCGGTCATCCTGAGGCTGTTGACACTGCCATAGAGCTTGTCTAGTGTTGGCACTGGTGATGGCCACATGTGCTTGCTCTGGTCAGATGTTCAGCGGTCATTTTCCCTGTACCACAGGTGCATTCGTCAGTGCCACATATCTTCAGTTTATTGAATAGATGGTACCTCAGTCTGTTGTGGCCTGTGCGGAGTCTGAAGACCACGACCTGCTCTCCTGTTCAACTGGTAATATGCATCATTTTTTGTGTAGCCAGTATGTTCTGTTTCCCATTTGGCTATGTATCTGGCTCTAATAAACCTTTTGGACTCTTCGTAGATCACACTAGAATCTGGTTGTGGTAGTCTTGTACCTTCTTTTGCCAGTCTGTCTGCCTCCTCGTTGCCTTGGATGTTACAGTGGGATGGAACCCACTGTACCACTACTCTTTTTTGGTGCGGACTGCTGGCATAGTTGACAGAGTACTGCTCTTAAATCATTGTTCAGTATTTTTCTAGCTTTTTAGTGCTGTAACCACGGCCAGGTCATCTGTAAACAGGACTATCTGGCTTTCATTGCTTTCGTCTGTCAGCATTGCTTTTACTGCAGCCTTCAGTGCCTCTGCCTCCGCTCTGAAATTGCTTGAGAATTTTCCAGTTGCCACTGACAGTGTTATTTTTCTACCATTTGTTAGGCTCCTCCCCCTCCATTCTGTGTTGTGTTTGTTACAGAACCATCGGTGTATGCATTGGTCCAGTCCATGCTTGGGTAGTTTTCCGCTATATACCTCAGGGTTATGTCTCTTCTTTCTTTTTCAGTCTGGCTGTTCTTGTTTCCATTACCTGGTATATTTTCTAGCACCTACGGCATGATATGTTGCTTCCATGTGGGTTTGCGTACAGTAGGGATGGGCTTTCGTGTTGTTGTTGTGTTCATAGGGTCTTGGCTCATCTTTGCTTTGGCTATTTCTGCAAAGTGTCTCCGCTTTAGTTTCTTTTTTCCAAATGTATTTAGTCTCTGATGCTTTGGATGGTCTGTCAGTCTTCTGAGTTTCTCTGCTTGCTGCTGGGCTCTGCAGTCTCTTCTGTCGGTCATGGATTGCAGATCGGTAATCCTTTCAAGTTCTACAATTGGCGTTGACTTCATACCTCCTGTTATAACTCTCATGGCTTGGTTTTGAAGTTTGCTAATTTTCTCAAAGTTCGCCTTTGCTGATGTTGCCCATGCCGCAATGCCATACTCGAGAACTGGTCTCACTCTTCCAGTTTACAGTTTCTTGAGTATTCTTTCGTCTGCTCTCCAGCTTGTGCCATTACGTTTCCTCATGATTGCCATTCTTTGTCTGGCTCTCATTGACCTGACCTAACGACTTTGAATGAAAATGTATTGTAAGAAAGTATAATACAAAGTCTTTCAGATAACGTGACCCCTGGAGTGGTATCCGAAGTTGACAAATAGGACCCATATCAATTTCTAAGTACCCCGTAAAAGACGTGTTACGAAAATTGAGTAGGGCACTTGCAACCTCATCATGCGGAATCAGTGCTATTGTAACCGCCGCGCCGCAAGTGCTTGCCTACACCATTCCCGAAAGTTGCTTGCAGCGGTCCTATGCTTCACATGGAGCGAGAACAAGGAGAAAGAAGAACTGAAATAAATAATCATTGAACTTCCTGGTCTGAAACGACAACAATTTCACAATAGCTCGTTTTCTATTTTGGTGACAGTCAAGGATGTTGTTCTCTGTGTGGATATGGGACATCCTTGTTAGACAGGTAATGTTACGCTCACTGAAGCTTACCGTGTATGTCGCACATGGAGACTTGTAAGGGTTGTGTATGGGATTGGCAATTTCTTCATTTTGACTAATAAACATAGAAGTCATAGCTGCAATAATACATACATGGCTGCCACATGATTACGGCTAGGAGGGAAACTGAAGTGATAATTCTATGCTCCTGCTGGACCGAAAACATGATAGACGATATTTATAAAACATATTCTCAATCAAACACAGACCGTAACACATAAACTCATACAAATACAGACTGTAACACATATACTCAAACAAACACAGACTGTAACACATATAATCAAACAAACACAGACTGTAACACATATACTCAAACAAACACAGACTGTAACACATATACTCAAACAAACACAGACTGTAACACATTATCATAGGCGTCTCAGTCTCTGTAGCCTATGCACTTGGCGCTCTGTGAGTTTTGTCCAGCTCTGTCTTCTGTATTTCGGCACTGTCTGCTATGGCTGTAAAGGCCGATACGCGAGTGACAGTCCCTGCCACAGATCGTTCAAAAATGCTGAGGAGGCTGGCTTGCCGGGGTGTTCCTAGATCTTTTCAGTCGTTCTCCTTTCTTCTCAGCCAGAAGGTTTCATCGAGCATCGGCAGCCACTACGCCCCCTCCATCTGACTGTCTCCAAACAGCTCGGGATAACATATATATTCACACAAATACACACTTTCAAACTCTATTACACGACAAACCTATCTAATTCTCTGTCTACTTATAAATGTCATGCATGCCATTGCTCTCCCGTTTTGTTGTATTTCTTCATCTCTCACGCTGTCTCTTCAATTGCCAATGTGAGTCTATAACAGATATGATATAACAGAGTCAACAAAACAGAGATCTAGAGCATACGATTATCTGAACGACATAGAAAAGATCATTGCTGAAGAGCCTTTGGATTCGCTTATGGCTTGTCTTCGTTCGTTCTCAATCTCCCGCTACCAAACTCTGAAATGGCTTAAGTAGCAGAATGTAGTCCAGAGAACGGAATGTGTTGTGTCGTAGTTTACAGCTTGACTGCGATATTTACACCTTTCAGTCCAACAAATCCGACTTTAGCAAGCATTTTTTGAGTACGGCGTTAGCATTCATTCTTCGATCCCTTCTCCTTATCCAGTCTGCCCTGCTGCAGCCTGTTATCCAGGATCACTGCGTGGAGGTGTAGAAGGGTCTTTGCAGCTCTGGTTCGCTGGCCCTGATGCTAGCAGTCAGCTATGGGTCGCTGACCACTGTAGCTCAGCATCTTTATCCCGGATTCGCAAATGATCAGCGTCATTGATTTATTTCTGCAAGGCGTTTGATAGTTTTTGCTGCTCATCATTGGGAGAATCCGTGACAACTATGGCTTTCCATCCACATATATAATGTTATAAAAGCAATATACACTGGTGCACAGTGTTGTGTATGGACCGTTGATTAATAACTATGGTTCCATATAGAAGCAGGTATAAAGCAAGGCTGTATTATGTCCCCGCTTCTTCTATTTAGTGTAGCCACAGACTCGGTACTATGTAACTATGCCCACAACAAACATGTAAACATAGCATGGATAGATGTTAAGCCCAGCCTTCCCAGATGATTTGGCTAATCTGAGTACAAGTGTTGAGAGGACTCTGCCAATAATCTCAAAAGATAGACCTGCAGATAAACGTTTTGAAAACAACAAAAAACATGAATCTTCGAAACAGTCACTGATGTCAAAATTGAAATATATCACAGAAGAAAGAACATCTCTCCTTCTTAAACAGCAAAATTGAACAGGTCAAAGAGACAGCAACTGAAATCTTCACTTGAATCGCCTTGCATTTAACCGACTAACGAGTATCTGGGCATCGAAAACACTCAACACATGCATCAGACTAACTCTGTTCAACTCCAACACAATATCATTATTAACTTATGGATGTGAAAACTGGAAAATGATCACAACTCTTGAAAATAGGTTGAATTATTTGAAAATATTGAATATTGGTTCCAAAGAATTTAAGACAAGCAAACCAATCAACTCAGTTTAAGTGTCATCTCCGCATCGAACGGCGGCTGCAAAGGATCTCCAGTGTACTCTATCTCTTGTCATAATGGTGCAATCTGACCGGGTTTTTCCAGTCCATCTCTTGATGTTATCCATCCACTTATAACATTGTCTGCCTCTTGATCGACTGCCTTCCACCCTACCCTCTAGTATGGTTTTGCAACAAGGAGGTATATCTTGTTGTATAGCCAAAACAACGTAGCTGTCTAACTCTGATTTGGTCATTAATTCCCATTTCACACCCATCTTTTTCAATACCTCCACATTTATTTTCTTCTCTTTCCAAGAATAAGACCTACTCTTCTATATACCCACATTTTCTGGGCTCAATACTCTTTCCAATAATACATGTTATTCACATGTTTATTTGGTGTCCATGTTTCTGTGCCATAAAGTAGTGACGAGTATACATAGCACCTAACAATTCTCATTTTCAATTTATGGTTCCATAAAGTCAAACAGATCAGATTAGATATCGAACAGCAATATCAAGGGAACAAACATTGCGCAAACACTCACGCACACACACACACACACACACACACACACGCACACACATATAATTGCTTCCTTAGTATTTTCGTTAATGACTGGCACAGATTGTGGTTTCTTCTTCTTCTTCTTCTTTTTCTTCTTCTTCTTCTTCTTCCTCCTTTGTCCTGATAACGTTGTGATCTGCACTTTTCGGTCCTACACATCCGTTTAGCGATGGCTTTTTTTTGGTGAGAGGTGCCTGTATTGTACTTTCCCTCTTCGATCGCTACTCTACCCAGTCTCTCCTACTGCTTCTTGTTTCCAGAGCCATCGATTAGAGGCGAAATGGGGTCATGGTCAGCTGTGATTCTCTGACCCTGATGCAAGCAACCAGTTATGAACCCTGGCTGATGTCAATTCACTGTGCTGCGTCTTTGGTCCCAGAATGGGGTTCTAACGTCAACAACCACCTCTGTCTACCCCAACCGACTTTAGTCTATTTTTTGTGTGGTGTATAATCCATGATTCTTGACTTCAACTGCTGTAGTTCTTCGCCAAACTGTCTGATGTTGTCCACTCTGTCGCCATTCCTCAGGCGTCCTTAGCAATGATGGTTGTGGTGATGTCAGGCTTTAGTTCAAAGGATATGGCCGATCGAATTCCAATATCGATTGGTTATATTGGTGTACACATGTTCTTGGATGGGCTAGGCAAACAGTTCTTGGTTGGTTGGGGTGATGGTGTTGTTGTTGGTTATGGTGATGGTGTTAGTGTTGGTTATGGTGTTGGCTTTGGTGATGGTATTTGTGGTGGTGTTGGTGTGGGTGATGGTGTTGTGTTGGTGATTGTGATGGTGATAGTGTTGATGTTGTTATTAGTATTCGTGATGTATTGGTGTTGTGGTAGGCATTGTATTGATGTTGGTGAAGGTTTTGGTGTTGGTGATGGTGTTGTGATGGTGATGGTTTTCCGCTACATGTATAGTAAGGTCAAGATAATGACATAGTAGACGCTGATGTGGGGGATGGGGTCTTAGAACCTTCACTATTCTTGACCGGAGATTAATTTTAGGAGGCGGTGTTGTCAGTTCTCTTCTTCGCTGTCTGTCTCTACTTAACAGTAAACCAGGTATCTGTTTACAGCCTGGTTGACTCTAGCATGTTGATCGATAACGGTAGCGAACCCAGTACCTTTGCTACGGATAACTATCGCCCCACCACTCTACAGCTCAGATGTTCATATGTGTATATACTTGTCTAAACACCCTACTTGCCGGCTTCCCACATGTGTGCCCTAAATGTGGCAGGGCATGCCGTTACAAGATTGGTCTTTATAGTCATCAGAGAACACATTTTGCAGCAATAGCATGATGCTGTCGCCATCTTCGCTTACGACGGGCAACTGTTATTAGTATTACTATTCCCCAAATGTATACGTAGGAAAGCACGCAGTACCAAGTCTATAACTAGCCTCTCTAAAGTTTTTTAGTGGATTGAATGTCCTAGTAGGAGATTTTGGTTTTCACAGTAATACGGCTAAATTCGCTCCGGACTGCTCCTACCCAGCTGTAACTAGGTACCTGACTTACTGTTAAGCTAAGCTATGCAGCGAAGTTGGACACCAACTCACCCCAACCTCTCAACAATGAGTCTTCACAAATTCAAGGATTTTAACAATTCAATTGAAATGAATGTGTATACATTGAGGCTGACAGGTTTTTCCTAAATTAAATGATTTCAGCACCTTGTCTAGTTAATATATTTGTCAAAACAATGCTTTCAAGAATTCGCATGTGCGAATATTTATAAGACAACAATGTTACAGACCGTGTATTCATTACGTATATTTGTCAAAAAACATGTTTAACACAGTTTATTCCGCGTGTATATTTAAATAACTCCGATTAGGAAAAACAAAGTAGCACAAGAGACTTCAAAATACAAAAGAATTTTGCTTCTGAGCCACTATGGCAAAACATTCTGAAATCATAGAATAAAGATGACTTCAACATCGAACCAAAACAGGTTGATTATCTTTAGAAAGACTAAAAGCTGTACTAATGCTATTTCTACCCTCAGATCAGTTATGAAAAAACAACAATTGAATACGATTAGGAGCTGCATGTTGCCTTTATAGATCAAGAAAAAGCTTTTCACACTATACGGCAATTAACATCTATGGAAAATATGAGCATGCTATAGAGCAAACAATCAGCAGATCCATCTATGAAACAGTTCTTACATTGATAGCCAGTACTCAGAACAGTAACCGGATTCTCAGAAACATTTCATATAAAATCTGGAGTACAGCAAGAATTAGGGCTTTCCCTTTTGTTCCTCATCACATATGTAGATCACATATCTAGATCCCATTTGTAGATCACATATGTAGATCACATATGTAGATCACATATGTAGATCACATATGTAGATCACATATGTAGATCACATATGTAGATCACATTTGTAAATCACATATGTAGATCACATATGTAGATCACATTTGTAGATCACATATAGATCACATTTGTAGATCACATATGTAGATCACATATGTAGATCCCATATCTAGATCCCATATGTAGATCACATATGTAGATCCCATATCTAGATCCCATATGTAGATCACATATGTAGATCACATATGCAAAGCAGTTAGCTCAAACGATGGTCACAACATTGGTAAACCCTTAAATGGGCTTCTTGTCACGGACGAGCAAGCAGCCAAGGCAACGTCCGAAATGAAATTACAAGAACGAATTAACAATATAAATACAACATGTAAAGTATACAGCATGAAAATCCACGTAGAAAGAAACAACTGAGGTCATGAAAATAACTAGAAAAGAAAGAGAAACCAATATCTTCCTTGAAAAACAGCAAATCACACAGGTGACATATCGATATCAGCAGACGGAAGAATTGTCGCCGAAATCCAACAAAAATGCAATAAGGCAAATCAAATCATTGAACAATTATTGCTAACACATAATTGCAAGAACGCAAAATTAACTACCAAATAAGCTTAATACAACACGGTTTTCGTCCCACATTGTGCTACTGATGTCAAAACTGGGCTTTTACACATCGTATCCACATTATCTCTGGCATCAGTGCCGATGCGAGGAAGCCAACAATAGTATGTATGCTTTTTCAACGCTGTGAAGCAATGCGGACCTAGGTCTTTGATCAATCCTTCTTATCATAGATTAGGTGGGCGATACCGTGGACATGTACATGACCACCAACACATTGTTCTATGTGTCCATCTGTTGTCAGGCATGCGTACCAGATGTTCATCTGTTGTCAGACATGCGTACCACATGTCCAGGCCAAGCGATGTTTGTGTGATGTCGCTGTTTCTACAACGTCCTGAAACAGTTTGACGTCGCTGCTTCCACAACGTCCTAAAACAGTTTGACGTCGCTGCTTCCACAACGTCCTGAAACAGTTTGACGTCGCTGCTTCCACAACGTCCAGAAACAGTTTGACGTCGCTGCTTCCACAACATTATGAAACAGTTTGACGTCGCTGCTTCCACAACTCAATGAAACAGTTTGACGTCACTGCTTCCAAAACGTCATGAAACAGTTTGACGTCGCTGCTTCCACAACTCAATGAAACAGTGTGACGTCGCTGCTACCACAACGTCCTGAAACAGTTTAACGTCGCTGCTTGCACAACGTCATGAAACAGTTTGACGTCGCTGCTACCACAACGTCATGAAACAGTTTGACGTCGATGTTTCCACAACGTCATGAAACAGTTTGACGTCGCTGCTTCCAAAACGTCATGAAACAGTTTGACGTCGCTGCTACCACAACGTCCTGAAATAGTTTGACGTCGCTGCTTCCACAACGTCATGAAACAGTTTGACGTCGATGCTTCCACAACGTCATGAAACAGTTTGACGTCGCTGCTTCCACAACGTCATGAAACAGTTTGACGTCGCTGCTACCACAACTTCCTGAAACAGTTTGACGTCGATGCTTCCACAACGTCATGAAACAGTTTGACGTCGATGCTTCCACAACGTCATGAAACAGTTTGAAGTCGCATATCTTCGTTTCTGATCTTACCCGGAATCGACATTTTGAGCACGCGCCGTTCCACTGCTTTCTGAGTGACTCTTGAGCGTCTATCTGTTTTATGCGAGTTCCACACATGCCATGGGCTAGGGGTTAAGTGACACAGCTCACAGTCCGAAGGTGCTGGGTTCGATAACCACCACAGCACCGGCCGTTACACCGAGGTAGCAAACCCTTAGAAAATGCAGCAGGAAGCACTCTTTCAAAAAATGCATGCTGAAGTTGGATGCACTGGGCCGACAGGCGCAAAAAAAACCCACAGTACAACGCACATCGCCTTGGGGATTTAAGAAAATAAGGCGAACGCAAAATAAAACACAAAAAAACAAAACCAAACAAACCCAAAAAGAACCATGAAATTGAAAGTGTGTGCTCTTGCCGTGGTGTCCTTCACCTCTTGGAGTATTGGCTTAATGGAGTTCAAGTAATACCAATCTACTTTCATCCGTAATATTTGTAAAAAATACAGTTTTAACATGTTCCGCATACATATTACAAAGAAAACAAACAAAGAATAGCTTCAACAATCTGATCCGTGTACTTGGTCACATAACATTTTTTCCACAAAATGCATGTTTGTTCGCACAATGATTATCAAAGGCATGTTGTTAATACTTTACTTCGCATATTAATTTATAAAACCCATGTTTTGACAAATAGTTTGTCCTGTATTACATTGCAAGCCTACATACAGCTCTTAAAGTTGCTGGTTCCTCTTAGCCCCTGGTGGGCCAGCCCGGCAATCGTATCCACCCCCGCTAGCTCTGACCGCCTTATGTTAGTCATCAGGGAGCAGTTTCCTCTCTCACAACGTCATCAAAGTTGGGTTTAGATCTGAGAACTAGGCCGGCAAGTTCTTATTTCTCACGGAAAAGGGACTTTAATCGCCGGTAGGGCGACGTGCACTAGGACACAGAGCTGTGTATGGCGACCTGCCTGACAGTTACTGTAGGCGATGCAGCGAGCATGAGAACTAGTTACTCGCTCACCGAAGAAGTTCAGACATAATGAGACCTAGTGAGACCTAGTACAGAACTCTCAAACACCATCCCCGACGGTAGTTTCGGCTTGGAGATTATATTATTGTTACCCCTTTCTTTAAACCTCATGTCATGCCATACCATACCGTACCATACCGTACCGTACCGTACCGTACCATACTATACCGTGCCATACCATACCATACCATACTATACCGTACCGTATCATACCATACCGTACCGTACTATACAATACCATACAATACCATACCATACCATACCATACCATACAATACCGTACAGTACACTGCCGTACCGCACCGTAACGTAACGTTTTGTGACGTGGCGTGGCGTAGCGTAACGTAATGTACCATATCAAATAATGCAACAATACATTATGCAATAATAGATCATACGATACCATACCATACCATACCATACAATATTATATCAAATCATATCACATTATATCATATATTATATCACATCTACATGTTGGATCGACGTGAACCCTGTATAGTGAGCGCCACGCAAATGGCACAACCGGCTGGTGTACCATTGTTCTCATCATCAGCAGGCTCGGAATGCGAAGAACGCTGCCACAACCAGCCATTTAACGCCCTTTTCTTGACACACAAGCATACTCAATGAGGGCGTTAAACAATAACAACAGCATTCCACAGCTACTTTGTTTTACCAATTGAGATCGCCAGCTCCACGCACAACCTTACTTAGACGCCAGTTACGACACGAATAGTAGGAGACAATGAGACTACATATCATTTCGTTCACAGCCCAGGGTCCAGTGATTTCCCAAGACAGCTCTCAAATACTCAGATACAAGTCACGTTTCTCTGGTCCCACATTTGGGTATTGTTTTCAGAGCTGTCTTTCAATTCCAGAAGTCTACTCAACACTCAACGGTTTATAATGGAACGGTTTATAATGGCTATCGTCATAGCAAACACTTGCGGCTCCAGCAGGGCACGTTTGTCGGTGCTGGTACGCCCTTCCTTATCGATGACAATTCTCAGTCAGCCTGCAAACGTGCACTTGGTTTCCAGTACCACTAGTTGGAGACAAAATAGGGCCTTGGATGGTTTTAGTTCGATTACGAGGACGCAGGAAGTCAGCTATGAGCCACTGACTGCTGTAATGTCGGTTATTAGATCACCGGCCCGGGGACGGCGTGGCCTAGTGGTTAAGTGGCACGGCTCACGACCCGAAGGTGCTGGGTTCGATCCCCATCACAGCACCGGCCGTTACCCCGGGGAAGCAAACCCTTAGAAAATGCAGGAGGAAGCAGACCCTTACATAAAATGCATGCTGAAGTCGGATGCACTGGGCCGACAGGCGCAAAATAAAAACCACAGTGTAACGATAACCGCCTTGGGGAATATTGAAATAAGGCAACGCAAAAAAAAAAAAAAAAAAAAAAAAAGCAGCCGGTCCCAGATCCGGATACTAACCCTCATACAGTCCACATCGTGGCTAGACTATACTGGTAGCTGCCCTATTACAAAAAAACTGATAAACGAACCCTTCTATATCCATGTCTTACCACCTCCCCCCCCCCCCCCCCCCCCCCTCCCGCCACCAGCTCTCCTGAAAACAACTGGGGCGGTCTAAAGTTTTAGCATGTGTGATTGGCAGGACCGTATTAGTAAACACGCTTGCCAGTGACTTTCGTACGTCATAAAAGGCAGTTCCGCTTGACAACTTCCGAACTTGACAACGCCCACTATCTGCTGTCATCAACTGTAGGCGGGAGCAACTTCTTATTATCATTGTCAAGGTCAGGCGACGAAATTTGAAACAAAAACAACAAAAGTATTATTCACTTTCAACAATACAAAACCTGACGAGATCCTCAATACATATATGGACAGATCAACGAAGAGTGCTAAACGAGAGCATCTATCGAGAAATGGCGAGGAAGAAAGGACAGAGGCTGGTCAGTTAAACGAACTCCTTTTTGCAGATGATCAATGCCTGCTATCCAAGAGGGAAGTTGATCTACAGCAACATCTGAGTCTGCTCAACTCTGTGTGTGAAACATACAGTATGACAATTAACACATCCAAAACAGAAACTCTGGAGAAAAGCAGATCGCCAGAAAAAATAAACATTATGGTAAAGAGAACAAAGGTACTTAGTTATTTTCCGTGTCCAAGCACCACGTTATATTTCTTGCATCCAGTATCCAGCGACATGGATTGCCTTGACATTTGCATCCAGCATGTCGCACCTATTTTATGTTTCCTGGAGGGTGGGTGCAGGTCATCAGGTGGTCTGGGTCCTGTATTGCGCCACAATCACATAGGTCATCATCTGTGTATCCCCATCGCTTCCTATTCCTCTTGCACCGTGATACACCAGTTCGGAGTCTGTTCAGCGACTTACATGTTGTGTATGGTAGATGATGTCCAGGAGCAGGTTTCTCCCGAAGTTCCATCTCTGGGGCCAGCACTAATTCGTGCCACCTCTCGATACGGCGACTTTCAGGGTTTGTGTGTATGGGGTTTGTTGTTTTTAGAAAGCTATGTCTGGATTTGAGTCTTGTGTCTTGTACCTGATGTCCAGACATTGGGTGCCTTGTGTCGTGTGCTCTGTACCGGATGTCCAAACATTGGGTGCCTTGGGTCTTGTGCTCTGTACCGGATGTCCACACATTGGGTGCCTTGGGTCGTGCTCCTGTTTTTCTCGTTCGATTTCTGCAGCAACGCTTCTTCGGATCTCGGGAAGTGCTATGCTAATAATGGAATATATTTTATCAATGAGGGTGGGTTTTAGGCACCATGATACTATCCGACCCACCTCATTTATTGCTGTATCAGCTAGTTTCGCATGAGCAGAGATTTTCCAGACTGGCTCAGCGTATTCAGCTATGGAGAAACACAAGGCACGTGTAGATGTCAGAAGGACTGATGGCTGTACCCCCCATGTTGTACCGGTTAGTTTTCTGATGATATTATTTCTTGCGTGTATCTTACGCTTTGTGTCTTGGCAGTGCGTTATGTAAGAAAATGTGCGGTCTAATTTCACGCAAAGATATTTGGGAGCCGTGCAGTGTTCAAACTCCTGCCCGTACCATCTAATATGAAGCTTTCTTTTTTCCTCTCTGTTTCTGAGGTGGTATGGTATGTACATACCTAGGTTTTACTTGGATTTGGTTTAAGGTGATTTTTGTGGTAGTATTCTGCAAGGGCATTGAGAGAACTTGACAGTTTGCTTTCCACTTCCTCAAACCCCTTTTACCTGGACAGCAACTGCCGTGTTCTCAGCATAGATGAATGTCCTTGTGTCTGTGTCCATGGGTAGGCCATCAATATATATGTTATATACCATGGGTGCTAGGGCACTTCCTTGTGACAGGCCGTTGTTTTGGTTTCGCCATCTGTTTTCAGTTTTCCTCATAGTTACATAGAATCGTCTATTTTTTCAGGAGGCATTTAATGAAATTGGTCAGACCCCAGTCCCGTGTCATGGTGTATAGCTTTGATAGTATCTGTCCGATGGTATTGTGTCGTATACTGCACTTAGATCAATATAGACCACTCCTGTAACTTGTCTGTGTTCGTAACCATTCTCTATTAATTGTGTTAAGTTAAGGATTTGACTGCTGCAAGATCTTCCAGGTCTGAAACCAGTTTATTCCTTGATCAGCTTCTCGTCTATCGAGGGGGAGATGCGATTCAGGATCAGCCTTTCGAAGATCTTATACATGTGACATAGCAGCGATACTGGACGGAAATTCATAGGTTCGGTTGGTGGTTTTCCTGGCTTTATCAGCGCAACCACATGAGATTTCCTCCAGATTTTAGAAATTTATATTTTGTCAATGCATGTGTTCATGAGCTTTAGCAGCCATTTCATCGTTTCTAGTCCAAATTTTAAAATTTGTTCTGTTCTCAGTTCACCGGGACCAGCTGCTTTATTGTTTTTCATAAGACCAAAGTAATTTGAGTACTTGGCCAGTGTTTTCACGTAGGATAGAGGTTTAAACAAGAGAAATTGAGATCAGTTTAGTGCCAATTTAGTGCCAAAAAGCAAATGCAATGGCATACCAGCTGTCATCATAATTGAAACACCCTAACATAAACAGGTCCACAAAACGAATGCTGATCAACCGTATATTCATGCCACCTATCTCTTATCAGCACAACAGTATATTCATGCCACCTCTCTCTTATCAGCATTACCGTATTTTCATGCCATCTCTCTCTTATCAGCACAACAGTATATTCATGCTACCTCTCTCTTATCAGCACAACAGTATATTCATGCCACCTCTCTCTTATCAGCACAACAGTATATTCATGCCAGCTCTCTCTTATCAGCACAACAGCATATTCATGCTACCTCTCTCTTATCAGCACAACAGTATATTCATGCCACCTCTCTCTTATCAGCACAACAGTATATTCATGCCAGCTCTCTCTTATCAGCACAACAGTATATTCATGCCAGCTCTCTCTTATCAGCACAACAGTATATTCATGGCACCTCTCTCTTATCAACACAACAGTATATTCATGCCACCTCTCTCTTATCAGCACAAAACATGGACTAACCATTTTTCTAGAGAGAAAGATCACGATAAATCATCATCATTATCATCTTCTTCTTCTTCATCTCCTCTTTCTACTTGTTTCCTTTCCCTTCCCCCGTTCTGCTCCTCCTAATCTTGCTCGCCCCAACCTTTCTCTTCTTCTCCCTAAAATATTTCGTCTCCTCCTTAAACTAGCTCTTCTCATCCCCACTATTTATTTATTCTCCTTCCTCTATTTATTCTCCTTTCTCTTATTTTTCATTCTCGTCGTCTTTTCTCTTCCGCTAAATTGTTTTTTTATTCTCTACCTCTTTTTCCCCTCCTCCTATTTCTTCATCTTTTTCTTCCAGTTATCTATCTTCGACATCGTCGTCTACTTAATGGTGTCTCTAACACTTGTCTCTTTTTATTACCAATATAGATAACACGTTATTTACTGTGGCCAAACCTCTAAGAGATGCTGTAGTTGGACCAGATTCGAGTGTTTCCTGTTAGACCGAGAAACAAAATGTTCGCTACTTTGATTATTATTGGCTATTTCTCCTTTGACTTAACAAAGTATGTAAGAATATTTACAACACTCGTACTCGATACGAGCATCTCCATCGACATTTTGTTTGTTTTCAATTCTGCTCTGTGAGGCAGTCGCTACTCCAACATCTCCATCGACATTTTGTTCGGTTTCAATTTTGGTCTGTGAGGTTGTAGCTACTCCAACATCTCGATCGACATTTTGTTCGGTTTCAATTCTGGTCTTTGAGGCAGACACTACTCCAACATCTCCATCGACATTTTGTTCGGTTTCAATTTTGGTCTGTGAGGTTGTAGCTACTCCAACATCTCTATCGACATTTTGTACGGTTTGAACTCTGCTCTGTGAGGTTGTAGCTACTATCTCCAACATCTCCATCGACATTTTGTTCGATTTGAACTCTGCTCTGTGAGGTTATCGCTACTCCAACATCTCCATCGACATTTTGTTGGATTTGAACTCTGCTCTGTGAGGTTATCGCTATTCCAACATCTCCATCGACATTTTGTTCGATTTGAACTCTGCTCTGTGAGGTTATCGCTACTTCAACATCTCCATCGACATTTTGTTCGATTTGAACTCTGCTCTGTGAGGTTATCGCTACTCCAACATCTCCATCGACATTTTGTTCGGTTTGTACTCTGCTCTGTGAGGTTATCGCTACTTCAACAACTTCCCAACCAAGTATCGTCGTTAGATACGTTTTAAAACGAACTTTCTCTACTCTGTCTTTTAGCAATGTTAAAGTCATCGAAAGAATTTTTAAAGCTAAGGAATAAAGACCCCCTACACCTGCAATCGCCGTGCAGTGTGTAGGCTGGATTTTTATTATACCTACGATGGAAAAAAACAAAACAGCGGGTGCTTTACCGAGGTTTTGAACGCAGGTCGCCATGTTCAGAAGTTTGATGTCGAAACCGCTGAGCCACATGATCCGCTTTAATATATAACAGAAGATTTGTAAAAAAATGTTACACGTATTCATTTTGAACAAAACTAACATATCCACATTTTAATTCTCTATATGCCATGTGGCACATGAGGCTTTCACAAGGACTTCCCATGCCTTTGTCTTGGGCAACCTTTTGTGCAGTGCCCCATGTCAGGGATGGCAGCACAGCGCATCGTCCATCGTGCGTCTCCAAGTAGTTTTTTGTCTCGCTTTCTTCCTCTCACCCTCCGGTAACACAGAAGTGCTGGTTTACAGACATGTCTGGACTCATTCTCATCCACCTCGATCTCCATATTCTTTCTCCTATAATGCTGTCCATGGCTTATAGTTGATGTACTTAAATGATATTTTGTCTGGCCAAAGCACTCTAACAAATATGTGAAGGCATGTGTGGTGAACGGTTGTCATCTCTGGGTACCTCCAGAATTCTGACTGTATAGAAGTAATGGTCGACACTACTATTATTAGCCTATGTTTAGTATTCCTAATATAAATACTGGATTTTCAAATTGCATTTATCATGACGAGTCTTCCTTCTATCTCGGACACTATGGTCCGCCGCCGCCTGTCTGTGTTCGGCCATGTGGTTCCACTGGACCAGGAAGTTCCGGCTCACCAGATCAAGCTTATATCAGTAACGTAAAACAACTGTCTCCCGCCGGTCGTCTGGAGGTGTGGGAGGGACCGACCCCGTTTTAGATTGTTCTGGCAGATAGCAGTCTCTCCTTCAGCTTTGGACGAAGTTTGGCTACAATACTCAGCCGCTGGACATGGTAGTGATCGACCGACACAACGGGGCTAGGCCTAGGCAAACATTATCATGATAAAGGCAGTTCAGGCCCTATTTAAACGGGATTTGCTGTCCTGTTCCGTCCTACAATGGGGTGATACACCACTTCCGAGATAAGTATACTGTTTTATATTCTCCAACATCTGGTTTCCTAGAGAGACTGGTTGTTGACATTCATCATCATCAATAGCTCTTTTTGTCTTGTCAGACGATAGTAATTGGGCTTCTAGCACAAAGCCCGGACAGACATATAGAGACCATGTGTTACCCATGTAATATGGTCCCTCTCTCGGTCTGCCTGGTTTGCTTCAAGTGAAAGGTGATACCAGTACAGGGCAAGGCGCAGAAGCTGCATCAGAAGAGCAATGCTTTATCTGTTCGTCTGTTGGGGCTTCACTCCTACACCAGCCGCCAACCAAGGCTAAGGGCCGGGTATTCCCTACCACAACACTCAGCTGAGGCTGCCTTTCCTCGCTCTAGGATAAGACATTGTATCATCTTGCGTGTGCTCCTTCGCACATCGTCGGTTGTCAGGTTTGGTAGACGCTGACCTACTTTCAGAGTTATCAGAAAACAGGTTGCACAGCCACATCTGACAAAACCGGACAAGAAACGCCAGTATCTTATCTGCACGGCTTCAGATGGTTTGAAATCAGTTTTGCTTCTCCTAGATGAGCTGCCTTCCTAGCCTTTCGAGCCCCATATACCCGAAACTACTGGTCTTAAGGCGCCAGTGGCTCGCCTTCCGCACCTTCTCCTGTTAGTCAAAACAGTTTTACCGCGCGAAGACCAGGAGTTGGACTTTATTGTCAGAGGCATATGAGACGCACGTCATGGGAACATTTACTTGGTGTTGAGAGTTTATCATAAACCTCACCACCGGCTATACGAATATTTAGAACCTATTGATTTGCACTTTTTGTCATAATTTGAGTTTTCTTCTGGTTAATCTCCAACCCGATTTGTTTGGCCATTTATTTTCTAACTTTTGCTCGTCCTTTACAAGTTCATATTTGTGAGTCAAGAGAGCTAAATCATCTGGAATATGAAGGTCTTCTAACATGGGGAATGGTGTCCATCTTACACCTCGCTAGTCTTTCTCAATAGTGATCTCTAGCAGTAAGAGAATTGCACGGTTGAATAGCAAAGAGGACAGGACACATCCTTGTCTTATGCCAGACTCCACTGTGAATGTTCTGTCAGAGTTCTTTATGGTGCAGGAATAATCTTTATCGAAGCGAGCGTTAGTCTTAACTGTCTTCTGTAGTGTGTCATGTCTTAGTATCTTTATAGAAGCGAGCTTTGGTCTTAACTGTCTTCTGTGGTGTGTCATGTCTTAGTATCTTTATAGAAGCGAGCTTTGGTCTTAACTATCTTATGTGGTTAGCCTTAGTATCTCGTCAACAAACTGTCTCTGTGCAAGTTGTCGAATATGGTGGTGAGGCCGCATGCTCCAATGCGACAGTGAAATATGACGGTGAGAACATATGTTTCTAGTAGGGTAGCCCAGACTGTGCAGACCACCGAGGATGGAGCGGACTAAACATGTCTTCCCGGTCCTCCGTGTTGGTGTTGACGCAGGACTAATAACTCAGCACAAGCAAAGACAACCGATCGTTACTGAGACGTCTACATGAATGAAATATGTTCAACAAGAACCTTAAATAGGCTGTTCTCTTCAACAACAAAAAAAACACGTTTATTTATATCGCTATTTATATAAACACACCCTTGAATAAACTGTAGATAAAATACTGTATTGTGTGTATGTGTGTTCGTGGGTGCGTGTGTGTGTTTAACAGATAACAAATCCCACGTGATAAGGTAGGGCACCACCCTGATTGTGTTACCAAGTTGACTTTCTGAGTCACTTTTTTCATGTAAAATATTTGTTTAATGTGAATCGCGTTCCGTTCAAATTGCCAAATTAGCGCCTTCTGTGAACAGAGAACCCTATTGCTGGTCCATGTTACAATATGCCGTGAGACCCACCCAGTATTCAAGAATCTTCCAGAATGTGACATTCAGAATGGTTTAGGCTGCACATTAGTATCCTACAAAGACTTTCTAGCTATCTTGTTTCCTGGTGTAGTGTCTGTCAAATCTATTCGATAGATAAACGTCGACTGCACAATGCTTGTCCCCTGCTCTGACTATAGAGACAGTAGATCAAGCACTGTTGTGGTATATCTCAAAGTTATACTACAGCCGACTTTTGTGTTATAATATGTTGATAATTCTGCATATATGTACAAATCGCTGATGTGTACATGGATACAACGGCATGCAGTTATCATCACCTTTAAGACATCCAACATTTCCAATAGAGACAAGAAGACGTTTATCAGCTTTCTGTTACCAGTGTCAGAAATGGACCTTGGCCTGTGGGACCTTGACCCTTCGGACCTTGACCCTTTGGACCTTGGCATAAGGAAGAAAGATTACGTAGCGGAGTGTGGTATATTTGACAAGAACGTGCAGTTCCAAAGTTAGGATTGTTCTGCATAACGATCAGAAGTCCATATACGTCTTTGATATGTGCAGCCAGAGGCGTGTCTTGCGATCTGCAGGTATGACTGCGAATCAGATCCCAACGAAAAGTCTCGACATCACATTGATCAGGCCGTTTGACCCTACTTTGGATATGTGACGCACCTTGTCGAGGACGTACTAGTCCGCCAGCTCTTAAAGCCGACCACGTACATCAAGAATGTGAAAGGATCCTTTCCGTCATGGTCCTGCCACGAGACTGCCCATACACCAAATGCTCAAGTTAAATCGAAAAGAAACCATCCTCATTGCATGCAGTCTGTGACACGACCCTTCATTGTGTTCATAGACGATTCTTTGCTGTACGCGAGACATACTTTCTACTGGAAGCAGGAAGCGTATTCCCTTCAAAAATAATTTCACCACCCCGTCCCACTCTCACTCAAACGTACAACAGTACGATGTTCTTGAATTGTTTTCTGTGTGAGCACTGTTTGATTGTTATCTTTGTGAGCACTCTTTGATTGTTCTTTGTGTGAGTACTCTTTGATTGTTATCTTTGTGAGCACTCTTTGATTGTTATCTTTGTGAGCACCATTTGATTGTTATCTTTGTAAGCACTCGTTAATTGTTCTCTGTGTTAGCACTCTTTAAATGTTCTATGTGAGCACTCTTGAATTGTTCTATGTGTAAGCACTCTTTAATTGTTCTCTGTGTGAGCACTCTTCTATTGTTCTATGTGTAAGCACTCTTTAATTGTTCTCTGTGTGAGCACTCTTCTATTGTTCCATGTGTAAGCACTCTTTAATTGTTCTCTGTGTGAGCACTCTTCTATTGTTCTATGTGTAAGCACTCTTTAATTGTTCTCCCTGTGAGCACTCTTTAATTGTTCTCTCTGTGAGCACTCTTTAATTGTTCTCTCTGTGAGCACTCTTTAATTGTTCTATGTGAGCACTTTTTAATTGTTCTCTGTGTGAGCACTCTTTATTTGTTCTATGTGAGCACTCTTTAATTGTTCAATGTGAGCACTCTTTAATTGTTTATATTGTGATGACTCTTTAATTGTTCTCTTTGTGTCTGATGGACACGTGCCAGAGATACCTAATGTATGCGGCTTACAGTAATCAAATAGCTATATTTTGCGGCACCTGATGATGCCTTCATAAGCTACCAACTACATTTTTCAGCTATCCCTATCAGTGTGTGACCTACTTTCTGACATGGTCCTAGAATCCTTCTACATAAATGATGCCCAGATGTTCACTCATAAGAATTTTTCTCTCGTCCTATCAATCCCAAGGCGTACTGTAGGTCCACCTGGGCCTTACTGACTGTAATGCCAAGCTTTCCGATTATTTGGTGACTATGAGGATCGCAAGTGTCGATCCCCACCTCGTAGCTCAGGCTGTTGTAATTCAGCCTGTTTCCAGGAGCACGAAGAGGACGGGAGGTGAGCTCTTCGCCAGAATTTGTCAACTGACCCTGAGGTTTGTCTTCCATCACACAGTTAAACGAGCATATTAGGGCAACTTCCGCCAAGGTCAAACGGGACAACTTTCCCATGTTTTGCAAACTAATGTCACAGTTGAAAATATAATTTGAGAACCACTGCATGAGACATTAGGGGATACATAATGTGCAGAAAAGGTAAGACAATTCGTGACGGCCATACATCGTCTTGACGACATAAGCCATCAAATAATGGTTGCATTTCTTTAATGTCAACTCACAGGTTGTGATGACGCAAGCAGCGAAGTCTTGAAGAACACAGCAGAAATGTTAACAGCTATTTGTCAGATAATAATCTTTATGTTCGGACCATTCTTGTGTTTATCCTTATTATGTTACTGTGTTGAGTCCTACTTGTATCAATCCTTAATGTTCCCCTTGGAGTATGGGAACTTGTTAACAGCATAAGATGATCTCCGTTCATTTATCTTTGCTCGCATTTACAAGGAGTATCAAAACAACTTAATCTGGAATATTTTGTAAATACACGATAGTGAGGTGGCTGTTTGACCGCTTATCGCCCTCCATGGTGGTTACAGCTCACACTCCATGGTGGTTACAGCTACTCTTGATCTCGCCGTACCAATTCTTTTCGCTTTTTCTTCATTTTGCCCCTGAGCGTTGGGAGGGGGGGGGGTGGTTAGGGGGGGGGGGCGTGTGGCTAAAGAGTTGTGAGCTTGGTTTACAACCGTAACGTACCAGGCTCAAATCCCATCGTACTCGATATGCCATGATAGATCGGCATGTTGTTGTTTTTTTTCATGGTAAGACCGCTTCTCAAAATCGACCCAGCTGATGAATTCAAGGGTAAATTCAGAGCCGCCGCGCGGGGCTATGAAGTTCGGAGTCTGTAGTCGGCACTTTCAGCATTCAAAGGAGCTGAGCACATATGGGACGTCTAGGTTCAATAACGTCGGTTCTGTGAGCAATTTTCTAATGTTCTTTTGCTTCCCATCCAAACTCTTTTCGTTGCATGTGGGTTTCAATCAAGGGTATGTCTGTTGAAGTTTTTAACATGTCTTTGACAGGGTGTGTCTGATTCCTCTTTACTTTAACTGTTCCGATCTCCAGCTGTTTTGGTTGTTACTTTGTTGATACCCATATTTCTACGTTTGTGATTTCTATATTTCTGGTTGTCTAACATGAAGTTTGCTGAGGGAAAAATATGTCGGTGAAAATTTAGTCTGGTTACGAAGAGTGCAAACGCTCTTTGATATGAAAACGATCCGGACTTGGAAATTGGGCGTAAGGAAATAGTTTATACTAGTTTGTTAAAAACATTGTACAGGAAGGGGGAGGGGGTAGCAACCTCATCATGTAAAAAGAACAACAACATAGCTTACAAACTGCACGTCACGCGATTTGAATCAGACTTTCAACAAAGCAGGTTCAGATAAGTCAAAGATGGACCTAAGAGACAGGATTTTAATTTTGATTGAGTTTGGTATGTTGTCATAATTTGTTAAGGTCTAATGGTTTGTTAAGTTCTAATAATGTGTTAAGTTCTAATAGCTTGTTAATTTCTAATAGTTTTTAAATTTGTAATCGTTTGTTAAGTTCTAATAATGTGTTAAGTTCTAATAGTTCGTTAAGTTCTAATAGTTTTTAAATTTGTAATAGTTTAAGTTCTAATAGTTCGTTAAGTTCTAATGGTGTGTTGTATTTCAGCTGTTTGTTAACTTGAGTTGCATCACGATCAACCTGGGATTGGCCCAACACTCAGCACCACACACAGCCTTGCTCGTTCTTTCATCACGCGTGTCACTCGTCCTGGTGAAAACATAATTAATTTAAGTATTATTGCTTTGATCGGGGATGCATCCATGATGTTTTGTTCCGGGTCCGCAGTCAAAAAATTGTGTTCGTGATTGCTAGGTCCTGGGCTGCACATATCCCAAACAATAGGAAGCCACTGCTATTTTATTTTCCTGTGTTTTGTGCACAGCCCGTTCCATCACAGATCCGATTGTCCGTCCCGACTCTAGAATTGTCGTCTCTTAAGGATGACTATCTTCTCGGACTTTGGGACCGGCGAAATGACAGAGACGATTTCTTCAAAGAATCTGTCTGTGATTTCATCTGGATTTGTCATTGTCAGTGGGTAAACGCTTCTTCTTCTTCTTCTTTCGTTCTCTTTAAAATATTGTCCATATCTGCAATGTTGTTTCTTGTATAAACTTCACTGTCTTTTGTAGTTCACATACAGGTCCATAAAGTTTCTCTTCCAGTGTTGTTTCTATGGGCCAGTGAGATTTTCTCTGTATATCATATTCGGGGCAGTTTTGTAGTACGTGCTCTGCTGTCTGGGGCGCCTGTCCGCATGTACACATGGCTGAGTTGCCTATCTTCATTTTTGTGTACATGTGGCTGCGGAGTCGGTTGTGTCCTGTTCTAAGGCGCAACACAACAGTTTGCTCTTGTCTGTTCATGTTATAGTAATCGTCTGGTGTTACTGTTTGTGGCTTTCTGATTGATTTGATCATCCTTATCTTCTGTTGGTATGTAACTGGCACTTCTGGTTGCTCGTCTGCAGCACCCTCCTTTGCCAGTCGGTCTGCTCTCTCGTTTCCTGGTATTCCACAATGAGAAGGTATCCACTGCATGACAATCTTGCGCTGGCTGCTAGGTAAACGCTATCAGTGAGGCATTTGTATTTCTTCCTAGTTGGATTCACGGAGTCATAAGTCAGTCACTAATACCCCGTGTGAGCTTTACCTGGACACGCAAAAAGTGACATTTTATTGCGAAAGTGACTTCAGTATCGCAACGTTCATTACTGGGTCATCCACACCAGAAAAACGTCTATCCTTCACCCATTTCCGATAGTTAACCCTAGTCGGGTAGTCTGGTCTCAATTTTGACAGCTGTGTATACCCCATAGCCTGCGAGTTCTCTGGATGCAGAAGAAGATCGTCTTCCCCGTCTTTAATCCAGTGTTTTATTTTCTTTGTTGGTTTCCACCAGGCGCATTTATAGGGTTGAGAAGGAAAGTCGTAGGGTTGAGAAGTAAAGCCATAAGGTTGAGAAGTAAAGTCATAGGGTTGAGACGTAAAGTCTTAGGGTCGAGAAGTAAAGCCATAGGGTTGAGATGTAAAGTCATTGGGTTGAGAAATAAAGTCATAGGGCTGAGAAGTAAAATCTTAGAGTCGAGAAGTAAAGCCATAGAGTTGAGATGTAAAGTCATAGGGTTGAGAAATAAAGTCTTAGGACTGAGAAGTAAAGTCATAGGGCTGAGACGTAAGGTCTTAGGGTTGAGAAGTAAAGTCATAGGGTTGAGATGTAAAGTCATAGGGTTGAGAAGTAAAGTCATAGGGTTGAGACGTAAAGTCATAGGGTTTAGACGTAAAGCGATAGGGTTGAGACGTAAAGCGATATGGTTGAGACGTAAAGCCAGCAAACGAAGCTGGTCTGCGGTATAAATGTCGATTCTAAACCCTGCTTGTATCTAACACAAATGCTTTGGATCGCTCAATGAGTGAATACAGAGGTTTGTTTTTAATTCGCTCTTCAAATGAGACCAGGTAGGATGTTAGGTAGAAGGGCTGATAACTTTTAGATTCATCTCGAGGTTTTTGGTTTTTCAAAATTGGCACTATACGTCCATTTCCTCATGTATTTGGACAATTTACATTTCGCTAGTCAAGCTGATCAATTAAGGAACAACTTGTGAAGTAGCATTCCCAATGTAAAACTTGTCCAGCCGTGAGACATGTTTAGCATTGTTTTTTAATGGATTGTTGGAGCTCTTGAATGTTAAAATTTACTTCAAATAGGGCGTCAGTGGCTTGTGAAGCTGTCTCTTGGCTCCTCCAATAGCGCACATGTTTCGTGTCCTGTTCTGTAAGTTTTCTCGCTATATTTAAATTCAAAGTAACGATTAAAGTGCTAGCCTTTTGTTTTTGTTGGCATTGATTGTTTCTGTTCCATCATCATTGGCTTTCGATTTGTTCTCCTTAATCTCCCTGACACATTGTTGTTGTTGTTGTTGGCAATGATTGTCCCTTCTCCACCATCACTGGCCTTCGATTTGTTCTCCTAAATCTCCCTGACGCATTGTTGTCGTTGGCAGTGATTGTCCCTTTTCCACCGTCACTGGCCTTCGGTTCATTCTCCTAAATCTCCCTGACAGACTGACGTCGTTGTTGTTGTTGGCAGTGATTGTTCCTTCTCCACCAACACTGGCTTGGTTCGTTCTTCTGTATCTCCCTGACAGACTGTCAACTCATCCTCATGTTCCATTCCTATTATGACTCAGATCTTATTTAGAGCATGTCTCTGTTCATTTTTCGCAGGTAGTTCTCTAAACTGCTAATCTTACTTGTTTTGTATTACAGTATGTTTGATTACTTTTACTGTACTGTATCTACGGTTGGTCGTGTCTTATTTCTATAGTTTATAGAACTCTGAATTTCTGTATTTATAATAAGGAAATAAGGATACCCTTGTCCATAGTGAGGCAGAAACTGAGTAGTTTGTAAAATGTGTGGTCAAATACTAATAAAGAATTAAAGTTGAAAAGCCTCAGAACATGCACACTACCGGTGACAATGTAGCGAGACATGGACCATTGCACAAAAATATTAAGAAATAGGATCGGGGCTTCCGAGACAAAAGGAAACAAAAGAATCCTCAAAATACCTTGGATACAGGAAATAAGAAATAAAGCCATCCTGCAAGATTTGAGTCCAGAAGAGAACTGGCTTATACTACGATATGTCTCAGAAACTGCGGTATTTAGGCCAAATCAACCACTGTAGTGGACTGGAAGGAGCAGTTCTGGAAGATATTGTTCCAGGAAGATAAGACAGAGGCGGTTCCAAGGCATAGATGAACACAAGACATCAATGAACATGCAGCAGGCGGGTAGACCGACTGATGTCGAGATTCTTATCGAATGGCTGTGAGGAGAGCTACATGATGATGATGATGATGATTTCTGTATTGCTACATTGTCCACGTGATGTGACAGTCATTTTGAATACATTGTGAGGTCGCTTCGATGATCATTATTGTCTATTTGATGGTCTATTTTCTTGCTTAGAATATCTTCGCCTTTCTGTGCATTTTCTGCTTCAAATATGCTTGTTGCCTGAGGCGAATATTCCACATCCGATGGCAAGATCGTGTCACTGTCGTGTCACTGACATCGAGGTTCTCTCGACGGCTAACATGTCCAGCATCCATGCACTGCTAGAAAAAGCACGACTAGGATGGGCCGGACACCTGGTCCGTATGTCAGACTAGGGGCTCCCAAAGAAGCTTCTCTACGGCGAGCTGAGAGAGGGATGGCGCGAGAGAGGGCGCCCAAAGAAACGTTTTAAAGACGGTCTGAAGAACTCACTGAAAAGTTTCCAGATAGACATCGACACTTGAGAATGTCTTGCGCAAAACAGATCTGACTGGAAAAGCGCAGTCAAATCGGGTGTAGCTACCGGCGAAGACGACCGTGTTGTGAAAGCCCAGAGCAGACGCCAGACCCGGAAATCCCGAACAGCGGGAACACCATCACCTTCTACAATCCTCGTGTGCCCGATATGTAGCAGATGTTTTCGTGCCCGCATTGGCCTGTTCAGGCACATGCGCCCCCACACCCAACAGGGAAATATGTGACAAGGATGATGTCGGCGGTCCTCATCGACAACGATGGACAGCTATTATGCTTGTGTGGGTGTTTCTATGTTTGCAAGGAGTGACTTGCGATAACTTCAATTGATCTCACGAACTTGCAAGTAGGAAGAGGATGCAAAATCATATGAACAAATGATCAAATCAGACCGGCTGAAAGATGAGTGGGCTCTGTACAGTAGCGTATGTGGGGATTCTGAATCGTGTAAAACAGACAAGTTGGTTGCATCGTAGAACACCTCGATTTATCTTCCCGTACTATAGGGATCAGCGTAATTCCAAGGAGACGGTAGTTCAGTGGAATTACCAGCCAGTAGTGTTTCATTATATTATGTTTGATATTTAATACGGATCAGGCTAGGTGTAATTTGTCTGCGGGAAAAGTCGAGGGGGTGGGACGGTTGTATTTGTTGTATTTGGTGTATTCTTGTCAAGTTTGTCAGATGTTGGTTTCCTGTATGTTTGTGTGACGGGCTGTTATTTGTGTGACATATCCTTGAATGTGAACACGGATGAAGATAGTTATGCCTCGGCAGTTACATCACTCACAGGCATAGCTAGTGCATCCTGTCAACTTCAAACCAATGTTCTTGTGTCGAGTATCTCTGCAGAAGGGTCACGTGAGCCCCTCGGCTGTCTAATACCTTGACGAACCTAGGATTTTTGTTTCTCAAGCCACATTAAGGAATGTTGAATATCTTGTTTCAGTTTGGGCTTCCTCTTCACAAGTCTTCCAGAGCTAGTATGTAAACACTTGTTCCCAGTAGTCCACTTTACACTCAAGACAGAATGGGCATTCACTGCCACCTTGATAACCAAGGCGTCGACCGATGACGTTTGGCAAAACTTTCAATGTTGTAATGTAATTCTCAATTTGACTTTATATGTGTATGGATTGTCTTCTCGTCCTAGAGAACGTCCGGACGTGTAGCGTCCCGACACTAATCAATTCTTCTTTGTTTTTTTCGACGTTTGTCATGAAAAGAATACTGTGACGTTTTGCAGTTTACAGCGAGGATGCGATATCTGCGCCTTTCGGCCCGACATTGCCTGTTTCAGCGGAAGTTTTTTTTGTACTGAGTTCACGATCTCTATTCTCTTGTTCCAGACTACACTAGTGCAGCCTGTTTTCGGGATCGCCACTTGAAGGTAGAATAGGGTCTTTGCCAGCTCTGGTTCGCTGAACCTCATGGACGTAGCCAGCTGTGAGTCGCTGGCTGCTGACATCTTATTCACTGTGTTGCACCTTCGACCTCCTACCAAGTAATTGAGAGCATACATTAACAGGGCTACAGGGTACGGAAGCTAAAGTAGGGCTTACTGTGCTTATTCTATAAAACCAATTGTCTACTGGGTAAACAGAGTTATCATAAGCTCTTATGATCAAAAGCTGAAGAGGTCTGGGACCAGTCTGCATTTATAACTGACCTCGATTGTCATGGTGCAGAGAATGCTGGCTCCTTTTTACCATATCTGTTCAGTACAGCGCTGCCGTCTTCCTTAACCATAGAGTAAAGCTTCTTTTTGTTACATTACAGCGGTTGAGTTTAGCCTAATAGTCGGCGTCTCCTAGTTACACTGACTACCTTCAGGAGGATGAAACTGCTTCATCATGCTCAAACAGTCTTTGAGAATAGTGAGCTATCTAGACCAAGATGCCAACACTGCAGTGTTTGCAGCAACTGTTTGGGGTGTATAAGGCGCGGGGAAGTGTGTCACAACCTGAACCCAATCTTCCTTGGCTGTATCACATACTTTCAATGTGAAATAGCATTCGCATTTACCTGGGGTAATGCACATTGTTTGGATCATACATACATACATGCATACATACATACATACACACACATACACACACAGACACACACCCACGCACGCACGCATGGACGCCCGCACGCACCCACCCACCAACCAAAACCCACCCACCCCACAACACCCATCCACCCATTCACCTAAACACACACACTCGCTCACTCACTCACACACTCACACACCCATACATTCACACACACAGACACACACACACTCGCACAAACACACACACACACACACACCTATATATATGAACATTTCCATGTGATTCAATAAACATACGTATGTGTGTATGTCATTTGTGTGAATTGTGTTTGCGTGTAAGAGGGGGGGGGGTGTGTGTGTGTGTGTGTGTGTGTGTGTGTGTGTGTGTGTGTGTGTGTGTGTGCGTGCGTGCGTGCGTGCGTGCGAGCGAGAGAGAGAGAGAGATAGAGGGAGGGAGGGAGGGAGAGAGAGAGAGAGATGCCTATGCGTTTCGGTATGTCTGTAAATGTACATGTGTGTGTGTGTGTGCTTGCTTGCTTGCCTGCATGTGTGTGTTTATACAACTTTAATGAAATAACCACGAAAGCCCGCATACAAAATTAAAGAATGTGAATAAAGAAAGCGAAGTAGCCACGAAACAGAAGAATAGATCTGGTCTCTGCAGTCAACGCAACAACAGATGGTCGAAGAGAGTGCACATCTATTCCGCTGTACATCTTTGAATGACGAGACCACATTCTGATCGACAGTCGATCTTTCAGAAGACAATATGATAAAAAGTAGCGAGAAGACACAAATCAATTCCCACCATATTTTGTTGTATCCTGGTTAAGATAATCTGTCGTTATAAACGTCGTGCGATCACCAGCAGTCAAATTGTCCAATCATGTTAACGCGCATGACCTTCAGAAAGAGGAAGAAAATAATGACAGAGATGTGGGACAGGAAGAGAGATGAAGGGTGAGAGTGGAGAGAAGGAGAGAAAGAGAGATACATAGAGGGAGAGAGAGAGAGAGAAAGAGAGAGAGAGAATATCCTTGACCTCAAAATGGCTGGTCATGTCTGGCTAAATTGTGTCTTGGTGTATAACGTTATCTACATCCTGGTTTGACCAAACATAAAATGAGCTCCAAGACTTCAACTTGCTTGGGTAAGCGGCTCTAAAACTAAAGCAGCATTACCAGGACCATAGTCCGTGATGTTTGTATTTCTTTAATTGATTGTTCTTGTTAGCAGTAGACACTGACACAGAACCTCAGCTTAGATAATTGACTATAATCAGATGAAGACTCACCCAATCAGTCGCGTAGGTCACAGGTGTACGGCTGTAAAGCAGCCTTTAGGATTTTAAAAAAAACTCTAGAAACAATACACACTTTATATTCAGGAATGAAACAGTTAACATCTCGTTTTCTACGTGGTCGGAAGAACAAGAAGTAGAATCAACAACAAAAATATATTCTCACCAAGACAACAAGCAAACATTGTACAAGAGTTTCGTGCTCATCTTTGACTGCTTCTAAACAGTTCGTTACAGAAAGCTGAGAATACCGTTAGCTCTAAGTATCATTCACAGACTTTGCATATCTTTGCTGAAGATGGCTTTTTATAGATAGACCAAATGCATCAACATCTGTCATTCTGAGCATTGTGCTATTATGTTTCTGAGATATGTCACATCCTTTGTTTCTCTCGAACACTGCCTCTTACATTCTCGCTCGTTAGAAATATATAGTACACTTGCTATACTTTGCATCACTCAGGTCAGGTCATCCTGTAACCGGTCAGGTCGTTGGGGCACACATGAAGACATCCTCACAACGCCATGCCACCCTTCTCTGTCAGATGCCGCTGCCTGTGACTCTTCTGGTCGGAGATTGGTCCATTCTTGAATGTTGTCCTCCCATCTCTTTTTGGGCCGGCCTCTTCGTCGTCTGCCTTGCACTTTTCCGTGGAGGATTGCACTTGCAAGACCATTTGATCTCGATGTGTGACCGTACCAAGACCATTTGATCTCGATGTGTGACCGTACCAAGACCATTTGATCTCGATGTGTGACCGTACCAAGACCATTTGATCTCGATGTGTGACCGTACCAAGACCATTTGATCTCGATGTGTGACCGTACCAAGACCATTTGATCTCGATGTGTGACCGTACCAAGACCATTTGATCTCGATGTGTGACCGTACCAAGACCATTTGATCTCGATGTGTGACCGTACCAAGACCATCTGATCTCGATGTGTGACCGTACCAAGACCATTTGATCTCGATGTGTGACCGTACCAAGACCATTTGATCTCGATGTGTGACCGTACCAAGACCATTTGATCTCGATGTGTGACCGTACCAAGACCATTTGATCTCGATGTGTGACCGTACCAAGACCATTTGATATCGATGTGTGACCGTACCAAGACCATTTGATCTCGATGTGTGACCGTACCAAGACCATTTGATCTCGATGTGTGACCGTACCAAGACCATTTGATCTCGATGTGTGACCGTACCAAGACCATTTGATCTCGATGTGTGACCGTACCAAGACCATTTGATCTCGATGTGTGACCGTACCAAGACCATTTGATCTCGATGTGTGACCGTACCAAGACCATTTGATCTCGATGTGTGACCGTACCAAGACCATCTGATCTCGATGTGTGACCGTACCAAGACCATTTGATCTCGATGTGTGACCGTACCAAGACCATTTGATCTCGATGTGTGACCGTACCAAGACCATTTGATCTCGATGTGTGACCGTACCAAGACCATTTGATCTCGATGTGTGACCGTACCAAGACCATTTGATATCGATGTGTGACCGTACCAAGACCATTTGATCTCGATGTGTGACCGTACCAAGACCATTTGATCTCGATGTGTGACCGTACCAAGACCATTTGATCTCGATGTGTGACCGTACCAAGACCATTTGATCTCGATGTGTGACCGTACCAAGACCATTTGATCTCGATGTGTGACCGTACCAAGACCATTTGATCTCGATGTGTGACCGTACCAAGACCATTTGATCTCGATATGTGACCGTACCAAGACCATTTGATCTCGATGTGTGACCGTACCAAGACCATTTGATCTCGATGTGTGACCGTACCAAGACCATTTGATCTCGATGTGTGACCGTACCAAGACCATTTGATCTCGATGTGTGACCGTACCAAGACCATTTGATCTCGATGTGTGACCGTACCAAGACCATTTGATCTCGATGTGTGACCGTACCAAGACCATTTGATCTCGATGTGTGACCGTACCAAGACCATTTGATCTCGATGTGTGACCGTACCAAGACCATTTGATCTCGATGTGTGACCGTACCAAGACTATTTGATCTAGATGTGTGACCGTACCAAGACCATTTGATCTCGATGTGTGACCGTACCAAGACCATTTGATCTCGATGTGTGACCGTACCAAGACCATTTGATCTCGATGTGTGTCCGTACCAAGACCATTTGATCTCGATGTGTGACCGTACCAAGACCATTTGATCTCGATGTGTGACCGTACCAAGACCATTTGATCTCGATGTGTGACCGTACCAAGACCATTTGATCTCGATGTGTGACCGTACCAAGACCATCTGATCTCGATGTGTGACCGTACCAAGACCATTTGATCTCGATGTGTGACCGTACCAAGACCATTTGATCTCGATGTGTGACCGTACCAAGACCATTTGATCTCGATGTGTGACCGTACCAAGACCATTTGATCTCGATGTGTGACCGTACCAAGACCATTTGATCTCGATGTGTGACCGTACCAAGACCATTTGATCTCGATGTGTGACCGTACCAAGACCATTTGATCTCGATGTGTGACCGTACCAAGACCATTTGATCTCGATGTGTGACCGTACCAAGACCATTTGATCTCGATGTGTGACCGTACCAAGACCATTTGATCTCGATGTGTGACCGTACCAAGACCATTTGATCTCGATGTGTGACCGTACCAAGACCATTTGATCTCGATATGTGACCGTACCAAGACCATTTGATCTCGATGTGTGACCGTACCAAGACCATTTGATCTCGATGTGTGACCGTACCAAGACCATTTGATCTCGATGTGTGACCGTACCAAGACCATTTGATCTCGATGTGTGACCGTACCAAGACCATTTGATCTCGATGTGTGACCGTACCAAGACCATTTGATCTCGATGTGTGACCGTACCAAGACCATTTGATCTCGATGTGTGACCGTACCAAGACCATTTGATCTCGATGTGTGACCGTACCAAGACCATTTGATCTCGATGTGTGACCGTACCAAGACTATTTGATCTCGATGTGTGACCGTACCAAGACCATTTGATCTCGATGTGTGACCGTACCAAGACCATTTGATCTCGATGTGTGACCGTACCAAGACCATTTGATCTCGATGTGTGACCGTACCAAGACCATTTGATCTCGATGTGTGACCGTACCAAGACCATTTGATCTCGATGTGTGACCGTACCAAGACCATTTGATCTCGATGTGTGACCGTACCAAGACCATTTGATCTCGATGTGTGACCGTACCAAGACCATTTGATCTCGATGTGTGACCGTACCAAGACCATTTGATCTCGATGTGTGACCGTACCAAGACCATTTGATCTCGATGTGTGACCGTACCAAGACCATTTGATCTCGATGTGTGACCGTACCAAGACCATTTGATCTCGATGTGTGACCGTACCAAGACCATTTGATCTCGATGTGTGACCGTACCAAGACCATTTGATCTCGATGTGTGATCGTACCAAGACCATTTGATCTCGATGTGTGACCGTACCAAGCGAGTTTCCTTCTTTTGACAATTGCCAAGAAGTTTTCAAAAGGCCCTATTGCTGTTGTAATTCTTTCTCCTATTTCCTCATTTGTAACTCGATCTTTGTACGTGACGTTTAAAAGTCTTCGGAAACATCTCATCTCCAAGGCCTGTATCCTTCATTGAAGGTCAGCTGTAACTGTCCATGTCTCACAACCATAGAGGAATATTTACAGGACCAGTGTACGCATTAATCAGCATCATTATCTTATTTTAAATTTTACCACGTACTGAGAGAAAAGTCATTCCTCTACACATGATCTTCGGCCTTAGTCCGGCGGATGTACCGACTGCGAGGCAGCCAATAATATTATGTGTGCGTCCCTATCTTTTACAATACTGTACCTAGGCCTTTGGTCCGTCCATCTTACCACCGCCGAGGTGGGCGACAATGTGGACATGCACTGGAATATGGCCACCAAGTCCTCTTCAATTATTACAATACGTGAGGTCGTTCTTTTTTTGTTTATTCCACAATAGTTCCTTTGATGAAGTCACGTATTGTTGGTTCCATCTGCCAGATGTATGTGAATAGTGGGTTGAAAATGTCTGCTTCTAAAGCAGTGTCAATCAAAAATAAATGTTGCATTCGAACTGCCATGTCCTGCAACTGAACAAAATGCACATGATACAACAATTCTTTCTCAAGGCTAACATACTCTAGTCAAATGCTATATCAGATCAAATGAATCAGGATCAGCCGAAATCTGCTACACAAAGAGAAGGTGAACACATCCTGGTATAAACAAAGAGACTGTGTTGAAACAAAGAACCCGAATGATTTGGTGGATTGCCAAAAGTGAAGCAGAACGTTAGCAAGATTAAGTTAAAGGCTGATTAGCAAAGAGTGTGATGTACATCCGGGTCTTCGTGTTTCTTTTGTGGTGTATCCTGTTTAGTGAAACACATGTGGACTTGTTTTGTCTGTTTTTGTTTTAAATTTCCTTTTTGGCGCTGCCATATATTATTGGGAAATGTTGAAAGAATAAAACTTATTTAATATATTGAGGTGCGCGCAAAGCCTGACGTTAGGGTCAGACGAAATAAAACCCATACTTCACGCATGCGTCGTGCACATGGATATTTGCTGTGTAACATCATCCTGATGGGGATGTTTAAGAGAGCCAAAAACGTGTCTGCATGACGTGGAGATACGTAAGAGGTAGACGCATAGTAATGTCTCAATGGGCGCATCCGGGACACCAGTTGTGCAACAATTAGTCTACCACAGTGTATCACAGGACAATAGATGGACAAAAACAGGTCATCATGAAAAACCAAAACAACAAGTGGACAATCATAGGTCTTTCAGAGAAACCAGGACAAAAAGGGAACAAACGGAGGTATTTCAGAAAAACCAGGACAAGAAGTAGACAAACAGAGGGTCTTTCAGAGAAACCAGGACAAAAAGTAGACAAATTGAGGTCCTTCATAAAAACCAAGACAAAAAGTGAACAATCAGGTCCTTCATAGAAACCAAGACAAAAAAGTGAACAAACAGGTCCTTCATAGAAACCAAGACAAAAAGTGAACAATCAGGTCCTTCATAGAAACCAAGACAAGAAGTAAACAAACCAGGACAAGAAGTTGACACATGTCCTTCACGGAAACCAAGACAAGAGGTGAACAAACCAGGACAAGAGGTGAACAAACCAGGACAAGAAGTGAAAAAACCATGACAAGAAGTGGACACATGTCCTTCACGGAAACCAAGACAAGAGGTGAACAAACCAGGACAAGAAGTGAACAAACCAGGACAAGAAGTGGACACATGTCCTTCACGGAAACCAAGACAAGAGGTGAACAAACCGGGACAAGAAGGGGACACATGTCCTTCACGGAAACCAAGACAAGAGGTGAACAAACCAGGACAAGAAGTGAACAAACCATGACAAGAAGGGGACACATGTCCTTCACGGAAACCAAGACAAGAGGTGAACAAACCAGGACAAGAAGTGAACAAACCAGGACAAGAAGTGGACACATGTCCTTCACGGAAACCAAGACAAGAGGTGAACAAACCAGGACAAGAAGTGAACAAACCATGACAAGAAGTGGACACATGTCCTTCACAGAAACCAAGACAAGAGGTGAACAAACCAGGACAAGAAGTGAACAAACCATGACAAGAAGTGGACACATGTCCTTCACGGAAACCAAGACAAGAGATGAACAAACCAGGACAAGAAGTGAACAAACCAGGACAAGAAGTGGACACATGTCCTTCACGGAAACCAAGACAAGAGGTGAACAAACCAGGACAAGAAGTGAACAAACCAGGACAAGAAGTGGACACATGTCCTTCACGGAAACCAAGACAAGAGGTGAACAAACCAGGACAAGAAGTGAACAAACCAGGACAAGAAGAGGACACATGTCCTTCACGGAAACCAAGACAAGAGGTGAACAAACCAGGACAAGAAGTGAACAAACCAGGACAAGAAGTGGACACATGTCCTTCACGGAAACCAAGACAAGAGGTGAACAAACCAGGACAAGAAGTGAACAAACCAGGACAAGAAGTGGACATAGGTCCTTCAGAGAAACCAGGACAAGAATGAACAAACAGAGGATCTTTAGAGAAACCAAGACAGGAATGAACAAACAGACGATCTTCAGAGAAACCAAGAGAAGAAGTGAACAAACTAGGACAAGAAGTGAACAAACCAGGACAAGAAGTGGACAGAGGTCCTTCCATAAACCAGAACAAGAATAAACAAACAAAGGATCTACAGAAAAAAAACCAAAAGAAGAAGTGGACAAACAGAGGATCTTCAGAGAAACCAAGACAAGAAGTGTACAAATACAGGTCCTTTAGAGAAACCAAGAGAAAAAGTGGACAAACAGAGGATCTTCAGAGAAACCAAGACAAGAAGTGGACAAACAGTGGATCTTCAGAGAAACCAAGACAAGAAGTGGACAAACAAAGGATCTTCAGAGAAACCAGTACAAGAAGTGGACAAACAGTGGATCTTCAGAGAAACCAAGACAAGAAGTGGACAAACAGTGGATCTTCAGAGAAACCAGTACAAGAAGTGGACAAACAGTGGATCTTCAGAGAAACCAAGACAAGAAGTGTACAAATACAGGTCCTTTAGAGAAACCAAGAGAAAAAGTGGACAAACAGAGGATCTTCAGAGAAACCAAGACAAGAAGTGGACAAACAGTGGATCTTCAGAGAAACCAAGACAAGAAGTGGACAAACAAAGGATCTTCAGAGAAACCAGTACAAGAAGTGGACAAACAGTGGATCTTCAGAGAAACCAAGACAAGAAGTGGACAAACAGTGGATCTTCAGAGAAACCAAGACAAGAAGTGGACAAACAGTGGAACTTCAGAGAAACCAAGACAAGAAGTGGACAAACAGTGGATCTTCAGAGAAACCAAGAGAAGAAGTGGACAAATAAAAGGATCTTCAGAGAAACCAGTACAAGAAGTGGACAAACAGTGGATCTTCAGAGAAACCAAGACAAGTGGACAAATATGTTTGTCTTACGGTACTTGGGAACCGTGTAGCGCAGTTTTTAGCGAGCTGGCTTTGCATCTGAGTGGTCCCGTGTTCATTCTCCGCAATGGCTCCCTGGTCGACCTACATTGAATGGGTACCGGTTCAGTACGAAGTTAAAGCAGCGAGGAAGAGGACATGGATACTGCCCTTAGATAACCGAGCCTTTGAGATGTGAGATCGCTAACACCTCACCCCCTACTGCAGTAATGCTATGGGTTACTTTACTTTACTTTTTTACTGTCAAACAAAAAAGTGGACAAACATGTTTGTCTTAGGGTACTATCAGACAAAAAATAGACAAACGGAGTTCCTCAACAGTGCTCATCAAGATGAAAGATGGACAAACACTTCTCTGAAAGTGTACCACCAATATAAGATATTTAGAAAAACACAATTCTCTCATGGGATTCCCCCAAGACTATATATTAGCGAACAAAAGTCTCTCAGAGCTTACCAGCAAAACACCATTTTAACAATCAAAAGTCTCACCAGAGCTTACCAGCAAAACACCATTTTAACAAGCAAAAGTTTCTCAGAGCTTACCAGCAAAACACCATTTTAACAAGCAAAAGTCTCTCAGAGCTTACCAGCAAAATACCATTTTAAGAATCAAAAGTCTCTCAGAGCTTACAAGCTAGACGACATATTCACAATAAAAAAGTCTCTCAGAGCTTACAAGCAAGACGACATATTCACAAGCAAAAGTCTCCTAGAACGTACAATCAAGGCAATACATGTGCAAAGAAAATTCTCACAGAACGTACCACCAAGGCGAGATTTAGGAAAAACGTCTTTGAAAGTGTACCACATAGATTAGGTTTAGGAAAAACGTATATGAAAGTGTACCACCAAGACAAGGATTAGAAAAAAAGGCCTCAGAAAGTGTACAACCGAGACAAGGTTTAGGAAAAACGTCTATGAAAATGTACAACCAAGACAAGGTTTAGGAAAAACGTCTATGAAAGTGTACAACCAAGACAAGGATTAGGAAAAACGTCTCTAAAGGTGTACCACCAAAACATGGATTAGGAAAAACCTCTCTAAAGGTCTACCACCAAGAAAAGGTTTAGGAAGAACGTCTCTAAAGGTCTACCACCAAGACAAGGTTTAGGAAGAACGTCTCTAAAGGTCTACCACCAAGACAAGGTTTAGGAAGAACGTCTCTGAAAGTGTACATCGATTGTGACAGCCCTGAATGAGGAAGAGAAGAGACCAAATTGTGAAACATAATCACAGGTTTGTTCATAACAACAGACAGCGAGAACATACATTCCATATATATTTGCAAAGCATTAGGCTGATGATAGGCTTCCTGCATCTATTTTTAAAATTCGTTTTGTCATATTTAGTCCCAACTCGGATATGTTACTCACTAGCAACGTGTCTTAGTGTGTGACCTCAGCTCTCGTGATTAGACCAGGTCACGCTGTAGTTGACCCAGCCTATTATCAGGTTAAAGGATGATCAGTTTGTAGTCGAGGGTCGGATCAAGTGGGAAGTATTTGCGTTTTTCGTGAGAGTTTTGTTCCACGTGGCGTGTTTTATGAGCAACAATAGATTAGAAGTGTAACACGGTGAAGACACAAAGTGCTGACACGACGATATACTTGTATAACCACATATATTCCCAGATACACAACGATACAAATACAGAAGTTAGTTTAGTTTAGTTTAGTCGAAAAATCGGTTGGGGATTCCGTGGCGAAGCGGTCTCGTAATCAGGTGGCGTGGGTTCGGCTCCGGACTCCGCCGTCTTGGATGCTTGATGCGGATTTTCCTGCATCTCGTAGTCGCCATCTATTCGTCTTGTCCTTGACTTGCCACTGGGGTAGGGTGGCACGAGACGAGAGAGTGAGGATAAAAAGTAACACAGTTAATCCTTACTAAAAATAGTGCAACAAAATTAATTGTGCCATCATCGTCTACAATGGACGGCGGCTTTTGCCTTTGCCTAGTCGAAAAATCAACGCCATTGCACACGGTTTAGTCCATATGTACTCTATTCTTCTCCATATTTGCGGAGAATCTCAATGCACGAACCTCGTAGCACTGGAGAAGATCCCGTAATAGATTGGCTAGATGTTTAACTTAATTTTGAATTTTGCCAAGCGGCGGACAAAAGCCTATTCTTTTCGATTTCCAACTGTCGAGGGATTTTTAACGTGTGCGACACTGCACATGAGCGTCCGATCTCTACTACTGAAAGATCCAGGGAAATACTAGAAAGTCCACGTGAAATAATCCAGGACTGCACCGCGAGCTCCAGAAGCCGATGTCTTACATAGAGACCACTCAGTCCACTAAATACAGGAGAGAATATTTAAACAATTAGCTGCTGCCCAACAAGCGAAACGTTATTGTACTATTGATATGTTTTTCTTTCTATATCTGCTCACATGCATGGTGTATCTCGCTTTTTGACATACTTATACAAGTGAATGTATATGGAAATATGGCTGAATGGATGAATATAGATTAGTGGATTTATGGATACATGTTTAATACTGGAAAAAAGGGATTAATCAGAATACGATTGCGTGAAAGGCTGGACTGATTAATTAATGGATAGATATATAGATTGATGTATATATATATATATATATATATATATATATATATATATATATATATATATAAAACGGTGAATCTCGCTCAATTTTTACAATCTCGTCGTATAGGGTTTGATTTCAACCTTGCCCAGTTTGGCGTACTGCACACTTGCCCAGAAACTTTAACAGCGAAGTAGGTGGCGGTTGTAAGAAGGGACGTTCTGTAAAGGACATTCTACTTAATTTTTACAGTCCATTACTGAAGGGGAACATGTGGCCCGTACGGAAACAAAGAAAGTAAAGACCAGGGCCTCAGACTCCTAGAATTTGCACGATGCAATGAGCTGTTGGTAGCAAACACGTTCGGGTTTGACAAGCCGTCTAGACGCTGGACATGGCATAACCCAAACAACGAAGTGCACAACCAAAGGAGGTTTAGATCTAGCATCAACACCGACAAAACGAGAAGTTTCCCCGGAGCGGATATAGGAAGCGACCACGATCTTGTTATGATGACTATGTGTCTGTGATTGAAGAGAGTCACAAAGAAAGAAGTGACTAGGCTAAATTTTGATCTGGACAAACTAATCGACCCACCAATCATCGAAGTGTTCCATTCGAGGGTAGGGGGGAGATTTGCTCCACTGCTGGCTCTCAGAGAGGGACTGGATACCGATACAGTAACATAGTCTCTTAACTCAGCACTCGCAGACACGGCAACAGAGATCCTGGGGTGCCACCAGGTATGTGAGCAATGTACATACATCAAAGATAGATTAGACAGAAACGACGCTAAAGGCGCGTACAAGATGGTCAAAGAACTGGTAACACCAAGACAAGGCAGGAATTGTGTGATCCAGAAAAAAAGCGGCAAATACCTTATTGAGGGCAATTACCTACCGGCCATATGGACATGGTACTGTTCCGAGTTATACAACTATGAGGGACAGAACAAACCTAAGAAAACAATCCCTCCAACACCAACAACTATACAGGATAACCAATTGATAACGAAGGAAGAGGTAACTGCAGCAGTAAAGACATTGAGAAGAGGGAATGCGGCCGGCGTGGACAATATACCAGCAGAGCTCTTACAGGCAGGTGGGGAGGTCGTGGTGGAAGGCCTGACATACATCTACAACAAAATATGGTCGACAGGAAACTGGCCGGACTTATGGACATAATCAATGGTTATACCGTTACCTAAGTCTGGAAACCAAAAGCTGTGACAAAATTACAGAACGATAAGCCTCATCAGCCACCCTAGCAAGGTCATGCTTAGAATAATCCTAGACCGATTGAAACCCCAATCAGAGAACATCATTGCTGCGGAGCAAGCGATCAGACAAAGAAGAAGCACTACATAATTGAAATTTAATTTAAGGCTGCTCAGATCAGGTCAGGTCATCCCATAACCGGTGAGGTTGCTGGGGCACACATGAAGACACCCTCACAACCCCACGCTACCCTTCTCTGTCAGCGGCCGCTACCTGTGCCTTTTCTGGTTCATTGGTCCATTCTTTTATGTTGCCCCCACTTCTTTTTTGGACGGCCTCTTCGTCATCTGCCTTGCAGGATCGTATTTGCAAAACCATTTGATCTCGATATGTGATAGTACCGGTCGAGTTTCCGTCTTTTAACAGTTTCCAAGAGGTCTTCAAAAGGCACCATTGCTGTTGTAATTCTGTCTCGTATTTCCTCATTTGTAACTCGATCTTTGTACGTGACGTTTAAAAGTCTTCGGAAACATCTCATGTCGAAGGCCTGTATCCTTCGCGGAAGGTCAGCTGTAACTGCCCATGTCTCACAGGCATAGAGAAATGTTGACATGACCAATGTACGCATTAATCTGATTTTCGTGCATAGTGCTAACCGTTTATCTTGCCAGATTGTGTTAAGCCGTGCAAGCGTCGCTATTGTCTGTGCTATTCTGGCCAACACCTCACATTTTGATCCTTCATCACTGACAATCGACCTAAGATATTTAAAACGGTCAATCACTTCGAGTTCCTGTCCATTAGCTTTTATCCTACTGTTGAAGCCCTCGGCGTTGTTGGTCATTCATTTTGTCTTTCCATCGTTTATCTCCATACCATAGTCAAGAGCTGTTTCATCGAGCCTTCTGACCCATTCCTAGAGTTCTGCTTCTGTGCCCGCCAGCACATCGATGTCATCTTTAAAACGAAGGTTCGTAATCGTTCGGTCCTCTATCTTGATAGTACCAACGTGACCTCCAAGTGCCTCACTCATAATTCCCACAAGGATTATATTGAAAAGAGTTGGAGAGTGTACAACCCTGTCTCATATCAACTGATGTGCGAACTAAGGCTGCTAATCGAGAAATATCTAGAACAGCAGCAACAACTGTATCATGTGTTTGTTGATTTTAGGGAGGCGATTGATAGGGTATGGCATAACACGCTGTGGGCAACAATGAGGGTGTAATAAAATCAACGAAAATATTTTAAAGGTCCTTGAACATCTGTTTGACAAGCGCAGTTCTTGTAAATGAGAGGCGAGCGGACTGGTTTCGCTCTTTAGTTGGTGTGAGACATGGTTGTACACTCTCACCAACTCTTTTCAATATATTCTTTGAGGAAATTATGAGTGAGGCACTTGGAGGTCACGTTGGTACTGTCAAGATATGGGGCCGAACAATTACCAAACTTCGTTTTAAAGATGACATCGACAGGTTGGCGTATTCAGAAGTAGAACTCCAGGAATGGGTGAGAAGGCTCGATGAAACAGCTCTTGCCTATGGTATGGAGATAAACCCTGGTAAGATCAAATTAATTACCAACATCGCCAAGGGCTTCAACAATTAGATAACAGCTAATGGCCAGGAACTCGAAGGGGTTGGCCGTTTCATATATCTGGGTTCGATTGTCAGTGATGAAGGATCAAAATGTGAGGTGTTGGCTAAAACAGCAAAGACAATAGCGGCGTTTGCACGGCTAAACAAAATCCGGCAAGATAAACGGTTAGCACAATGCAGGAAAACCAGATAAATGTGTACATTGGTCCTGTCAATATTCCTTTATGCTTTTGTGACATGGACAGGTACAGCTGACCTTCAGCGAAGGATACAGGCCTTGGAGATGACATGTTTCTGAAGACTTTTAAACGTCATTTACAAAAATCGAGTTAAAATGAAGAAATACAGGATCGAATTGAAACAACAGTAAGACCTTTTGAAGACCTTTTGAAGACCTCTTGAAGACCTCTCGAAAACCTCTTGGCATCTGCCAAAAGAAGAAAACTCGCTTGCTACGGTCACATATCGAGATCAAATGGTCTTGCAAATATGATCCTCCACGGAAAGGTGCAAGGCAGACGACGAAGAGGCTGTTCCAAAATGATGTGGGAGGACAACAAAAAAGAATGGACCAATCTCCGACCAGAAGAGGCATAGGCTGCGGCCGCGGACAGAGAAGGATGGCGTTGTGCTGGGAGGATGTCTTTATGTGTGCTCCAACGACCTCACTGGTTACGGGATGACCTGGCCTGACCTTACCTGACCTGACCTGAAATATATCATCTTTGATGTCTCAGTCTCTGTAGATCACTAAAGACCATTCGCATGGCGCACTGTGAGTGCATTCTGCTATATCTCATGTATTTCGACACTGTCTAATGTGACTGTAAAGTGACAGTCCGTACCGCAGATCTTACAGCTATGCTGAGGAGGCTGGCGTGTCCGGGGTGTCCCCCAAACACTTCAGGTATTTTCTGTCGTCTGCAGCCAGAAAGTATTTACGAGCGTCAGCAGGCACCTTGCCCTTTCCAGCTGTCTCCAAGCAGCTCGGTCCTGACCAATCGTTTCTCAGCTTTTAGATGGGATGTCGCATGGCTCGAGGTAAGGTGTCCGCCTCGAGGGCCGGAGGTCGCGGGTTTGAATCGCGGGGATACCGTAATTTTTTCACTCGGATTATCTGGTAAACATTGCCCTGATCTCTGGGTAGTGAGATGGGACCCCTGATCTCTGGGTAGTGAGATGGGACCCCTGATCTCTGGGTAGTGAGATCTGACCCCTGATCTCTGGGTAGTGAGATCTGACCCCTGATCTCTGGGTAGTGAGATCTGACCCCTGATCTCTGGGTAGTGAGATCTGACCCCTGATCTCTGGGTAGTGAGATCGAACTCGTCTGTTCAGTGTCGAGCACGTTGAACATCCTTGGCAGTTAGAATAATAAATAAGTAGGCTTAACGGCCGCTGCGCAGAGAAAAATTGTATTGAAAAATCCAACCTAAATTATGTGTGCCTTCCCCCAGGCCTAGCAAGCCACAGTAAGTTATACAATACTTACTACGTATAGCCGAAGCATTCAACTCCCTGGCTATCGACATTACCATGCCTGGTTGAATATCAGGAGTGGGATATATATATATATATATATATATATATATATATATATATATATATATATACACGTACATACATACATACACACATACATACATACATACATACATACACACATACATACATACATACACACACACATACACACGTATACTCATGAAAGGAAGGAGGAATATGTGGTTCGATGGAAATTTGAATGGAGAGCCATGTTGATGAATGTGCATGAGAGTGGCTGTATAGACAAAATGACAGGTGGATTAATGGATAGATGGTTGGGTTGATGGATGGATTGATGAACGGATATTTGAATGTGATCGATGGAGGAATACATAGATAGAATGACACGTATCAAAAAAGCGAACGTGACTCCGACGAGAGAAGAAACCGAACAAACTGTTTATTGTCCCACATTAAACCAAGCTTGGGGACGGCGTGGCCTAGTGGTTAAGTGGCACGGCTCACAATCCGAATGTGCTGGGTTCGATCCCCATCACAGCACCGGCCGTTACCCCGGGGAAGCAAACAATTAAAAAATGCAGGAGGAAGCAGATCCTTACATAAAATACAGACTGAAGTCAGATGCACTGGGCCGACAGGCGCAAAATAAAAACCACAGTGCAACGCAAACCGCCTTGGGGATTAGAGAAATAAGGCGAAAGCAAACAAAAATTTTAAAAAACAACCCAGGCTTGTGATTTTTCTTATATCTTTGTCCCTGATCCAAATTCCCCCCTCACCCAAACTTCCCCTATCAACATCCACCTCACCGAATAATCCCCAGCAATTCCCCAGACCAAAAATCCGTAACCTCACACAACAATCTTTAACCTTCAACATAGTTTGTCTGTCAATCGTGCAGTTGGGTCACGCAATCCTAACGTTGCACCAACATGTTTGCACCTTGTCTGCCCAGCTCACGTTTATATTTGTTTGTTCTGCGTTCCTGCAGGATTCATCTAACCCGGATGCTATACATATGCCAGATAGTTACTTACTTAGGGACGAGTGGTCAAATGGTTTGTTACTTGCCCTTATGACCAAGGAGAACATGCTCATAAACTCAGATGGTATTGTTTTGAATGCCGACAATAAGTAGGACCTACTCATTTGTGCGCTCTGAAAAGGCAAGTAGCGGTAGCTTTCCTCACATCCCGAGTGTGCTGATGAAGGTGGACCTGGGTCCATTAGGCGGTTGTGCTATGATTGGCTTCATTTGTGTGACGCTCACTACTACGGGGATCACGTCGATCCCTCACCTCGTTAGCCAGGCTGCCATGAAAACAGCCCTTTTCCAAGGAAGACTGCGAGGAAGCCGAGGTGAGGGCCTTGGCCAGTATATTTTGCCTGACCCTGAGTAACATGTCTGATCAGTATGTTGTGACTGACCAGACGTTAGTCTTTGTCCCCCATAACCTTGGTAAAGAATAGTTTGCTTCTTATCAAGTGTAGATACCGCACACGTCTTGACTCTACATGCTGCGGCGAAATCCGCCTTTGTTCCTCAGCCACGCGGATCCCTGCAAATGGAATAAACATCGCAAACATAAGTTGTTTCGTGTGTATTTTGAGCAACATTTATGTAAATTACTCAACCAATCAATTACTGGGAAACCCGGTCTATTTATAGCTGACCTAGGGAACTGATGTAAGCTATGTTCCAGTGTATTCTTGTGCATGACAACACAACAGCTGGCAGTCAGAGAGAGAGTTGTGTTTTCCCCGTGACTGCGAGCACTGAGTGTGAATTCCTGGTGTTGTAGTTGCTGTTGTAAGGATGGGAACTTCCAGAAGCTAATGGAAAGCACTTGGAATATTGGTAATAATGGTTTGATTGAGCTTCCGATGTGAAATATGCAAATGGTAAAGACAACAGTAAGAGATACATGGATGGAGAAAATATATAGTCTAACAGTAAGTTATGCAGACATACAGACAGACAGTTGTATGGATAGACAGATAGACAGACGCACCGACAGGAACACAGACATACAGACATGGATGGATAGACAGATAGACAAGATATACCGACAGGCACACAGACAGACACACGGATACACAGGTAGATATATGGATAGACAGACTGACTGAGATAGACAGTCCACGCAGACAGACAGACAGTTAAATATATATATATATATTCAGATGTATACAAACAGATAGATAGATAGAAAGATAGACAGACCAGACAGGTAGGTAGGTTTAGAAACATAGATAGATAGATGGATATGATATATATATGGATGGGTGGTTATTGGGTGAATGGGTGGATGAATGGATGGGTTGATGGATGGGTTGTTGGGTGAATGGATGGATTTAAATGGATCCATCGGTAGATAGATGGCATGCAGACTAACATGCATGCAGAAAAGCAGACCAACATACATAATAGATATGCTTCTGTGTTGATGGTTTCTGTTGCAGTTTATTTGACATGATGAGGTTACAAGCCTACTGTACACGATGTCATTTACCCCAAGCCTCATTCATATATTAATATATATATGCGATATCCACACTATTAATATATATGCGATATCCGCACGGGATATATCCGAATTACGAATTTGAAATTTCCATGTTGTTTCTAAAAATAGTAACTGTGACATGTGTATTCTACGCGTGGACTATTTCGCGTTAAAGCCCAAGCTGCGCAGTGATATTACTGCTGTGTGTGAGTAATTCAATATCAACGTGTCACTCAAAAACGATTCAGTGTTTCTTGGAAAAACCGGATTCTGTTGATAATGCGAATAAATTGTTTTCTAATATCGTCATGATAGTCGTCACGGTCGTCTAGTACATGTCGAGTAGCATACACATTTGTGATTTGAGAATCTGAAATCTTCATTTCATATGTGTTTTCCCGCCTAAATGTGTAATTCTAGATAGTTTTAAATGTCTTCCTCTGCCTCTCTTCCGCTTGATCTTTTTTGCTGTTATAAAGTTTTAAATTCCAGGTCCCCTTTTCCTCATGAGTGTCCGATGGATCGAGAATGTCGTGTTAATCTGATTGTTTATTTAGCACCTAAATTATAATGAGTAAAAACGTGAGAATGGATACAAAAAGAACGCTGTACAACACGATATTCCTACCTACATTGTGCTATCAGTGTCACAATTGGACATTGCTAAGCAGAGATCAAATAAAAATTGGATTAACGGAGATGAAATGACTACACAAAATGCCTGGAGTAATATGAATGGATATAATCAAAAACAAAGATATTAGACAAAAAGTTAAGTACAACACAAGTGCTAGACCTCATCAAGAGACAGCAAACCATTGGTTCGGACACATGACAAGTAAAACACCAGATAGTTGTAGCAGATCCTCTATTTCTTTGCCCTGGCCGTGATCTAACTTAGAACATTTTCACACTCATCCACATCATCATGACCCTACTCAGTAAATGACATATCAAACAGCAGGTGGCATATTTATTATATCATACTCATATCATACAATGAGTAGAGAAATTACAAACACAATATAATACATATCTTAACTAAACATTCTACTAAAACGGGAATTGTAAGCATTAGCTATTGATGGAATTCCCAACTATCTAAAAACCCAGTTCTATTGCCTTGCAATTGCATCACACACACATCGCCTTAACTGCGTCTTCAACACACCTTATCAGATACTCTTCCTCACTGAAATCCCCTCAGGCGGGCGATCTCGACATAACTCGTTCACAATGTGTCCTTGCTTACAAACACACTTTCAGATTATCTATTAATGCAAAAATCACACACCTTTTTGAGCGATCCTGTTCTATCACCAAACATTCGTCCAGCAGTCTACCAATCGCTCCTCTATCTAAGTCGGTGAGTTAAACATACTATCCACATTCAGTCTCTCTCTCTCCCATACAGCCTCTCTCTATCTAGCCTCTCCATCTCTCATCCAGCCTCTCGAGCTAAACTTTGTCTCGAGCTATATATCCTCAAGCAAGACCAGAGCTTGACCAATCGATCTCAGGTATGGTCATCTTCAATTCCAATTGGAACGAAACACTTTGCACACCTGTCACTCATTCTCTCGCAGCAAGCCCCGTTGCCAATTTCGTCTGTCAATCAATCTCCCCCTACCAAAATCGGAAGGCCAGTGGTCAGTTTCTACCTGTCCACATTCCTTAACCCAACTCTGTTCTCCTTTGCTGAGACAGTGAGTGACCTTGACATGCATTCATGTAGCTTTAAGCTTTAACATGTTCAGGCATCCTAAACTCCCCTTGCTCCGGCGGGAACTGTTACATTACCTCCCTAAACTACAGACCGAAACATGGATGGTCATTTTTTTCATCTGGCAAATGACCACCATTTTCGTCTCTACTATCCAAAATGTAAACACTACTCCTGTTTACAACTTCACTCACATCGTACATGCATAAAAAGACATGTCATTTGATACATATAAACTTTTTGTAATACATACACAATCAATACAAGCAGAAGAAAAACACTGTGGCTGGGCGTTTTTACAACACAAACCAACACTTTTACATCGTTTTACAGTCAAATTCACCTAAGTCTGTCCCTGCGGGACCTTTAACTCATCAAAACAGAAACACCTTAAGGAATTCTCCTTACTCATTGAGGTCAATATACCTCGACCTGTTCCCGTGCCTTCCTCTAAGGACACGAACCTTCATTGTTACACACGACCAGTTCAGGTCAATTTTCTCAGGCGGTCTCATTACACGCCTGGCCGACGATTCACTTCATACTAACTCCTGTGAGGCCACGAACTTACGTGGGTTATCCTCGGGCTAGTTATCATTGTCTCTCTTGACAGCTATCCCCTCTCAAAGAAAACAGCAAAATTCTTTATGTTTCCCACAAAAACGATATTTGACAACATATGTCATAGTCAATTTTAAAACTTCTGATCAATGTAGTCTTCTCTGCAAAGACTCCACATACATGTGATTCTGGAACTCGTGGTGACTTGTGCTTGCGGCGGCCTACAGTCTGGATGAGATATACTGCTCTGTAGATCACCTAAATAACCTGTATCAAATACCTGTAAACATGATGATTCAACAACAACAAAAAAACAACAACAAAACACAAGACAAATGCATTGCATACAATGTCGAAACCCAAACAATAAATACAAATGTCAAAATATTTGCACGCATACTTATGATATCAATATTTCAGTCAGCAAGTATAACACGTTGATACTGTCAGGATATGTAATCATGTTTAAACAACAAAACAACAACAAAATAAAGAAAAATTCAATGCATACTATATCGACCATACAACCCACTTAAAATGCAAGTAATACCATTAGTCGAAACCCAAACACCAAATACAAATGTCAAAATATTTGCACGCATACTCATGACCAAGTGCCATCAACCTTCACTCCTGCTCGTGCCCCACAGATGAGCACCTGTTAATGCCCCCTTTATAAGATACTAAACTACGACTAAGTTCTAACTTAATCAGGTACTAAACTATGTCCCTAAACTATGACTAAGTTGTAACTTAATCAGATACTAAACTATGTCACTAAACTATGACTAAGTTCTAATTTAATCAGATACTAAACTATGTCTGAGTCAAAAGTCAAAAACCGAATCGTCCACCTGTCGAATTACGTCATGCTGTAACCCTACTAGTCCAGGTGCAGTCTTTGTCACGAGGAATCAAAACCGAGTGTTCTGATCTAACTAATTCACCGCTATTTCCCCAAATTCCCCGCATCAAAGCTACCTGGTCAGATTTTGACCGAAACATCACGTCCACGTGTTACCCTGCGTCGCGTAATCATTACCTGGCGCATCCAGCTATCCTGCGTCTCTTGTCCGTTCTGTCCGTTTCTCTGGTCGGAAATGTCCCTTTGATCTCGGTCAGTCTAGCTTCAGACTGACCGTCCGTGGTACGCTCATTGTCTGGCGTTTACTTGAGACAACGAATTCAAAGGAATTTTTTAACATCTGGTCATTCCTCCATCTCTATACCCTACCCCCTAATTATCCAAATCTCCGTTTCCCAAGGATAACGGTAGATGAAACAAATTGTATGCAAATGCATACATCAACTGGAGTTTCACATGATAGCCCATGTGTGTAAGTACTCCACACGACTTTACCTAATTCCATTTCTGATTTCCATGTTTTTGGCTAGTGTCAGTAAACATTGCATCAACCGTTCCTTATCACTACTGCTTATTTTAACCAGACTATGCGCTGCCCCATCAGCTGTCTCTGATTGCTGCGCGATTTCCTCCTGTAAAACGCCCATCGTCTGGTCTGTTTGTTTCTCGGTTGGTTGGTTCGTACCCACCGGTTCTCTGGTAGTGTTACGTACACTTACATCGTCCGCTACTTCAGCCTTCCGTCCATCTGTATTCACTATTTGTGGGAAAAACCTTTCACACTGTTCGTTTGACTGTTGGCTTATCTCGAAATGAGATCTTTTCATCTTTGCTTCGATGACTGGTTCGCTGTCCTGGCTGTGGTTAACCTTACTTTCCCTTTTCTTCGTTTTCCTTAGAAACTCTGTTCCTCCTTTGTTGGCTGCTGTTGGTGCGTCCGTTTCGCATTCCAACTGTGCGTCATTTCCACTTCCTTCCTCGGTGGCCGAAGGGTTGTCCCTTCTTTCGGTCTGTTCAACCACTTCTCCCGCATGGCTAGAACCTGGCTTGGGTGGGCACGAAACCACAGCTGGTCCTGCCACCATTCCTCCTCCTCTCCTTTCCTCTTTATCTGACGAATCTCTGACTATTTCCTTGTTCGATTCTTCGTCGACTTTAACTAATGTTCTACCAGGCTTGACGTCCTGGTAAACTTGGCTCCTTTCAGCACGCCCGACCATGTTAATCGACGTAATACCCTCTTCCTGAATTCTCGGCCTACACTGTCCGATGCGGTAACATTTTATCTGGACCTCTGAGCGAACGTTTGTTTCGTTTGCATTGCGTAACCTGCCCTTCGTCCCTAACTTTTCTGGATACACAAAACCTGTATCTCTTTCTTTCTGTCCATCCGCCTCGTGCTCAAAGTCTCTTTGATAGCTCCTGTTCTGCCTCTCCATCTGTAACCGTGCAAAAGGCCTCTTGTGGGCTAAGAATCTGCCCGATTCAAACTTCTGCCCAACCATTCCTCCTCCTCTCACTTGACTTGGCCTCTGCACCTGGGTCAAACTCCTACACTTTTCGACACCTCTTTCCAGTCGTCAACACACGTCCGTCCTGAGATTTCCACCTCTGTCCCTCCACGGATCGGAATGTGGAAGTTGGATGGGCTTCCTACTCACTTTCCTACCACTCTGTCCCCTTCTAAAATACTGGGCCGTGTTTACTTCTGTGATTTCTTGACTTCTTCTCTCCTTCCTATCTGGTTTGAAAGCTCCCTTTTCAAACTGTTGCAACAGCTGTCGCAGCTTCCATTGGAGGTCGTTTTCCTGTCTTTCCAGACGAATAACTCTGCCTGTTAGTTCTCTTAGCTGGTTTTGTAGTTGACTTTTGTCCTCCCACTTATCGCTGACTGTAGCTCGTGCCATGAAAGGCTTGTTTTTGACAAACAGTCCTCCTCTCCAGGAACTGTTAATATTCCGAAGAATATTAGGGCATCCGATAGACAAATGTCCAAAAGCTAGACAATGATAACATTGTTTAACATTGTCCAACCTCGACATATTGAATAAACCCGTCTGGCCCACCAAAAAAATTTATAAGACTGTCAAGTACGCACAAAGTCTTGTCAATAATACAACAATGGGTGGAAGAAAAATGTCACACTTACCAGTCAGATGATTGGAAAAGCTGTCTATGGTACTAACACTCTAACCACTAGCTACTCCTCTATTCCTAACTACACACACAAGTTATATATAACTGCGACACTTGTGTTAAACGTGCAAATCAAGATCTATAGCTACACACGCACTATATTTATAAATCTACCACGACTATCCGTGGTCACGGCACCAAAATAATAATAACGTGTAGCAGATCCTCTATTTCTTTGCCCTGGCCGTGATCTAACTTAGAACATTTTCACACTCATCCACATCATCATGACCCTACTCAGTAAATGACATATCAAACAGCAGGTGGCATATTTATTATATGATACTCATATCATACAATGAGTAGAGAAATTACAAACACAATATAATACATATCTTAACTAAACATTCTACTAAAACGGGAATTGTAAGCATTAGCTATTGATGGAATTCCCAACTATCTAAAAACCCAGTTCTATTGCCTTGCAATTGCATCACACACACATCGCCTTAACTGCGTCTTCAACACACCTTATCAGATACTCTTCCTCACTGAAATCCCCTCAGGCGGGCGATCTCGACATAACTCGTTCACAATGTGTCCTTGCTTACAAACACACTTTCAGATTATCTATTAATGCAAAAATCACACACCTATTTGAGCGATCCTGTTCTATCACCAAACATTCGTCCAGCAGTCTACCAATCGCTCCTCTATCTAAGTCGGTGAGTTAAACATACTATCCACATTCAGTCTCTCTCTCTCCCATACAGCCTCTCTCTATCTAGCCTCTCCATCTCTCATCCAGCCTCTCGAGCTAAACTTTGTCTCGAGCTATATATCCTCAAGCAAGACCAGAGCTTGACCAATCGATCTCAGGTATGGTCATCTTCAATTCCAATTGGAACGAAACACTTTGCACACCTGTCACTCATTCTCTCGCAGCAAGCCCCGTTGCCAATTTCGTCTGTCAATCAATCTCCCCCTACCAAAATCGGAAGGCCAGTGGTCAGTTTCTACCTGTCCACATTCCTTAACCCAACTCTGTTCTCCTTTGCTGAGACAGTGAGTGACCTTGACATGCATTCATGTAGCTTTAAGCTTTAACATGTTCAGGCATCCTAAACTCCCCTTGCTCCGGCGGGAACTGTTACATTATTATCCATCAGAAAGGAATGCTATACAGATAAAATGGATACAAAGTCAAGAACAGACCACGCAAAAGATGGATAGCAGAAATAACAGAAGCAGTAAATCTTCCTGTGTACGAAGCACATACTACGGTCCGGTCAAAAAACTATTCAAGTCTTGACGCTGAAAGACACAAGCTGGAAACAGACGAAAAGAAAAGAAAGTTTATCGAGCAGTGATTGGAGAAAATTTTTTTGCGGCGTATTATCATAGAATTTATGTCATACGAAATATACTAAGAAACAACCCACTTGACGTTGTCTTTTATGCTCATGAAATCAAGTTGTGTAAAAGCAGCTTGGCCAACGAAGTGGGGGATCATTACTGTAGTCTGAAGTCTCAAGATGTGGGAAACCAGTCCATGACGGAGTTCAACGTTCCAATTAACAGCACACCAGAATTCAGTCCAGATTATTACTATTCAGAGATATTTCTGCTCGGACTGAAGCCGACCTCCTTCTGCCCGACCCTCACTCCCCCGGAGGTTACACGATACCTCTCCCAACCTCGTATTCTTAGCACAACAAGGGTCACGCTGGCCAACAGGTGGACACAGGCAGAAGTCTCGGAGGCGGGACACGTGGGAACAGTGTAGTTTGAGACAGCTAGACACGGAAAGATTGACACAAACATTAGTCTAACACACACCTTGTGGTCCTCATCCCAAGGCTGCGGAGTACACGGCTCCACCTGGAGAGTCTGTAGGGATTTCGGTCGACACCGCTACGCGTGGACATAGCCCCAGCAGTTGGACATGGTAGTGATCAATCGACGCAACTGGCCTTTGACGCCTTCGCGAACATTTTTTAAAATTATTACAACGGAAAGAATACTTTCGATTTTTATTTATGTCCGATAGAAAATAAAAAAATGCTTCACGAAACTTTTGTTTTGTGCTCCATTGGTCAAAAGACTAGCATGCCATTTTTCTCTTAGGTTGAAGATTCTCCAACTTATGCATTGCACACGTGCCATTCACATAATTAAAATAAACTTCGCAAGTGAAGATGTTGTCATAGTCAGACATGTGATCTTAGATGTGACCGGATGTGACTGTACAAACAGATCTTAGCTACACAAGCACTTCCACACGTGAGATATACGTGAACATACATCGCTACAAATTCGGCCCTACTGCGTTCTCTCCTTTCGTGCAGCTCGCTTTTTCTGAGCCTCAGTAATGGTTCTCTTCTCACGAATGGGAGTACCTTATGTGATGGCAGTGTGCCAGGCTGAGCGGTTCGTAGCAAGCAACCAACAGGAGACGACATCTATAGAGTAGCTGCAGAAATAAACATACTTTGTATCTTATTGTTCTAAACCCTGGCAAGTGTACAGTAGAAATCTGGGTCTGAAATAAAACTTAAGATACAATATCGCATTTATCAGTGTTTCCCAAACCGTTTCCTTCATTACCCCCACAAACAGCTTTTAAGAAAGTTATTGCACCCAATGTAGAAGAGAAATGAGACACTAATTCGGTCGGTCACAACATACTGACCCTGACCACTATCTCACTTCCATAGAGCGTTACCTGGAAACAGGCTGTTTTCAAAGCAGCCTGAATGACGAGACGTGGATCGACGTGATCCCCGTAGTAGTGAACATCATGCAGGTGAAGCCAAGCGTAGCACAACCGCCTGGAGGATCAACGCTCTATTAGCACGCTCGGGATGTGAAAACAGCTGTAGCTACCTACCACTTAACGTTCCTTTCCGGGCGCACAACACAGTCAACTTACTCATTTGGTTTTAAAGAACAACAACAACCCAATGCAGGAAATGCAGCTGTATAGTAACACTATGAGGGGCGTAATGTATAAACTAGTAGACTAGACTCGCACACTTTAGTTTAGAGTGAGGTGGGGGGTTGCAGAAAGATGGATTGAAACACGTTTAGACATATTTTGCCAATTCTCCACGTACATGTGAACACTATTAATATGATTGAATCTAATCCACGCGTACGGCGTATTTTATTAAATAACACATACATGCTTGTTGGATTACTTGAAGATCAATGCACACTGACCGACCATTTGCATCAAAGTGCTTCGTCTGGTACACTTTAACATTAAATATTAATGTGTAAAGCAAGGTGTGTCACTATTAAAATTACAGCCACTTTTACCCAATACTGCGTAGTTCGTCAATGTTTGGCTGTCACTGCTATATATATATGTATAATGATTCAGGGATAGAAATGTAAATATCGAGTTTTTAAAGGTTGGAAATAATTTATATATATATATATATACAGTTATCAATCTCACTATCATCATCATGTAGCTTGCCCTTCTCCGAATTCCGCTCTCGTCGCAGCCGCCTTGTAGGATTCTCAAGCTTTTGCCAACCCCCCCCCCCTCCCTCCCGCCCTCCTCCACCGCCACTCTCATCCTCAAAATACTTTTCAAACTGTGTGTACACATTTTGCTCAGTCTGCCTCTGCCTAGTTTTTCCTCGAAATATTCCATTTTAGTTTATGTATGTAAGTACGTACGTATGTATGTTTATGTGCGTGCCTGCGGGTGTTTGTATGTTTGAATATGTGTGTGCGTGTATACGTGCATGTGTGTTTTTTTCCATGCATGCATGTATGTATGTATGTATATGAGTATTAGTATTACTATCTGACCTGAATTTGTCTCATTGCCCGAGTTCTAATTTTATAATTTATACTCATGCTCGTTGTGTGTTCTGACATCCCGGAAATGATATGCGTGTTTCCAGGAACATATGTGCTGGTTTCTACAGAGTGACTTGCACGTTTCCAGCAGGGTCTCTTATGTCAAGACCCCGGGTGTGTACGGTGATAAGTTAGTCACGGGTGCAGTTAAAGTGACATTTTCTTTGCTGAACTTTGACCTACTACTTGAGCAGCGCGGGGAGCTGATATTTTCTTAGTTTTTCGTTCAGTTGAAGAATCAACGTCAATGCACACGGTTTAACCAATAAGTGTTCTGTTCTTCTCCCTATTCTTGGAGACTCTCAGTACAATGGACGGAACTCCGTAGCACCGGCGATGATACTGTACTAGGTTGGTTAGAATTATTTTAACTTAATTTTTTAATTTGCTTGGGCAGAGGTCGTTAAGTCTACTGTTTTCGATTCCCAAATGCCGAGGGATTTTTAACGTGCGCGACACTCCACACGGGCGTCCATTCTCTACTACATATATTTCCTTTCCAATGTCAAGTGTTGTGCTGGTCGTTGTTAGCACGTGTTGTAGGATTTCAGTTATGTCATCTATTCATCGGACATATAGACATGTATCCATGTTTTATAAGCGCGTAGTTGTAGTTGACCAGGTTGCATTCTTACTAGGGGACCGAAGATTAATAAGGGTCAAGTGAAATATACTGATCAAGAGTCATGGTACTCTGAGGCTGTTCTTGCTCCTGGAAAAAGCTACATTACAGCAGTCTGGCCAGCGAGGTGGGGATATAAACTGTAATTCTCATAATGGTGGACTTTCTCAAAACCTTTCATTGCACTACATTCAGGATGACCACTGTTCATCTTCTCCAATACCCACTTCAATTAGAACGTATCTAAAGTTTAATTCGAGATGATCCGAGCAACAACTGTAGTTCTTCATACCATTAATATAATCTTTCCTCTTTTACTTCTTTATTCTTTTTATTCTCCTTCTATTTCAGCTTCTTTCGTTTTTCCTTCATCCTCCTTCGTCATGGTCTGTTTCGTTCTTCCACGTTGTCTTCTTATTTTTTAACTTTAAATTCATTTTTGTTTTACTTAATATATTTTCTTCTATTCTCTATTCTCTTCTTTACATCTCTATGTCTTCCTTTTTCGTCTTCGTCGTCATTATCTTCTCTTTTTTTGTTTCTCTTATTCTATCGTCTACTACTTAATTTTTTTTTTTTTTCTCTTTCGTTGAAATAATGTTCATATCAGGAAGTTGTTGTTGTTTGTAAATGTTCACAATAGGTAGGTCTACTCTTTTGTGCGATCTGAGAAGGATGTTACGTAACGGTTGCAGCAGCTTTCCTCACATCCCGAGCATGCTGGTGAAGTTGGACCGGGGTCCTCCAGGCGGTTGTGGTATGCTTAACTTCATCTGCGTGTCGCTCACTACTACAGGGATCACGTCGATCCCTCACCTTGTTAACCAGGCTGCCACGAAAACAGCCCGTTTCCAGGAATGGAAGCCAAGGTGAGGGTCACGGCCATTATATTTTGCCTGACCCTGACTAACATGTTTGATTAGTATATTTTGCCTGACCCTGACTAACATGTTTGATTAGTATATTTTGCCTGACCCTGACTAACATGTTTGATTAGTATATTTTGCCTGACCCTGACTAACATGTTTGATTAGTATATTTTGCCTGACCCTGACTAACATGTTGGATTAGTATATTTTGCCTGACCCTGACGTTAGTCTTCAAGAAGAAGACAAATAAACAAATCGATTGTTTATACAAAAGACACACTACAGAGTTATTGGCTTGGAATAACAACGATCGTAAAGGGGATAAAGAAGAGAATAATGGCGTCTTACGATTGTTGACTTCACAGGTGGGCACGCGAGATAAAAGGAAGAATCTTCCAGAAACCTAGAACTATCAGATCAACCTGAAGTCACTGACAACCAATCATCAAGCTAAACTCAAGTCACTGACAACCAAGTATCAAGCCAAACTGAAATCACTGACAGCGAATTATCAGGCCAAACTGAAATCACTGACAGCGAATTATCAGGCCAAACTGAAATCACTAACAACCAAGTATCATGCCAAACTGAAATCACTGACAACCAAGTAGCAGGCCAAAACTAAACTCACTGACAACCAAGTAGCAGGCCAAAACTGAAGTCACTGACAACCAAGTATCATGCCACACTGAAATCACTGACAACCAATTATCAGGCCAAACTGAAGTCACTGACAACCAAGTAGCAGGCTAAACTGAAGTCACTGACAACCAAGTAGCAGGCCAATCTGAAGTCACTGACATTAATAATTTGTGTCATTTTGACCGAACTGCCGAGTTGCTTGTAATGCCGGTCTCCTAACTACGAGAACTTTCGTTCAAAACCTCGGTAAGAAGTTATTTTTTCTGTCTGAATTAAAATAAAAACCAAGCCTGCATGGGCAAGCGGCCCTTTTACCTCAGCCATATAAATCCACCGGTGGGAAGTTATTATAATTGAATGTCTGATTTACTGTGCGTGGTCGCTGTTCAGTTCCATTCATGACATTGTATTGTTTAAATCTATGTATTTGTTGGTGTTCCATGTTTCACCACGTTATATATTTATATATGTCTTGGCTTCGTTCGTTCTCAATCTCCCGCAACCAAACCCTAAAAGGGCTTAAGTAGCAGAATGTAGTCTAGAGAACAGAATGGGTTGTGTCGTAGTTTACAGATTGACTGCAGTATTTGCACCTTTCGGTCCAACACATCCGACTTCAGCAAGCATATTTTTAGTACCGGGTTAGCATTCCCTCTTCGATCCCTTCTCCTTAGCCAGTCTGCCCTGCTACAGCCTGTTATCCAGGATCACTGCGCGGAGGTGTAGAAGGGTCTTGGCAGCTCTGGTTCGCTGGCCCTGACGCTAGCAGTCAGCTATGGGTCGCTGACCACTGCAGCCCATGTGCTGCTCAGCATCTTTATCCCATATATATATGAAAGCAAAGAGAAACTCCATTGCGGTAGCACTGTCTTTTGGTGTGTGTACATATGGTTTATTGTCATTGCGGTCACTGCGGCTGCAAGGGGGGGGGGGGCGGCGTGGTCTAGAACCCGAAGGTGCTAGGTTCGCTCCCCATCGGCCGCTACCCTGGAGAAGCAAACCCTTAGAAAATGCAGAAGTAAGCAGACCATGCATGCCGAAGTCGGTTGCACTGGGACGATAGGCGCATAATAAAACATAGTACAACGTAAACCGCCTTGGAGTATAGAGAAATAAAGCGAACTAGGGGACGGCGTGGCCTAGTGGCCGAAGGTGCTGGGTTCGATCCCGATCACAGCACCGGCCGTTACCCTGGGGAAGCAAACCCTTACATAAAATACATGCTGAAGTCGGATGCATTGGACCGACACTCGGAAAATAAAAACCACAGTACAACGCACACCGTCTTGGGAATTATAGAAATAAGGCGAAAGCAAAAAAAAAAGAAAAAGAAGCCAATTAAAAAAAAACCAAAACAAAAACAACTGCGGCCACTTTGTTTATTTGTGTGATATTATGATCATGCTGTCTGGTGGTATAGCCTTGTGCGATAAATAAGTTTAACGGCATCATCATCATCAAGTGTCCTACCGGTTGACGTTGGCGATCATGGATCTGAACTTCCTTTTATATCGTGTGTCATTCACCAGCTCCGCTGTTGATTGTCTCATGTGCCATTCCTTCAAACTGGCTAAGATTTTCTCTATTTATCTCAATCAGTCTCTCTTTCCTACGGTTCTACCTGTTGTCACCATTGTTTCCTACCAAACTCTACTTATAACATGCCCGAAAAAGTTATACTGCCTTGTCCTGATTTATGCCACACGCTGTCTTTGTGTCTGAATCTTTTCAAGTACCTCGTTACTAACCATCTTTTCAGTCCATGGAATTTTCAAAACGTCTCTGTAAAATACCATTTCTGTTGCCTCAAATAATCCTTGCGCATGCCTGCTGATTGTCCATGACTTGCTGTCGTATATCAGTATTGACCCTAGGCATTATCTAAGAACTGCATTCCTTAATTCCAATGATAGCTTAACGGGATTGTTATTAAATTTCCAAACCATTACATTCTCTATCTTCCAATATATACCCTGCACGGCACTGAGCCTTCAGTCAGACTTCGTTGCCACGTTACTCTGTTAAATCATGCCTGCATATTTTTGTTTCCATAAACATTTTACTTACACAATATCAGTCGCACTTTAAGGCTATTTCTGTCTATACACGTATCGGTGTACTATTCCTGGCCCAATATCTAATATGGTTGAATAATGACTGGTGTAATTCAAATTATCAATTTTTTGTGTCGGAGGCTATACACTAGACTGGCTTTCAAAGTATTACTGAACGCGTTTTAAAACTGATTACATGTATGCACCGTTGCAGCTAAGATGTTTATGTTAGGATAATGGTTTCAAAAACTGGAATTCAAGCCCACCTGGTGTCTTGAAAATTCACGTAAGAGCCAGCAAACACATGTGGGGTCCACAATGACTTTCATGGACGTCAGCAGATACATATGTGGGGGCAGTGACAAATCTTGTGAAACCATGAAGACTTGTGGGGTGGGGTCAGAGAAGTCTCATGCTGGGACCGTGAAAATGTGTGTGGTTTCAGCGAAGTATCATGCTGGGCCGTTAAGACTCGTGCGGTGACAGCAAAAACTCATGGTCGAGTCAACGAAGACATATGCGGACAGTGAAGATGCATATTCGAGTCTGCGAGGACTCATGTCTGAACTGTGATGACTCATCTGGGATCCGCACAGACTCATGTAAGTCCGTATATAATTCACGTAGGTGTCAGTGAAGACTCACGTAGGGACCTTGAAGATTCATTGTGGAGTCAGCAAAAACTCATTTATGGGACCACGAAACACGTTTAGATCATTACAAAACGTTAGACGAGACCAATTTAAATTCCACTTTGTGAGATCTCAGTAGTAAGGTGGTCCTTGGTCTGGACATGTTTGAAAATCACTGCATCAGAAAGTTATTTATACAGTCGCGGTAAAGGAGAAACATAACAACCACTGCTGTCTGAGGTCAAGGCGTCACATAGTAACCACTGCTGTCTGAGGTAAGGGAGACACATAGCAACCACTGCTGTCTGAGGTCAAGGTCACACATAACAACCACTGCTGTCTGAGGTCAAGGCGTCACATAGTAACCACTGCTGTCTAGGATGAAAATATCATACTAGGTCTACAGTTTTGTGTGATGTAGGGTGGCATGATAACGCTATCCTACAGTAAACCAGGTCGTCATTTAAAGATGGCCGACTGCACATAACGTGAATCTTCTTCTTCTTCTTCTTCTTCTTCTTCTTCTTCTTCTTCTTCTTCTTCTTCTTCTTCTTCTTCTTCGTTCGTTCTCAATCTCCCACTACCAAACACTGAAAGGGCTTAAGTCGCAGAATGTAGTCCAGAGAACGGAATGCGTTGTGTCGTAGCTTACAGCTTGGCTGCGATATTTGCACCTTTCGGTCCAACACATCCGACTTCAGCAAGCATTTTTTGAGTACCGTGTTAGCATTCCCTCTTCGACCCCTTCTCCTTAGCCAGTCTGCTCTGATGCAGCCTATTATCCAGGATCACCACGTGGAGGTGTAGAAAGGTCTTGGCAGCTATGGTTCGCTGGCCCTGACGCTAGCAGTCAGCTATGGGTCGCTGACCACTGTCGCTCTTGCGCTGCTCAGCATCTTGATCCATAACGTGGATCAAACCCAATCCTTTTGTGGTGAGACACGAGCGTTCCTCTGCCATTCAGATTGTCGTATGTTGCAATCAATCCGATATAGTTGTTTAAGTGGCTGGGCTGGTTAGGATAACTTTCACCCTGTAATCCCAGGACGTTTATCAATTTACATAAAGATACTAAGCGCAGATAACACTTTTCTCGTCGTTCTAAGACCCAGATGGCAATCTGGACGGTTCTTGTGTCAGGTTCCCATTTGCAGCTAGATCGACTAGCAGATACGGTCATACCACGACATGGCTGGTTTGTCAAACAGCATCACGTGATTTGAACATCGTTGGAATTGTAAACCAGCCTCACAACCTCTAGACCACACTCTCCCTCTTCCTAGAAGCTTTTATCTTAACCTGACAGTTGTCTGTTTGGGTGAACTTTTATTTCTCCAATTTTAACGAACTTCCCCATAATCTAGAGAGCTGAGGTTGCCTACTAGTGCGACCTGTTAATATATACAATTTTGACAGATTCTGGAATGGCTTACCGAGGTATTATATAATTTTATGAAATAACATTTGTTGACGCAGTTTGGTGTCTTCTTGATCTTGATGACCCGTTCCTCAGCGTAACTGCGGGTCCCAACTTCGTCTCCAGCAGACCCTATCTTGGGCCACGGAAGTACAGTACATGGAGACCTTTCCTCCTGATGCGTTTTCAGTTGTTGTGTAGAGCATGGGAGTCTGACCTACGCATTGGAGGTCTTCCCCTTGGTCTCCTTTTGCCTCGAGGGTACCAGATTGCTGTCGCCGTGCTCCATCGACCATCGTTTCATCGCAAACTGTGACCTTCCGATCTATGTTTCGCTTGTTTGCATGGATTACCGCATCATTCACCCGGGATAATCCGCATCATTCACCCGGGATAATCCGCATCATTCACCCGGGATCATCGTGGCGTGTCAGAATTGTGGATTCTGTATGGTGATGATATAATCCCTTTAGTCGTGACCTGGCAGCACGTGACAACCAAATGCCTCCCCTTTAGTCGTGACCTGGCAGCTCTTGACAACCAAATGCCTCCCCTTTAGTCGTGACCTGCCAGCTCTTGACAACCAAATGCCTCCCCTTTAGTCGTGACCTGGCAGCTCTTGACAACCCAATGCCTCCCCTTTAGTCGTGACCTGGCAGCTCTTGACAACCCAATGCCTCCCCTTTAGTCGTGACGTGGCAGCTCTTGACAACCCAATACCTCCCCTTTAGTCGTGACGTGGCAGCTCTTGACAACCCAATACCTCCCCTTTAGTCGTGACGTGGCAGCTCTTGACAACCCAATGCCTCCCCTTTAGTCGTGACGTGGCAGCTCTTGACAACCCAATACCTCCCCTTTAGTCGTGACGTGGCAGCTCTTGACAACCCAATGCCTCCCCTTTAGTCGTGACGTGGCAGCTCTTGACAACCCAATGCCTCCCCTTTAGTCATGACGTGGCAGCTCTTGACAACCCAATACCTCCCCTTTAGTCATGACGTGGCAGCTCTTGACAACCCAATACCTCCCCTTTAGTCATGACGTGGCAGCTCTTGACAACCCAATACCTCCGTTTTAGTCATGACGTGGCAGCTCTTGACAACCCAATACCTCCCCTTTAGTCGTGACGTGGCAGCTCTTGACAACCCAATGCCTCCCCTTTAGTCGTGACGTGGCAGCTCTTGACAACCCAATGCCTCCCCTTTAGTCGTGACGTGGCAGCTCTTGACAACCCAATACCTCCCCTTTAGTCGTGACGTGGCAGCTCTTGACAACCCAATACCTCCCCTTTAGTCGTGACGTGGCAGCTCTTGACAACCAAATGCCTCCCCTTTAGTCATGACGTGGCAGCTCTTGACAACCCAATACCTCCCCTTTAGTCGTGACCTGGCAGCTCTTGACAACCCAATACCTCCCCTTTAATCGTGACGTGGCAGCTCTTGACAACCCAATACCTCCCCAACAAAAGCACACGTCTTCCTCAATTGTTGTATTGATGTGTAGTGATGTGTAGAGCGAGTTGCGTATGGTGGGATGTTGTGGTAACAGCAGGTTCCGCAGATCGACCAGCCCTTGGTACAAATTCAGGAGGTGCTCGACTGACTCCTCGTGGTCATGACAGAATCTGCAGTTTGGTTCACGTAGTGGGTCTAATGTGTTCAGATGTTTGTCTATAGGGTATTGCCGGTTCTCAGCTCGAAGATCAAACTTGTGTCTCTTCGTTTCAGTTTCATGGCTGGGCCCTGGGGTTCTGGTTTTGCAAGGTTGTGGATTCTGTATACTTTGGTTCTGGAGAGTGATTCCGACAAAGCGTCTCTCACGTGAGGCCTGGGTCACTCTTAATTTGTCCTCCAGTGATTTTGTTAGTGTCCATGTCTCAGCACCGTAGCATATCGCAGCGAGCTCAGTGGTATTAAAGACAGAGGTCCGCAGGTCCTTGTCATGGCAACCGTCCAGGACAGTGTTAATGGACGAGAAGGTATCAACACGAATTATATAACTGTTTATGCTATGGGAAGACATATTTTTTTTAATGGGCTGTGACTAATCTTATTCTTGCTCTTCTTCTTCTTCTTCTTCTTCTTCTTCTTCTTCTTCTTCTTCTTCTTCTTCTTCTTCTTCTTCTTCTTCTTCTTCTTCTTCTTCTTCTTCTTCTTCTTCTTCTTCTTCTTCTTCTTCTTCTTCTCTTCTTCTTCTTCTTCTTCTTCTTCTTCTTCTTCTTCTTCTTCTTCTTCTTCTTCATCTTCTTCTTCTTCTTCTTCTTCTTCTTCTTCTTCTTCTTCTTCTTCTTCTTCTTCTTCTTCTTCTTCTTCTTCTTCTCTTCTTCTTCTTCTTCTTCTTCTTCTTCTTCTTCTTCTTCTTCTTCTTCTTCTTCTTCTTCTTCTTCTTCTTCTTCTTCTTCTTCTTCTTCTTCTTCTTCTTCTTCTTCTTCTTCTTCTTCTTCTTCTTCTTCTTCTTCTTCTTCTTCCTTCTTCTTCTTCTTCTTCTTCTTCTTCTTCTTTCTTCTTCTTCTTCTTCTTCTTCTTCTTCTTCTTCTTTCTTCTTCTTCTTCTTCTTCTTCTCTTCTTCTTCTTCTTCTTCTTCTTCTCTTCTCTTCTTCTCTTCTTCTTCTTCTTCTTCTTCTTCTTCTTCTTCTTCTTCTTCTTTTCTTCTTCTTCTTTTCTTCTTCTTCTTCTTCTTCTTCTTCTTCTTCTTCTTCTTCTTCTTCTTCTTCTTCTTCTTCTTCTTCTTCTCTTCTTCTTCTTCTTCTTCTTCTTCTTCTTCTTCTTCTTCTTCTTCTTCTTCTTCTTCTTCTTCTTCTTCTTCTTCTTCTTCTTCTTCTTTCTTCTTCTTCTTCTTCTTCTTCTTCTTCTTCTTCTTCTTCTTCTTCTTCTTCTTCTTCTTCTTCTTCTCTTCTTCTTCTTCTTCTTCTTCTTCTTCTTCTTCTTCTTCTTCTTCTTCTCTTCTTCTTCTTCTTCTTTTCTTCTTCTTCTTCTTCTTCTTCTTCTTCTTCTCTTCTCTTCTTCTTCTTCTTTCTTCTTCTTCTTCTTCTTCTTCTTCTTCTTCTTCTTCTTCTTCTTCTTCTTCTTCTTCTTCTTCTTCTTCTTCTTCTTCTTCTCTTCTTCTTCTTATTATTATTATTATTATTATTATTATTATTATTATTTTCGTTCGTGCGTTCTTAAATCCCGCTACCAATCCTTACAAAAAGGCTTTGGAAGTTGAAGAATCCTGAGAACGAAATGCGTTGTGTCGTAGTTTACAACTTGATTACGATATTTGTATCTTTTGGTCTGACACATCCGACCAGCATTGCAATTTTCAGTACCGGATTAATCTTCTATTACCTAACTTAACAGTTGTTTGTTGGCGTAAACTTCTATTTCTCAGATTTGAACCCTTCCCCTTAAACTAGACAGCGGAAATTGTGTACACAGCCTGTACTAGTAGGACCTGCGAGTCTATCCAATTGTGACGGGCCCCGGACGGTTCATTCAAAAGAGTTTACTTGAAAAAGTAATTTGTTTTACATTTACTCAATCGACAGAGAGATGAGTAACTTCAAGTCGCATTAGAACAGACACGCGCGGTCAATGTGTTGGCTTATCACGAATGACCCTAAGTAAACATCGAAGATGGCTCTGGTAAAGAAATCGACATTAACAATGAGCATTTTCAAAGTTTAAAGTCGACAATGAATGTTGAGCAACACCAAAAAATAGAAATTGAACGAAAAGACAATGCACCAATTTACAAAAGAAATCGTAAACACAATGAACTAGTAACTCTATAAAACAAGGAAACATGTTTTAGTATAAATACAAGGTTGCATCCGAAAAACGTAGCTGTTTTTATATTTACTTGTTCCATTTCTTTCAATGTGTAAACATAGATGAGAGTAGGTACACTGCTATACCGATCGATAGCACGTGGTAAGAAGCATCTAACAGTGTAGTAGAGCGTAGTTAGTTGCAAGCGATAATGACACCATCGTCAGCCGCTTTTTGTCTTGATGATGTACTTGGATTATAGCGAGGAAGTAGCTGCGCTGGTCATCAACATCACTCTCTGGTCCCAAGCTACCTTGGACCAGTGGCAAGACCTAAGTCAGTCAAAACGTCTGTAAGTAACTCAGGATGCAGGCACTATTGTCCAACCTCCCTTGAAACCAGGAGCCGCTTGAAACTTGCGGGACTCGATTTCCCACCGGTTGAGTTCATCGCTTCAAGAGGTGAGTGCCTAACATCTCGATTACATCACTCACCGTATCAGCGATGTGTCATGGGCATGTTGCTAACCAGACAGAGCCCAATATCTTCAAGGCATTGTGTTAGTCCATTATTATTAGCCCATGTGTACATTTCTAAGCCCCACCAAAACCGGCACTGCTAGCAAACAGGGCGAAGGACGCCAATTTTATTTAGTCCAGCAGTGTGCACCGGACCGTGGAAATACAACACAGGGTAACCGAAACACTATTGCAAATAGCTGATGAACATGTCAGGATAATCGAAAGGAAAAAACACCACATAATAAACGAACTTACCAATCCAAATGGAAAATCACAATACGTTTACATGTACATAAACGTAGGTCGTCAATTAGTGTGCATTGAAGTAAAATCCGTGGCCTGGCCGTATCTATTATGGACTAAAACACGAGAACAAGACTATACTGTTCACGGTTAGGCGCATCTGGGTCGAACCTACAGTTGTTGTTGAATGACCACATTAAGTCACTTTCTATCTTTTTTTTTACGCCCAGAAAATGACGTTAGGTACAGTAGCGTCTCTCACATCCCGAGCGAACTGCTGATAATGGTGGACCGGGGTCCTTCAGGCGGTTGTGTTAAGCTTGGCTCAATAACTAATACGGGGATCACGTCGATCAAACATGTGAGTTTGAAAGTTAGCTCTAGGAAACAATATAAAAGGGGCTACCAGCTGTATGGAAAACAAGAAGAACACGTTTATATGGTAGAAGTATCTCTAACTCATGGTGTTTCCATACCCGACATTCAAACAGTCCAAATGAATGCCGAGAATGGAATAACATACTGAGTTTGAAAGAAAGCTATAGACACAATAACACGTAAATGAAAGAAAGTTCTAGACACAATAACACGTAAATGAAAGAAAGTTCTAGACACAATAGCAAGTAAATGAAAGAAAGTTCTAGACACAATAACACGTAAATGAAAGGAAAGCTCCAGACACAATAACACGTAAATGAAGTGAAATTTCTAGACACAATAACACGTAAATGAAATGAAAGCTCCAGACACAATAACACGTAAATGAAAGGGAAGGGCGAACAGCTCGCGTACCCAGAGAACATAGAAGTACTTGTCTTGTCTTGTACGATCCACTTGTGCCGTGAGGTGATCTGGGGAGCCATAGTTTTTTCTGTCCTGACCCAGACGTGTCGCTGAAGTGGTCGTCATCCCATTCCGATTTAAAATATCCGCAACATTTCCTACCCATCTAGTTCTTAGTCTACCACGGTTGCGAAAATCCGAACGTTGTGCGTTATAGGTGCACAGGGGTAATTGGTCAGGATGCATTCTCATTAGGTGGCCGAGCCAATTGATGCTCTCTTCATGAATATATTCAGGTCAAGGTCTCGCTTCAACTCATCAATATATTCAGGTCAAGGTCTCGCTTCAACTCATCAATATATTCAGGTCAAGCTCTCGCTTCAACTCATCAATATATTCAGGTCAAGGTCTGGCTTCAACTCATCAATATATTCAGGTCAAGGTCTCGCTTTAACTCATCAATATATTCAGGTCAAGGTCTCGCTTCAACTCATCAATATATTCAGGTCAAGGTCTCGCTTCAACTCATCAATATATTCAGGTCAAGGTCTCGCTTCAACTCATCAATATATTCAGGTCAAGGTCTCGCTTCAACTCATCAATATATTCAGGTCAAGGTCTCGCTTTAACTCATCAATATATTCAGGTCAAGGTCTCGCTTCAACTCATCAATATATTCAGGTCAAGGTCTCGCTTCAACTCATCAATATATTCAGGTCAAGGTCTCGCTTCAACTCATCAATATATTCAGGTCAAGGTCTCGCTTCAACTCATCAATATATTCAGGTCAAGGTCTCGCTTCAACTCATCAATATATTCAGGTCAAGGTCTCGCTTCAACTCATCAATATATTCAGGTCAAGGTCTCGCTTCAACTCATCAATATATTCAGGTCAAGGTCTCGCTTCAACTCATCAATATATTCAGGTCAAGGTCTCGCTTCAACCATTCTTCTCACATCATCATTGCCCGTTCTCTCTCTCCTAGTTACGTTGATTGTTTTGTGGAGGCATCTCATCTCACATGTCGTGATCTTTCTCTCTAGAGTTGTTATTAATGTCCATGTTTGGCCCTGTTAACAGAGAGTTGACATGAATATACTGTTGATTAGCATTATTTTTGTGGACTGGTTATGATATGTGATTTCAATAATGGTGAGGCAGCTGGTATACAATCGCATTTGCTTTTGGACACCTGATCTCAATCTCTCTATCTAAACCTCCATCCTGTGTGAAAACATTGTCCAAGTACTTGAACTCCTGCACTTGTTTGATCTTGGTCCTGTTCACCATAATGTTCATGTTTTCAGCTGTTCTGCTTAGTTTCTGTGTTGGATGTGTTAATTCTCATTCTGTATCTTTCACAAACAGAGTTAAGCGCAGTCAGATGTTGTCGCAGATCATCTTCACTCTCGTAAAGTAGACATTGATCATCTGCAAAAAGGAGTTCGTTAACCAATCAGTCTCTGTCCTTTCTTCCTGGACATTTCTTGACAGATGCTCCAATTTGGCCTCCAGCGTTATTCTGTCCATATTTGTGTTGACGAGCAGTGGGGACAACACACACTCTTGTCTCACCCCTGTTGTTATCTCCCTTATTTCGGTCAGACCATCTGTTGTTCTTACTATACGTTGACACCCCTGGTACTGTGCTCTAATATTCTATAATAGGTGCCCCTGTACTCCGTAGTCGTCTAGGATGGCCCAAAGTTTTTTCTGTCTACTCTATCGAACGCCTTTTCTGGATTTATGAAATCCACGTTCAGTTTTCGATCGTATTCGATATTTCTTTCGCTTAGCTGTTTCAGGATGAATAGAGTGTCTCTGCAGTTCCTACCTCGTCGGATACCAAATTGAGCCTCACCCAGCTGTGGTTCTAGGATAGGTCGAATTCTCTGCTCTAGGATTTTCGCGTATAGTTTTCCTGTGTGGCGTAGAAGCGAAATCCCCCGGTAGGTATAGTACTCTTTTCTGTTGCCTTTTGTTTTTCCACATTCGCACAATGACAGCTTTTTGCCAGTCTTCAGCGACTCTACTTTGCTCCCAAGCTGCTGAGAATATTCTATGAAACCAATTTACTCCTAGTTATCCACAAGCTTTAATTATCTCGCAGGTTATTCCGTCCCCACCTGCAGCTTTACGATTTGGGCTGTTTTAGGGCTGGATTAATATTTTCAGTTCTTATTTTCCTGTGTTTAAACTTGTACGAATGGGGTGCATCTGTGTATCATTTGGGATTATGAGTTCTAGGAAATACACTCTCCATCGTGCCTTCCTTTTTTCTGGATCGAAAATCGGAGTCCCGTGTTTGTTGTTTGTAATTGTGGTGAGATTAAAGCTGTCGTCCCTAACTCTCATTGCCCTGACACTTTTACAGAAATTTCTCGGATTCTTGCGACACATGAGCGCTAATTGTTCGCCATATTTATTCCATGCGTCTGCTTTGGAGTTCTTGATTGGGGTTTTCAAATGCGTCCTTGCGAGTCTGTAGATTGTGTAATCGTCTTGTGACTTCGATTGCAACCACTTCTTGTATAATTTTGTCTTACCTTGTATTGCTTCATGTACCTGTTGGTTCCACCACGCTGTTCTTTTCTTTTGGAATTGTCGAAGTTTCTTTCTATTGCTTTTCACATTCACTGTGTTCATCAGTGCTGATTTGAACCACTGCCACTCATTCGTTACACTGCCAGTTGTTACCGACAGGGCCTCGTATATGTCTTTGCAGCTTCTTTTCGCTTTGAACTGTAAGTATTTGAATTAGTACAACAGGACAATGAGCGGTGTGCATAATGATGTTGGGAAACACTCGTAAGTCTGTAATGTCTGGTCTTTGTCTTCCTCGGACTAGTATGTTGTCTATTCAAAATTCCAGTATCATTCCATCGATACCATGTTTGTATATGACTTTTCTGCTGTTGGAAAAACAGTTTTTTTTATAATCAGCCCCTGTTCAATACAAAGATATATTAGCTCTTCCCCATTGCTATTCAGTTTAGGTGTGCAATCACTAAACGCAACAAGACATGTCTCCTGTGTCGATGTGTCCCCACTTCACCGTTGAAGTCCATATAAGGATATAGCCGTCATGTAACTCACCTATTTTGACCATTTTTCCTCAAATCTGACAGTCCCATTATTTCAATCCTTGTCTTTCTCATGGATTCTTCTGTCTTGTCGCATAAAATCACTAACATCTAGTGTTGCCGTTCTGGTATACATCTTCTGTTCTTGACGCCTACACTGGCCCGCCATTTACTCTGATTTTGTACGTACAGCTCCTTGACGCCTACACTGGCCCGCCATTTACTCTGTCTGTGTACATACAGCTCTTTGACGCCTACACTGGCCCGCCATTTACTCTGGTTAGGGACGTAAATCTCCTTGACGCCTACACTGGCCCACCATTTACTCTGTCTGTGTACGTACAGCTCCTTAACGCCTACACTGGCCCGCCATTTACTCTGGTTGTGTACGTACATCTCCTTAACGCCTACACTGGCCAGCTATTTACTCTGATTGTGTACGTTCAGCTCCTTTGTCTTGAATGACTATCAGGCTACATCACGCTCTGCCGGTTCACAAGACCAGTCGCAGTGGCTCTATTTCAGATTAGTTACACTCGAGAATGTAGCCTATCGTTGACCAGACCACATCGTGCCAAATCTGTATGAAGCACAGACACATTTCTGCCGTTATTTATCCAGCATTTTCACAAAGAACACACGATCTTGGCTCAGTCATCGAAGGACGTGCCGCCATATTTACAATCGGAAACTAACCATACGAAGTACTATCTCTCCAAAATCTCCAGCTTTATTAATAGTATATTTTGTTACAATTCTGTTATTGTTTTCTCCATATGCATCAATTGTAAATTTTGTCACAAGTCTGTGTTAATTTTATCCGTCTGTATTCATTGTGGTTTTGTCACAAATGTGTGTTTATTTGTATTGTACAGGAAATGTACTGTTTTAGATTACCAAGCTGTTCAGTGGCGTGAGTCTCCATTTGAGACGTACATCCTTCAATCACAGACAGGGGAGCCATTCTGTCCGGTAATGTGTGCCTTCCTTTGACGAAACAACATTTTTACTATCACAGACAGGGCAAAACAGCCTTGTACCTCTTCCGTAGCCCCAATGGCTCCTCGGAGAGGATGTAATGTACTTTATCAGGTTGGAAACTTTAGCGTTGTATTTTTAGACTTGTAACTCATGCTTCCCAGACATGCGCAGACATCAGAGAATGTCGGAAATAGCTCGGCTTGTCAGTAATCAACGAAGATGACAATCAAGCAGACTGGGAAACCTGGTCACGAGACAGCCACGTCATAGGATGTTTATAACTGCGACACCAGCCAAGCGCACTGACATTCTACCGCGAGCCGTGGGATAGTGAGAGCTGTGCTACTGCGTACGCTGAACACATATTATATCCGGTTTCTCTGTGTGTTGAACGTTTTACAAGTTTTCACATCGACTTTAGCTGTGGGAGAAGTTTACGACATTTCAGACACCATCCTTGACAGCTGCTGTACAAAGTTATGGTAAGTTACAAAGTTCTTCTTTTTCATATTAACAAAAGTTTATAAGATATTTTCTGGAATATATTAAATAATGTTTTTTGTGTGTGTACATACAAGTTAGTATATTACATTGTAGAAGGTAATAGAAGTTCCATATCAGTTATCTGCTGTCGTGAAAGCTGTAATACATACATTATTGTAATATTTAAAAGGGGGTGAAGTCAAAACACATTGGCAATGGGTCGACTAGAGCGTGTCGATAACGGTCTTTAAACCCTGGAGCATCTCGTGACAGGCACACTCTCTACCTCTACGCTAGAGACGGACAATCGGTGAATGAATAATGAATAATGACTGAAATACAATCTTGACAATATAGATCTAATGTAATTGTATAACTACATTTAAACGGACAATCTATATAGTGTAACTGTATACCTCTATTTAAACGGACAATCTATATAGTGTAATTGTATACCTCCATTTAAACGGACAATCTATATAGTGTAACTGTATACCTCCATTTAAACGGACAATCTATATAGTGTAACTGTATACCTACATCTTGGCAACTGTCAAAAGATGGAGATTCAGTTGGTAAGGTTACATATTGAGATAAAACGGTCCGCAAATACAATCCTGCACGGAATTGGGCAAGGCGAACGACGAAGAGGTCGTCCCAAAAAGAGGTGGGAGGACAACATAAAAGAATGGACCAATCTCCGACCAGAGGAGGCACAGGCAGAGGCCGCTGACGGAGAGGGAATGTGTAGAGTTGTTGGGGTTGTGTTCATGTGCCCCAACCACCTCATCGGTTACGAGATGACTTGACATGGACACCTGTATATAAACGTCAATCTATATAACGTAATTTTGTAACTAAACTATATCTGACATTCTATATAACGTAATTTTGTGTCTAAACTATATCTGACATTCTATATAACGTAATTTTGAATCTAAACTATATCTGACATTCTATATAACGTAATTTTGTATCTAAACTATAACTGACATTCTATATAACGTAATTTTGTATCTAAACTATATCTGACATTCTATATAACGTAATTTTGTATCTAAACTATATCTGACATTCTACATAACGTAACTTTGTATCTAAACTATATCTGACATTCTATATTACGTAATTTTATACCTGAACTGCATCTAACATTTTATATAACGTACTAGTTCTTTGTTAACCTGGATGCTATTAGTTTTCCTGACATCCTTTATTCCCTGACTGACAGAACCAGAGAAAGTGACTGAAACCTCGTGCAACTGTCTCTAAAATTACAATTACAGCAGCAATGTCTTGCAGGGGGGTCATTTTTTTACATTTACAAAGAAACAAACTATGAAAGGAGAGGTAAGCATCAGACACGGGCATTGGATAGGAGATCCAGCAGATAGAATGGCATAGTTGTCTCACTTATGAAACCCTCTAGGTAAGTGAAATGGCAGGGTATTCAGAAGCATTTGGAGACAAAAGAGCTCGATTGGTCACGGACATGCCTGAAACTGATTTCTTAGAGCAAGGGAATTTGACCAGTAGTTGTTGAAAACCAGTGCTCTGTAGGCAGATGATAGATGGTGACTGAACTTAAAATTAAGTAGCAGGAATCATGTCACAAGGGACACCAGCGACCCGTATATCAAATCCTACAGCAGGGGTGTCATAAGGGAACGTTTCCACAAGGGGCACTGCAGAAACGCCACTGCCAGATTTGCTGTAAATAACCTATGAGAAGGAATTGTTTTAAAACACCCACGCAATTGTCGCCACCACTATCATCATCATCATTGTGTGCCATAACGTGATCAGACACGTGACGCATTTACGGTAGATTACACTCCAACAAATGAGAGTACATACCCTGCTTTTCATGGTGACGAAGAAAGGCCTGCTAGGGAAGGGGGGCGGGGGGAGGGGGGGTCTCCTCTCATACTTTATAACAGTGACGAACTGGCTTGCCTCGGGATGGGTTGAAGAGAATACATAATCGACCACACCATCGTATCGTCAGCATCTCTATTAGCAGTAACACCATCAGTCTCAACCACCAACAACATTTGCACCTATATAATCCTACTACATCATTGTCTGTGTTTAACTGGGATCCTTCTTCTTCTTCTTCATCGTACGCAGTCAGACAGTAACATTTATTTTTTCGAAAAAAGCAGCGGTCATCCTGAGGCTGTCGCCACTGCCATAGAGCTTGTCTAGTGTTGCCAATGGTGATGGCCACATCTGCTCTCTCTGATCCTCGTATGTCGGGCAGTTTTGCAGCAAATGCTCAGCGGTCATTTTCCCGGTACCACACGGGCATTCGTCGGTGCCACCTATCTTCAATTTGTTGAATAGGTGGTACCTCAGTCTGTTGTGGCCAGTGCGAAGTCTTAAGACCACGACCTGCTCTCTTCTGTTCAACTGGTAATAGGCATCGTTTTTGGTATAGCCAGTATGTTCGGTTTTAACTGGGATCCGACATGAGATTACAGAATAGAACGAATGTAATCTGCCATCTATGTAAGAAGCGACTAATGAGGACTGGACTGCACATCTGAATTGCTTTATGTTCGGTTTTTACTGGGATTCGACATGAGATTACAGAATAGAACGAATGTAATCTGCCAGCTATGTAAGAAGCGACTAATGAAGACTGGACTGCACATCTGAATTGCTTCCCAATGATTCTAGAGAAACTATAAACAACAACTTTAACAGATATAGACTAGTCAACTCTAGATGACTTGGCATGTTTATGTGGAAGACCTATGCTCCACATGGGGCTGAAAATGTTTTGACTGAATGCTTGAACACAACACAATCCGCAAACAATATGTTTAATTATGTATGTAGTCCAACTGGACCAAACCCAACCAGGATATGTCGGCAAGACGGATATAAATGTAACGACAAATTTCCCCAGTAACATAAATAGAACTGATTAGCTGTCGGAGATGTCTAATTTCGTTCCGTTTGTATTCTTTCCTTATTTGTGTGTTATATTTTTTTATTTTTTTAACATTATCCTATAATTTTTTTACGTGTGTGTGTATCGGTGTGTGTGTGTATCCATGTGTGTGTGTGTGTAAGTCCTATATAACCGACGTTAATAATTATCTCGTTTTTCCTTCACGTTTTCATTTTTTTTATCTGTCACATTGGATTTGACAAACCCGGATCTAGATACAAGATAAAGTCACGTACAAACAGAGCCGTCCTCCCATCCCATACAAACAGGATGTATTAGACGTCCATTTTAGCGGGGTGAAACATTCGAGTCGTCGCTTTTACCAAACGGTGTCACAGTAGTTTGAAAGTCACCTACAACGGTATAGTCTGGTCGACATTTTGTTTACCTCGTTGAAAAGTCCACTTGGAAAATAATGAGTGTATGTGATACCTTTAATTGAAAATAACAGGTGTTCTATTTGGTGGACTTTTTAGTTTAAAGAATTTCATTGTTCAATTTGTGTGTGTGGTGTCTGTGAGATAGTATAACGATATTTTTCACAATTGATTTATTTATGCACTGCTTGAGTTTTGAATCCTTCTGACTTCCTTTGGATCGTCTGAAACGTGCGATCTCAACTGATTCCAAATGAGCCATTTTCTTGAGCCTCACTCATGACACGCCACCAGGCTTGGCCTTGACTTCCACTGTGCCTTGGTCTCTCGTTTTGTGTCTTACATGTAGCCAGTAGCGAGGCTACATCCAGACATTTGCTGGTATTTTAGTGCTAGTTAATATTTGTTAACGTGTGATTTTTTAAAATTTATCTACTTCTGATAAATTTGTGAACAATTCTGACCTCATGTTCGTCTAATTATTCATCTTCATTATCTCATCTCATCTCATCTCATCTGGCAGCTGTTATCTTTAGGCGACGCGAGGAAGTGCAATCTTCTTTCTTTCATATGCCAGGTGCGTCGTCGTTAGCCTTTTCAATCCTTGCCTCTGAAGTGTTTCTTTAACCAGTCATTCCATATTGTTCTTGGGATTTACTTTTCTCTGAACACTTGATGTCTGGTGGTATAGGCTCGGGCTATGTGGTAGATACAAGCGAAAGCGAATATTTATATTGCAATTCTCAGGAAAGTTATCTTATCGATTAAAACCAAGGACTCCAGGATGTAGCAGAGAATAAGATGACAGTAGCCGGTGACTCTTAGCTGGATGATTGCATCAGGGTAAGCGAACCAGAGCTGACCAAGACCCCATTACGTCTCCAAGCGGCGACCCTGATAACAGGCTGCACTATTGTAGTTTGGTTATAAGAATTGGAATCATAGCGTGAAGGCAAACCCGGAACCAAAGGATAATGCCAGCTGAAATCGGATGCGTCGGACCAAAACGTGCAGATAAAATAGCGTCGCTGCAAACTGCGACACACCTTTACAGCACAAGCGCAGAAGAAGAAGATCCAAACTCTTGTGATTTCCCAGAATAATCAATAAACCAGGAACATAATTGACCAACTGTGACATTGAAGACGATGACACAACACAACGTTCTGTAACCATCGACTCATCCAATTTGGCCGTAGATCTTCAGACACTGCTAGTTTCTATGGGTTTTAGCGATCTCATAAATATTCTTACTCTTTCCCAGTCTTTTGGGTTATATCAGCGTATTTGATGGATTACAAAGAGTACCAGTCGTTATCAGTAGGCCTGAGGTCCAGAACAAAGAAGACTGTGCTGTGATCAAACAACGGACTTGTTAAGCGTACCTAGTAGCTACGGTGAATGATTTAGTTATTTCAGCAGTTGTCGAACTTCAAAAATTGACAACCCTATTCAGTACTGTAGTGTTTGTATTCACAATTATTATTTATCACTAGGTTATCAGACTCTTAAATTGTTTGTATCGTAGTGTACAACCTGTTTGACATTATGTTAATAAGATTCCAATTATTTTCTTACCAGGTCCACGCTTTAGGACCCATAGAGTGGAGGGTTCAGCAATAGAAGTGACAAGCAGCTACATCACACAATAGGACATTGTTGTAGTGGTGTTTTTCTTGGGACATACCTACAAGGGAAGGTGCACGCGTAGACCTGGTTGTTGAGAGGATATCCTAATAATTAGAACAGTCCACTTCAGTTTGGCCGAAAAACTGCTACCTGAAGATATCAACCCATTACAGGTATAACCTAACAGTTTTCGCACAACGGAGCTTAAACTTCCTGCTTGAAAACCTATCCGTCACTGGGACATATAACAGGTGCTTTAGCAGCTTTGCAGTAATTTGAGAACACGGTCTAAAGATAGATTCAACAGGTGTGAACAGAAAGACATTAACAATATTGAGCGAATAGTTACGGATCTAGTTCGTCACATGTTTCCGGTACATTTAACACATCATTGAGCACGACTTAATTAAACTATTAGAAAAGATAAAGAACAGATCATTTATGTGTGACACAAACAGAAACAAGTATTAAACATTCACATATAGAAAAGAAACACAGAAACGTGATTTTCCACCGAGAAACTACATCGGCGAGGTTCGATACAGTTTCGATCAAGGACGTATATTTATTGCACATGTTTTAAATTGTGGCCCTTGATCTTTATAGTTGCATTTGTACGTTTAGCAATTTCGTATAACTATTTTGATCCACGTTTGTTGTTTTGTGTAGTACATACACATAACAAGTATAACCTTATTTGACATGATATATTGTTTATATCACATAACATTTCAATTTGTTTGGTGACGGTTGATAATAACAAAATGTCGGACTTTGTTGCAGAGATCAAGCCAAGGTCACTTTATAAACAAAGCTATGCTTCTTTACCACATAAAGAAGATTTTATAGCCGAAATAAAATCAAGATCATATGGTCAGCCCAATCTGGCACATATTAGTAGTGATTACTTCTCAGATACTAGCGATGTCTATCTTCAGAAAGTTCTTTCTGGCACACATTTTTCTAGAGAGAGGACCACCAACCTCTTGGAAAGTTCAATTCTCACTTTAATAGAGAAGCTTCTAACGGGCCAGTCCATCTCGCGCATTACAGGTACCTTATGCGTCTCATTGAGTACCAGTGAGTCCCCAATTGTTGTTAACTTACAGAAAGCTTTTCCTAAGGTTCACAACTGCAGATGTTCGAAAGAACCGGAACTAGAAAGCAGCCTCAATGTTAAAATAAAGGACAGAGAATGCTCGCCATTGGAAAAGCTATCAGGTGCATTCTCTCCATATTATGACTTCAGCAGAGACTCGTGTCACAGCCCCGCAGGGAGTGAGAGCAGCGCGCTGATTTCTTCAGGATATCACACTGAAAACTCTCTTTCCAGTCCTTCACATGACATGCAGACAGCCAGTCCTTCACATGACATGCAGACAGCCAGTCCTTCGCATGACATACAAACAGCCAGTCCTCTCCATGACATGTGCCAGACAGCCAGCCCTTCCCACACAATCAATGGCAAGCAAAAAGTCAGTCCTTCCCAGACATCCTGTTTATCACATGACATGCACACACTCAAATGTGTTCCTACCATTACCACACCCGTTCATTCAGACAACAGAACATGCAGTCCTTCACACGCTATTCAAATGCCATGTCCCCCACATATCCTCATAACCAGTTCCTCACACGACAGCAGGACACCCAGTCCCTCACACGACAGCAGGACACCCAGTCCCTCACACGGAAGTGGCTCACCCACCTCACTGCACATACTGAGCTCTAGCTCAACTCTGCTGAACCCAGATGTTGAAGATATGGAAATGATACACTCAGATAATAACCGAGACACATATCCATACCGAGATAGCGACTTAGAAAGTGGCTACACAAGTAACGAGAAGGAGGATTCAGATATTCATGACGATAATCACGAAGGAACGATCGACAGAAATCACATATCTATCAAGAAAGCACAGAACACATTCAACGACTACTTCTGCTGTGGGTTTGACGGGGAAAACACTCTTCACATTCCATCTCCAAGTCCAGCAAGTGACTTGCGTCAGAACGTGCTGGATTATGACTCATACAAGTCTTCTGGGGAAGGCGGCGATGAAATGGATGAATGTGATGATGACGATGTAGAATCTGAACATCGCTTAGTGATTGACGAGACTCTAGGCCAGGAGATGGAGACTGTACACGCAGAATCGATCTGTCTTGCTGATAATGATGACAGCAAAGGACACTGTAAAGGTGGTGATTTCAGCGAAGGAAGATCGCAGAGTTTTTGCGTAGAGGACGATAAAGTCAAAACACGTTTGGAAGATGTAGACTCTGTTGTTAAATTAGATACCACGGACATTGATTCCAACATAGGGTTCACGAGAAACAACAAGATCGCCCCGGATGATATGTCAGTGATTCCTCATCCACAAAGCATAGTCTCGAAGCACCCTGGAGGGTTCAAGTGCAAGAAGTGCTTCAATATTCTGGCCGATACCATTGCCGTGTCGGCTCATGTCCTGCAAAGTCACGATCTTCATTGTTGCACTTACTGCTGTAGAACGTTCACGGCGAAAAACAACCTGAAACGTCACATCCGACGCCACACAGGACAGAGACCATACAAGTGCCTCCAGTGTCCCAGATCCTTCTTTAGAAAAGATGACCTTAAAGGGCATGTGATCCGCCACGATTATAGCAAGCAGTTTAGATGTTCCTTGTGCAAAAAAGGCTACACTGATCGCGCTTCTGTTAAAAACCATATGGCAAAGGAGCACAGATCTCGACTTACGCAAGTCTGTCCTCAGTGTGGCGAGAGCTTTGGCGGAGACGAAGCGTTCACAGTTCATAAGAGAACTCACACAGAGCTTGAACAGTTTGCATGTAACACTTGTTCCTTCATTGGAACGAACAATTTGATGACTCTGAAGCACAATCTTCTACACAGCCATAAACTCTTCTCGTGCAAGCCTTGTAACGCCTACTTTGCCGATCCGTTCCATTACACGACACACGTTAAGAAACACAAAAAGAACGCAGAATTCACGCAATACATCTGCTGCTTTTGTGATGCGGTCAGTGCCAGTTATGACCAGTACGTTCGGCATGAGTACTCTCACGCTCAGGGTAAAACACACACATGCATAATTTGCAAGAAACAGTTCAAGAACAAGTTTCTACTTCAGGACCATGCAATCACCCACCAAACAGTGACAGTTGATGTGGTTGGGACTGAACTGAAGTATGCAGACCACATGGATACCAAAGAGCCCCAGTCTATGTCATGGAGGTTAAGTGAGGTCAAAGAAGACTACATCATCATTCCAAGTGCGCACAACACATCCGAAAATGCTGAGGAGTTCCTAAGGCGATCTCGTGATTCTGATGCACAGATGCCACTGCCAACAACGGTACAGGAAACCGATGATGTTGAATACAGTGGACTGCTGCTAGATCTTAGCATGAAGAAACTACACAGCCCAGCTTTCACAAACGATAATAATAGCAACAGCAAGAGTTTGAGCGGAAACGCTTCTCTCAAGGTAACAGGACAAACAGTACAGAACTTCCCCAGAAATGGCGTCGTTTATGCTGAACCTGTTAACATGAGTCTGGAGCTCGGGACTAACCAACCATCCATTCATTCACGCTACACAGTGGAAGCTGAGAACAAGGATGGCATCTCTGACACGCCACTCTTTACATTAAGAGATGTTAAAGTTAGTTCTGAGTTTGTAACTGCCTCGGATCGCTCATCATTTAGCCTGAAGGAAAGACGCATTTCCACCGTCAACAACGCAGAAGTTAAAGTGTCATCAAAGTTAGAAACGTCTAACCAATCTAATAGTGAGGACAGTACCAAGATCACATCAAGCGGACCTAATCTTATATTTGAACGAAGGACCTGGCAACACGCCATTATGAATAGAAATAAGGACATTATTCCTCTGCGGTTTAATCCTTACCACAGGGAGAAAATGGCAGACCTCGCTGCAAAATTTGTGGCCGCAAGAGGAACCAAGCTGACAGGAGAAAGAACACATCTGAAGGCAATCGTTCCACTTGACGACGAAAGGAAACCAATAATAGCCAGAGAGCAAGAGAATATTCATAAGAAAAGACGATCTTTGGCTATCCCATCCAACCTGCAGTCAATTCGCACTGAAGAATCAGCGTTACGTGAGAGAGAAACAAGAAACCAGGCACTTCAGCGGGACTCTGGCAACGACGAGGTCATTTGTGAGAACTCGTTTTTGGGAACGACTCCGAGATGTCACATACCGACCGTCATCAAGTCTGAGCCTCTGTTGGTGCATACGGAGTTTGCAAATTCTCCACTTGACTGCAGGTCTCACAAAGCCAAAGGTCATGATATCAACACTGATATTATTGCCAACAATGGGAGCAGTTATTCTTGCGAGGTTTGCAAGGAACAATTTGGATCCTTCATGGACCTAGAAAATCACAGCGTTGAGATTCACAAGCGCTACTTATGTGAGCACTGCAAGAAGAGTTTCACAGCCCGACCAAATCGAGACCGGCACGTGCGCTATCATACAGGGGAACGCCCCTACAGATGTGACCTTTGCGATCTGGCCTTCTTTCGAGGAGATGACCTTAAATACCACAGAACTACCAGGCATCCAACAGCCCAGCCTTTCGTCTGCACACGCTGCATGGCCAGCTTCACCTGGGGTCGAGATCTTGAGAGGCACATTAGACATTCCAAGTGTAAAGCCTGAGCTGGCCATGCTGTCACTACCTCTACTCGAACATTTCCATTGACACTATCAAACACGCAATCGCAGTAGTAGAGCAGCCGCTTTGAACGACAAATATACACGCTTCAGTTAACCCTATGTAAATTGTTATCTGATTTATTGTTAGGGAAGAAAAGACAGCTAGAGGGGAACATACCAACCCAGATCAGAAACAATATGTGGCCTCTACAATAACGTTTCTAACATAGACGAGCAGCGTCATGCAAGGCTTCTAAAAAAACTGCAGCAGAACAACGGAGCAAGGCCAGAAAAGCCCGTGAAATATGAGTCTCACGAAGAAACTTTCCATGCCCTCACTGCTTGCGAGTATGCAGATCCCAAATCGGACTTGTCAGCCATCTCTGCACCCATCCACAACCGGGGAGTACAGAATAATCGACTGGAAGGACTGGCTAAAATAAAAAAAGGAAAGGTCCTCATCACGCGTGATGGACGAACAACATACCAACACTGACATATCGCATATCGCACAAAGTGCTTTGGCGTAGATGTCCTGTAAAGAACCAGCTGCAGCGACACGACAGTGTAGAAGAATATCCTACAGTTCAGCAAAGGTAGAATTTGTAACAAGCAGAAAATAGAGGATGTTTGTCCTCAAATAATCTATGATAGTAGTCTAGGACGTGTGTCTGTGTCGGCCAAGTTAAAGTGTTTATTCATGTCTTCGACATCCTTAGTGCTAGTTTCACCAGATTTGGCGTATGAATACCTCTTGACCTCTGCAATGTTTTAGTGCATGATAGTATTAAAACGCCACAAAGCTAAAGTTAAGACATGAGATGTGAAATATCTACGAAGGCAGTATACAAAAATATGAAATGTGTCGCCATTGCGCTAGCTAATCTCGTGTCCAACATTTACTCCTATCAGGACGTCCTGTGGTGCGTCACGTCAGCTTACGTTCTACCCCTTTGAAGATAATCAAGCCATTGATTTCGGGAGGCAATAAAAATATATTCTTGTAAATTATCCGGGGCAACGCCTGCTATTTCGCTAGTATACCACAAGTTTTGCTGTTTTTCCTAAAACGGTTTCTTACTTGCCCATTAACTGGCTTGCATTAGGCCTCAAGTGCGTGCATTAAGAACTGTTATAATTGTATTACCACCATTATCTAGCTGCTTGATTTTCAACGTAATAACAGTTGCACACTTGTAGTAGTATATCTCATAAAGGTGGTTTGGTTTGGAAGAGTTAAAGTGCCACATATGTGTGGAAGTGCGCTTCTGGTGACCAAGTCACCCTATAATATATAGAGCAGTATATTATTTTAATATTCTATGACGGTAGTTGAAAGGTCGCTGAAACATATTTTGTTTGTAGTTTATGTTTATATGTGTTTCATGCATGGTTAGATGTTCTTGTTTTTCTTGAAATAATGATGTGATAAATAATGTTATAATAAGACGCAATATGTGATTTTTGCAATGGTTGTATCTGTTTTGTTTATGTATAAACAATTACACAAACTTCACAGACTGCTGTAGAATTCACTTCTTCAAGGAACGCACATCAAGTACTCCTGCATTCTCTGGCTGGCTTCATACATCCTTTCATGCTTAATCCCAGCTCTTCTCACCATGTATGGATTAGTCTTCCTCTACATCTCGTCCATGCGTGGTTGGATCTGTCTCTACATCTGGTCCATGTATGGTCGGCTTTCCCTCTCCATCTCGTCCATGTATGGTCGGGTCTTCCTCTACATCTCGCCCATGTGTGGTCGGGTCTTCCTGTACATCTCGCCTATGTATGGTTGGGTCTTCCTCTACATCTCGTCCATGTGTGGTCGGGTCTTCCTGTACATCTCGCCTATGTATGGTCGGGTCTTCCTGTACATCTCGCCTATGTATGGTCGGGTCTTCCTGTACATCTCGTCCATGTGTGGTCGGGTCTTCCTGTACATCTCGCAGATGTATCAAATTTCATTTTTTGTAAATGCATTCATAATGTTGTTATAATGTTTCCAACTTGACATATTCTTGTCTTGCCTTCCCAAGAATTGATGTAAATATGTGTTGTCATTCCATGATGCAATGTGATAATATAATTTGAGAGATAACTAGAGATGTTTGAAATTGTTGTTTGATTTTTATACGTATATTTGTGTCAGATTTGTTGAGCGTGTTCGACAGCCCAGTTGTGTGTGTGCTTGTTGGTAGATGAGATAACACTTAGTCAGCAAGCGACAATTAGTCAGGAAACGACACTAAGACCTTCTTCTTCTTCTTCGTACGCAGTCAGACAGTAACCATTATTTTTTCGAAAAAAGCGGCGGTCATCCTGAGGCTGTCGCCACTGCCATAGAGCTTGTCTTGCAGTTCCACTGGTGATGGCCACATCTGCTCTCTCTGATCCTCGTATGTCGGGCAGTTCTGCAGCAGATGTTCAGCGGCCATTTTATCGGTACCGCACGGGCATTCGTCGGTACCACCTATCTTTAATTTGTTGAATAGGTGGTACCTCAGTCTATTGTGGCCAGTGCGAAGTCTGAAGACAACGACCTGCTCTATTCTGTTCAACTGGTAATAGGCATCGTTTTTGGTGTAACCAGTATGTTCGGTTTCCCATTTGGTCATGTATCTGGCTTTGATAAGCTGTTTTGACTCTTCGTACGTCATACTAGTATCTGTTTGTGGTAGTCTTGCACCTTCTTTTGCCAGTCTGTCTGCCTCCTCGTTGCCTTGGATGTTGCAGTGTGATGGGACCCACTGTACCACTACCCTTTTTAGTGCGGACTGCTGGCACAGTTGGCAGAGTGCTGCTCTTAAGTCATTTAGCTCAGTGTTTTTCTGGCTTTTTAGTGCTGTGACTACGGCGAGAGCATCTGTAAACAGGACTATATGGCTTTCATTTTCTTTGTGTGTCACCATTTCTTCCACTGCCGCCCTCAGTGCCTCTGCCTCCGCTCTGAAATTGCTTGTGTACTTACCAGTAGCGAATGACAGTGTTATTTTTCTGCCATTTGGTAGGTTCAGGAATGCTCCTGCCCCTCCGTTCTGTGTAGTGTTTGTTACAGAACCGTCGGTGTATGCATGGGTCCAGTCCATGCTTGGGTAGCTTTTCGATATAAAGCTTAGGGTAGTATCTCTCCTTTCTTTTTCAGTCTGGCAGTTTTTGTTTGCAATACCTGGTATATTTTCTGCCACCTCTGGAAATATATCCTGTCTCCAGGTAGGTTTTCGTACAGTAGTGATGGGTTTTAGTGTTGTTAGTGCGTTTATGGGATCTTCGTGCATCTTTGCTTTGGCTATTTCTGCAAAGTTTCTCCGCTTTAGTTTCCCATTTCCCAAATTTTTTAGTCTCTGGTGCATTGGATGGTCAGTCAGTCTTCGAAGTTTCTCTGACTGCAGCTGGGCTCTGCAGTCTCTTCTATCGGTCATGGATTGCAGTTTTGTAATCATTTCAAGTTCTACAATTGGCGTTGACTTCATGCCTCCTGTTATAACTCTCATGGCTTGGTTTTGATGTTTGCTAACTTTATCGAAGTTCGCCTTTGCTGCTGTTGTCCATGCCGCGATGCCATACTCGAGAACTGGTCTCATCTTCCAGTGTACAGTTTCTTTAGTATGCTTTCGTCTGCTCCCCAGCTTGTGCCAGCAAGTTTCCTCATGATTGCCATTCTTTCTCTGGCTCTCATTCGGTTTCTTTCGATCTGACTTTTCCGAGTCATGCGCCGATCAAATGTGACTCCCAGATAGTTTGGGTTGTCATTTGGCTGCAGGAATTTGCCATTTAAACTTAATTTGGTATTTTGGGGTTTGATTGAAAGCGAGAATATTGTGCATGTGGTTTTCTCCTCGTTTATTTTGACCAGCCATGAGTTCGCCCACTCTTCCAGCGATGTTAGGGCCTGCTGCATCCGATTTCTTGCTATGAAGAGATTCTTTTCAGAGGTCCACATAGCCAGATCGTCTGCAAACATTGAGCTATGGACTCTTCTTGGTATATTCTCTGTAATGTCGTTTATATACACACGGAAGAGTGTGGGTGACAGTACTCCCCCTTGGGGTACTCCCTGTTCGAGTATCACCTTTTTGCTCATATGCCCTTGTACTTGGACTCTGGCCGTTCTTTGTTTGAGGTAGTGGTTGATCCACTTGTACATTTTCCCACAAACATCACTTCTTCTTAGCTTGACTCTAAGTCCATCTTTCCAGACTTTGTCAAATGCCTTTTCCAGATCCACCCAAACAGCTACTGTGTGTTTCTGTGCCTGGTAGGCATCTTCTATTTCCTGGGCTATGAGGATGACCTGGTCCTCAGTGGATCTGTGCTGTCTAAAGCCGGCTTGCTGTGGAATTAGTATTCGTTTTTCTTCCAGATGCCACATCAGTCTGGTGTTTATCATACGTTCCATCAGCTTGCCGACACAGCTCAGTAGGCTGATGGGCCTGTATCCATTTGGATCTGTTTTGTCCTTTCCTGTTTTTGGTACTGGTACAAGTACTGCGTCATTCCATGCCTGGGGTACAATTCCCTATTTCCAGCTTTGGTTCAGGACCGATAGCAGTTTCCTCTTCGCTGTTTGGTCCAGCCCCATCAGCATTTCGTTTGTTATCCCGTCTTTTCCGGGAGATTTCCTTTTCTTTAATGTTCTCATGGCCTCTTCCATTTCGCTCATTGTTATTTTGGCCATCACATGCTCTTCAGGTTCCGTATTGATGTTGTCGTGCCCCTTTTGCTCTTCACTAATGTCTGTATGCCTATCTGCAGGGACCTCGATGTGGTTTGCTCTGGCATAGTGATCGACAAAAGCGTTTGCGGGCTTTCTTACCAGTGAGCAAGTTTTCGCCCTGCGTGATGGTAATTTGTTTCTTTCACGGGGTTTCGTCGTTCATGGCTCTGACTAGCTTCCATAGCTTGTTCGCTTCTTTGTCCAGGTTTAGGCTTTCCGTTTTGTTTTTCCAGCTCTCTCTTGCTGTTTGCTTGAGAGTGTATTTGTATTTCGCCGTGGCGGCTTTGAGGGCGATGTTTGCCTCCATAGATTGTTCTCGCTCTGCCATGTTCCTAGCATTTGTTACTGCATCATCCGCTTTCTGATCTCATCTTTACAGTAGGGCTTATAGTTTTTCCTAGCTCCTCTTGGGATGGTTTCAGTGGCGGCTTGCATTATTGCCTTGCTTAGGCTTTCCACCATGGGCTTCATTTTGTTGTTTCGTGTGTTGATGGTTTCACACAGCCCATCTGTCAGGATTGCAAATCTGTCCCAGTCGGCTCGTTTGTAATTCCAACGTGGGAGCGGTTTTGTTTCCTGTGGGCCTACTTCCATTTCAATGTCTAGCCTGATCGGCCTGTGGTTGCTACCTGCCAGTTGGTTTAGCACCTGGCGGTCTATTTTATGGTGTATGTCCTGTGTGGAGAAGGCCAAATCTGGAGTCGAGGTGGTACGCCATGTTCTAGAATAGAAACTAGGGCTATCCTCCGGCCTATTGATTAGGAAGAGATTTGTATCTATCTCCTAATCTTCCACTTCGTCACCTCTGCTGTCTGTGTCAGAGTATCCCCATCTCTCCGAGTGGCTGTTGAAATCTCCAACTACTATGCAGTTGGAGTCTCTGACCTCCATACTCGAGAGCGATAGGTCTCTGTTTGGTGGTCCGTACAGATTGAAAATGCGGAGCTTCGTCTCTTGAGCCATTATGCCAACTCCTACAATTTCTGCTTGTCCGGTGTGATTGACAGGTACCGCGCTACTCGGTATGCAGTTTCTGGTCAGTATCAGGACCCCTCCTTTGTGACCTTCTCTATCGAGACGGAAGGTCTGGTATCCTCTGATTAGGAATTTATGATTATTGTTGAGGTGCGTTTCCTGTATGTATTCATGAAAATATATTGAGACTGTGGATAAAGATTTAGGCAACAGGTTGGAATATAGGTAAGGGAGGACCTGACGTGTGAAGATATATTATAGCTTCCAAATAAGAGGATAGGTAAGATGGATCAAGTAATCTATGAGGTAAGGGAGGACCTGACGTGTAAAGATATAGCTTCCAAATGAGAGGACAAGTAAGATGGATCACGTAATCTATGAGGTAAGGGAGGAACTGACGTGTGAAGATATAGCTTCCAAATAAGAGAACAAGTAAGATGAATCAAGTAATCTATGAGGTAAGGGAGGACCTGACGTGTGAAGATATAGCTTCCAAATAAGAGGACAAGTAAGATGGATCAAGTAATCTATGAGGAAACCGACCCCTGCTATAGCATAGCCAAGTACCACCATCATGTCTGCAATGACGTGGGGAGGCCTAGATAACATGAAGACGTGAATCATACTACACCTGAGCAATCGCAGAACCCCAGGTAAAGGTTAAAGAAGAGAAGTGGATCTAGATAAGAAAACAAATGGTAAAAACATGGGAAGGAAGACAATCAGACAATTCAGTCAGACTTGTCCATGAACAAAACCAACATGCAAAATAACAGACAGGAATCTCAAGAAAATCCTCAGAATAATCAAAGAGTAGAAATGAGAAAGGGCGCGCTTGACATTCATCAATAAAAGACGTTTATCACCTGTTTTGTTTTTCCGAAGTAAACGAAGCTAACAATTCAGCATCAACATCTGAACTCAAAACTTTTGAAATGTATTGTGTTTTTTTCCCTGGTTAATAAAATGAAACGATGCAGCTTACTTCGATTGCTAGGTGACGCTGGGAAATATTATACGGTTTTATAATGAAGATTCGTGCAGTCGTCACATAGTGTATCTGCAACACTTAAAAAAATCTGAATTCCAATATCAATGAAAACATAATCCCTTACTGAAATCTCGTAGCTCTCGCTCATTGATCAAAGTCACGGGGATACAAACTACTCGCTCCTCAATGAATTTATAAATGAAACAAAATAACTACATTCAAATAATATTGGTTTTCATAGATCAAGAATAAATCATCTCCAAAGACACAAATACGTATCTAGACACACACAGACAGATACACACACACACACAGACATACATTTGATGTTCTTGAATGCCTACAATGAGTAGAATTACTCTTTTGTGCGCCCTAAAGAACGTTAAGCGGCCGGTTGTCGTAGCTTTCCTCACATCCCGAGCTTGCTGATGAAGGTGGACCGGTGTCCTCCAGGCGGTTGTGCTATGCTTGGTTTTATCTGCGTTTCGCTCACTACTACTGGGATCACGTCGACCCCTCACCTCGTTAGCCAGGCTGCCATGAAAACAGCCAATTTCCAGGAATGGCTACGAGGAAGCCAAGGTGATGGTCTTGTCCAGTATGTTTTGCCTGAATATAACTAACATGTATTAATATATTTTGCCTGACAAGACGTTAGTCTTACTTCCTTCAGAATGACATATACACATACGTACACCCAAACACATGCAGTTCGTTAGTTCATTAGTTTCGCTGTTACTAGAATCAGCTGATCAATAATTGGTTCATTCGTTCTGTATGTTCATGTGCCTCTTTATGAATTTTACAGGACGTCCTTTTTTCAATTATTGTATGCCATTGTTTGAACTTTAAAATTCTATAAATTGGTGCTTAAGGGATTTTGTTGATATATCGGATATTAACAGCCATGATATTAATATCTCAACTGAATCATCATCATCATGTGACATGTCCTTTGCAGAACGTCGCTCTTATCACAGTCAGCCGATATGAATCTCGGTCTGCAGTCAATCTTCGCACCTGCTCCATGTTCTTGTTTAGAGTTTCCTTGAAATCTTGTACTCTCCTTCACCTTGGTCGACCCCTGCGTCGCCTTCCAGGTACCATGCCTTCCAGGACCGTTCTTTCCAGTCCGTCATGACGTTTGACCTGACCGAAGAAAATCAATTTCTAAAATATAACATTGTTTATGAACCAGTTTCCTTCAACATTCAGGTCCTCTAGGATTGTTTTATTTGTCACTTTTTTAATCCAAGGCATTTTTTTGATTTTTCTGTAAAGTTTTGTTTCGAACGCTCCAATTTTCTTCCTTGCTGCTTGTGTCATAGTCCATGTCTCGCACCCATACATTGCCAAAGGGAATATGCATGTTCTCATGATCTTCAGTTTTAGTTGCTTGTCAGTGTCATGCCATATATTGTGCATGTGGTTTAGCTTCTGCATCGCCAAGGCCAATCGTCTTTTAAGTAGTCTCCATCGTTGGATAACGTAGAGTCAAGGAATGCAAATTCTGTGACGTTTTCGATTTCTTCCTTATTAATAACAATCTGGGGTTTCAGGTCTGTTTTGTCAGTGGACATTATCTTAGTTCTCTTAATGTTCAGGGAAAGGTTCTGAGCTTCTGTGCTTCTGAGCGGACATGAGTAGTCGTTCCAGGCCCTTGGCGCTGTTTGACAGCATATCTGTGTCATTTGCGTATCTTATCGTGTAGCTGTCGTCTGTTTTTACATTTAGCATGACGTTTTCTGTAAATGTTAAATAAATAAGGTGAAAGTATGCAATCTTGTCTGACTCCCATGTGAATCTCAAATCAATTTGTTGTTCCTTTATTGGTTCTAACGGCGGCTTGTTGTCCACTTTAGAATGCTTCTATTACATGTATTAGGTGTTTTATCTCCTTTGTTTGTAATTAATATGAGTGTAAAGTCGTTCGCTTCGTACGGATTTGAAGGCCCCACCTGACTTTCACCCCGTGTGCCTGTAAAAAGGCATAGTCAAATATGTGGGCATTGACACTGCAATGTGCCTAGTGATGAGCCTACTGGGAGGCCTAACATTACGTTATTTGTAGATAGTCTAGGTCCATGTTCTTATGGCAAACTCGGAATGTAAGAAAAACCACTGCAAGTCACTACCAGAAAAAAGTAGTCTAAACAAATCATATGCAGTTGACAACAACAGCATTGTCGGTGAATGTCAATATTGTGTTCCTAGCGAGGGTTGACTGACGTCTTAGCCTCGTTATGTGACCCTATCTCAAACCTAACATTCGAACATCATCTGCTGGCTCATCTGTTGGTTCTAAACTATCAACATTAGATCGTTGAATTGAAGTGTCCATTTTGCCACATAATCGTCTCAAACTAACCAGGCGGTGCCGGCTTAGGTAAGATTATCCCCAGCTTCGTAACTGGCTTAGGTAAGATTATCACCACGCTTGGCGACTGGCTTAGGTAAGATTATCACCACGCTTCGCGACTGGCTTAGGTAAGATTATCACCAGCTTCACGACTGGCTTAGGTAAGATTATCACCAGCTTCACGACTGGCTTAGGTAAGATTATCACCACGCTTAACGACTGGCTTAGGTAAGACTATCACCAGCTTCGCGACTGGCTTAGGTAAGAATATCACCAGCTTCGCACCTAACTTAGGTAAGATTATCACCACGCTTCACGACCGGCTTAGACCATGTATATGGGCAACACATACATAAAAACCGGAAGTAAATGAAGGCATTTAGTATATTTATCATGCAGGTGAATAACATAATTAACAATTAAATAAGCCACGACACGAGTTCATACATATATATCGAATATGCCTACATGCCACAGCTAATAATATCATCGACTTTGGCAATGTTTATAACGAACCGTCGATCATAGATAGCAACGGGCCTTTATGTTAGCCCTGCCCTGGACTAACAATGGACTTAATTTAACGATCTTTAACCGAACAGGCAGCAGCAGTGCCAATCGTGCTCGGCCTTTTACTCCAACCGAAGAATGTAGCCACCACTTTAGGATGCCTCAGGCATGGAGCCTGCGCCAAAGCTCTCACACTGTTTTCTAACACTGTATTTGATACAATACACCATGTTCTCACGCGAAAAATATTTCTACACATAGACTTCTCAGGATCAGGTGGCAGGACAAGGTGCCTAACTCTGATTTTCTACTTCTCACGTGGCAGAATAAGGTGCCTAACTCTGATTTTCTGCTTCTCAGCTGGCAGGATAAGGTGCCTAACTCTGCTTTTCTGCTTCTCAGGTGGCAGGACAAGGTGCCTAACTCTGACTTTCTGCTTCTCATGTGGCAGGTCAAGGTGCCTAACTCTGACTTTCTGCTTCTCAGGTGGCAGGACAAGGTGCCTAACTCTGACATCCCGCTTCTCAGGTGGCAGGACAAGGTGCCTAACTCTGAAATTCTTAGCAAGTCAAACATACTGATCAACCATACCCGTTTGCTGAAAAGCCCAGATTAGAACAGCAATAGGGCCTTATGAAGACCTTGGCAACTATCAAAAGAAGGAAACTCACTTGATACGGTCACATATCGAGATCAAATGGTCTTGCAAATACAATTCTCCACAAAAAGGGGCATGGCAGAGGACGAAGAGGCAGGCCCAAAAAGAGATGGGAGGACAACATAAAAGAATGGACCAGTCTCCGACCAGAAGATTCACAGGCAGCGGCATCTGACAGAGAGGGATGGCGTGGGGTTGTGAAAATGTCTTCATGAGTGCCCCAACGACCTCACCGGTTACGGGATGACCTGGCCAGATTAGATAAACAGGACAAATTGTGTGCATGTCTGATGAGCGCATCCCCAGAGATTAACTCTACGAAGAGCTAAGAACAAGAAGACGCTTATCAGGGAGAAACTAGAAACGTTTCAGACTCCCTGAAAGTTTCTCTGAAAAGCTTCAACATTGATGTCACCTCCGGGGAGATTCTTGCCCAGAACCGCTCAACCTGGCGCACTAGCGTCGCCAAAGGTGCTCACATTGGAGAGGCCCAATGAAAGAGTACATCCCCAAAAAACAGAACACATGAATATTCAATCACAAGGGCTTACGACAGGGCTTACCATGCCAGGATTGCGCTTTACAGTCATACGAGATCATATCTCGCAGCACGATTCTGATGTTTTTATTATCTTCACTTGCGAAGTGCAACTATTATAATGATTCCCACACATGATATGTATCTAGCCCAGTGAACGTACGACCACAACACTAATGTCTTTCTTCACTAATATCAGCATCCGGTCTTAAATCCAAATGACAATCGATCCATAGGATTGGTAATTTATCGAATAATATCGAGGAATAGGTCACGCTATTAATACATTTAAAGTGCTTGAATATCTAGGTCAAGTGTTTTTTATTATCATTCTATACACTTTATTCTGTCCAATTTCCTTTGATATTCTATGAAGCTTTTCTTGATTATATTTGACAAGAATCAGTAACTACCGTCCGTGAATTATATATAAATATGTATCAGGTGCTGTGTGTCCATATAAGCGGTAGATCAGCGCTTGTCTTTCCATAGCTAACATTGGATTCCTTTCTTCAGCTTATGAATATCTTTTAAATCGTAAAATAACAAAGTTTGGCAGACTTAGATGTATTTAGTGTTGTTACTGCTCAACGGAAACATATCATACACTATTCCTTACAATATGTCTTGACATCGAACGTTGTTGCGTAAAGGAAGACCTTGAAGGGCAAGCACAGAAGACATTGCTTTCACATTTCCTGTAGTCGACACTAGATCAACAGTACGTGGGGATATGGTGTGTGATTGTTTTACATATAAATGAGAAGCATAAATTAATTTGATATTCTCGCTCCAATGAACGAAGAATATTTTGTCACGTGATCTTGGATTGGCTATTAATAATAAATTATTGCCACATGCGTATTGTTATCTGAACCGTGGCTTGAAGGCCAACTGATCCAACTTTATGTTAATTATATATCTACAGATCTGTGCATAGATTCTTACTTTACGATGCACAACAGTACGCACCAGATGTATTGTTTCAGCTTAAGGAATGAGAAAAGACTATTAACTTAATAGTTTGAAGAATGACAGAGACTAACTGGCTTGACATTATTAGCGATAGAGAAACGATTGCTTAATACTTCGCGATCCAAGGGATTTTCTATGTCTTGGTCATTGATGAATTTGTGAAGAAGGAGAAGAATCTAGAGCTTTACCTGCAAGTAAAGTAATGTTAAAACAAAAAGTATTTAATGAATTGAAAAACAATTTGTTTGGTATTAGTATCTTTATCGATGTATCACTTTTATTGATGAAATATTAAATAATGTTTTCTGGCCTGCCCCATAAATGTCAATTTTCACTGGTAATAATGTTTGCTTCATAGCTTACTTTGTCATAAAATATAGTCCATATTAATTGTGTACTAAAATCATAAAGTATATTTTGTATGGGCCTACAATGATCCAAAACTTTTCCACAAGTATTTAAATCCGGCAAATCTAAATCAAAAAACGCAATAGAATATTGTTCCCTACACCCTCAACCAAGAGGACATTATCAAAGTGGCTTGCCTAACTCCCGACTCCACCAACATCCACTGATACATACACCACACACACATACACATACGCGTATATATATATATATATATATACATGGTTGGCATCGTTCGTTTTCAATCTCCCGCTACCAAGCCCTGAAAGTGATTAAGTAGCAGAATGTAGTCCAGAGAACGGAATGCGTTGTGTTGTAGTTTACAGCTCGACTATTATATTTGCACCTTTCGGTCCAACACATCCGACTTCAGCAAGCATTTTTTGAGTACCGGGTTAGCAATCCCTCTTCGATCCCTTCTTCTTAGCCAGTATGCCCTGCTGCAGCCTGTTATCCAGGATCACCGCGTGGAGGTGTAGAAGGGTCTTGGTAGCTCTGGTTCGCTGGCCCTGACGCTAGCAGTCAGCTATGGGTCGCTGACCACTGCAGCTCATGCGCTGCTCTCTATCGATCCTATATATATATATATACACACACATAAGAATTATATTTTCTTTCAATATGCTCGATAAATCTGTCAAAAATGACCCAGATGTTATGGATGTTGCTGATAAAGAAACAAATGTTTGCCTATATTTTGCCTATTTCAATTGGTGCCTAAAATGTCCGACGCCAGTTGCAACACATACTTGAGGTCGGGAGCTCCACTTTATCACTGACACATCAATTGTGCGTCATTCTAGCACGTTAAATGATCTTTATATCCGTTCCTATTACCTCAATCAATTTGCCAGATTTATTTCTATTGATATGCCCGTACAAAAATACTCGAATCGCACGTGGTTCATGTTCTTAAGATCACGTGGTTAAGATCTAAGCCCCAGACTCCAGAAACACATCCTGCAAACATGTCCACTGAAACCAAGGATCTCGTGAGAAGACCTGGCCCGAGGACAGAAACATACAAGACAAATTGTGGGGAGCCACTGAAGACCTGCGACTGAAGTCTCGCTTCATGGTGGCGGCCCGTCTGGTGGCATAAAACGAGCATACGAGACCGAACGCAAAGAAGAGGAAGTGACCAGGAGTTCAGTTTCATGAATTGACTTTGTATTCGGGGTTAGCCTCAGAACTAGAACGATGAGCCATGAATTCACGTTGTCTTCGGGGTTAGCCTCGGAACTAGAACGATGAGCCATGAATTCACTTTGTCTTCGGGGTTAGCCTCCGAACTAGAACGATGTGCTGATGGACGAAGAGTCCGGACATCTCCCTACTGTCAGCAAGAAGGGACCTCATCAACATCTTGTTATGGTGGTTATTGTTGTTGTGAGTGTTCCCAATGAGTAGGTTCACCCTTTATGTGCCATGAAAATGACGTTTTGTGATGGGTTGCATTTTTTAAATTTTCTTTTTATTGCGTTCGTCTTCTTTTTCTTCTTCTGCGTTCGTTCTCAATCTTCCGCTACCAAGTCCTGAACAGGGCTTTGTAAGTAGCAGGATGTAGTCCGGAGAACGGAATGTGTTGTGTTGCTAGTTTACAGTTTGACTGCGATATTTGCACCTTTCGGTCTGACACATCCGTCTTCGGCAGCACGTTCGCCTTATTTCTCTATTCCCCAAGGCGATGTGCGTTGCACTGTGGTTTTTATTTTGCGCCTGTCAGCCCAGTGTATTCGATTTTAGCATGCATTTTATGAAAGGGTCTGCTTCCTCCTGCATTTTCTAAAGATTTTCTTTCCTGGGTAATGGCTGGTGATGTGATGGGGATCGAACCCAGCACCTTTTGGTAGTGAGCCGTGTCACTTAACCACTAGCCAACTCCACCCCACTGTTGGTTGCAGTAAGTAACTTTCCTCACACCTTACTACTACGGGAATTACGTCGATTCCCCAAGAAGAACGGTCCGTTTCCAGGGAGAACTACGTGGAAGTCGAGGTGGGGGCCTTGGCCAGTATGTTTCACCTGGCCCTGACTAACATGTCTGGTCAGTATGTTTCACCTGGCCCTGACTAACATGTCTGGTCAGCATGTTTCACCTGACCCTGACTAACATGTCTGATCAGAATGTTTCACCTGGCCCTGACTAACATGTCTGATCAGAATGTTTCACCTGGCCCTGACTAACTGGTCTGATCAGAATGTTTCACCTGGCCCTGACTAACAGGTCTGATCAATATGTTTCACCTGGCCCTGACTAACATGTCTGACCAGAATGTTTCACCTGACCCTGACTAACATGTCTGACCAGAATGTTTCACCTGACCCTGACTAACATGTCTGGTCAGTATGTTTCACCTGGCCCTGACTAACATGTCTGGTCAGCATGTTTCACCTGACCCTGACTAACATGTCTGATCAGAATGTTTCACCTGGCCCTGACTAACATGTCTGATCAGAATGTTTCACCTGGCCCTGACTAACTGGTCTGATCAGAATGTTTCACCTGGCCCTGACTAACAGGTCTGATCAATATGTTTCACCTGGCCCTGACTAACATGTCTGACCAGAATGTTTCACCTGACCCTGACTAACATGTCTGACCAGAATGTTTCACCTGACCCTGACTAACATGTCTGATCAGTATGTTTTGCCTGACCAGAGGTTAGTCTCGCTCGGCTCTCCCGGTCCAGACATGGCGTGTTGCTGGCCGTTGAGCGTCGAGAGAGAAATAAAACTCGCTGTGGTGGTAATCAACATCTGTCTGGATACCATGCTGAACAAAATCAAGCCAAATGTGACATTACGATGAAGCGCCAACAGAAACCATTACTGATTTTCATAAGTTTAGTTTTGTTCGTAGCAACATCTTACCAGATATATTTCCTTCTTTTGACAACCACTAGTGTATACACCCGATAGTTCCGACTGTTGCTATGCCAACAAACAGTAACAGATATTTCATCCGTTAAAAATATGAACTTACCTTTTCCACTTGGAAAAAACGCTGAAGATCTTTGCACCGTGTAAGTCGTTACTCTTCGCTGCGTTCAGGCAACTCTATTATCAGATGTTTCTGGAAACATTTTAACTTTAGTTATTGTTTTGCATGTATCTGCTCACATATCTTTGAGAAATAGCTGTCTAACGAGTGATTGGACGCTGCGAGATATGTGTTTGAGGACCTAATTCATGACCTCACACACAGGCTTGAACAGTATTGCTACTATCAGGTGACCGCAGCTGAGCGCGTGTTAAATCCGTGCCTTTACAGCGCTCCGCGGTGCCATATTGGTTTATCTTTTGATAAAAATATGTCAGTTTCCCTAAGTTCATCTTTTATTTGGAAAGTACTTGGCATCCTTTCTGGCACATGTTTGTTTTTGTGGAAGCAATTTGATCGTCCTGTTTTCTTCTTCAGTGAGCGTCATTTGTCAGCTGATAAATTACAGTTGTACAGCTTCAACTACAAAGCGTACACTTTCTGGCGCGAAATTCGTCATTTGAGACGCGGAATTCTAAAAGTGATTTTGTTATTGTCCCTACCTTCCTTAATAATCGGGTCCTAGCCACATAATTTGTCTCTGGAATAACAAAACACAATCTGCTAATCGGATTATGGGAATGAAACCAAAGTTCAGTAAATCAGAAATGGCTCCTGTTGGTGTGTGATCTCTGGGCCTAGTAAATCAGTAATGGCTCCTGTTGGTGTGTGATCTCTGGGCCTAGTAAATCAGTAATGGCTCCTGTTGGTGTGTGATCTCTGGGCCTAGTAAATCAGTAATGGCTCCTGTTGGTGTGTGATCTCTGGGCCTAGTAAATCAGAAATGGCTCCTGTTGGTGTGTGATCTCTGGGCCTAGTAAATCAGTAATGGCTCCTGTTGGTGTGTGATCTCTGGACCAAGTAAATAAGTAATGGCTTATGTTGGTCTGTGATCTCGGGACCAAGTAAATCAGTAATGATTTATGTTGGTCTGTGATCTCTGGACCAAGTAAATCAGTAATGGCTTATGTTGGTCTGTGATCTATGGACCAAGTAAATCAGTAATGGTTTATGTTGGTCTGTGATTTCTGGACCGGGTAAATAAGTAATGGCTTATGTTGGTCTGTGATCTCTGGGACAAGTAAATCAGTAATAACTTATGTTGGTGTCTGATCTCTGGGCTACACTGGAGTCCGTTTAGTTCAGTCTGGTATCAAAATTTATGACTTTTATCAGCATAATAAATTGTTGATGATGAGCCTTCTTCCAGAAGGAAACCCACAATTGTTCATCCTCCAGCATGACGGGGCACCTGATCATCGCGCTAGGGAAACAACTGAGCTACTCACTAAGGTGACTCGTGCTATCATGAAACTCATTTTGTCGTCATTACCAAATTGTCCAGATTATGTCCCTGTAAACTACGGGATTTGGGACATTTTGTAAAATATTGTCTCAGATTGACAATCGACAATATGGATAATCTAAGAAGGCATGGGATGGATCAGAACAGTTGATATTTGACTCGTTAGTGAAAACACAGGGCTATATAACAGAGAAACACAGAAACTCATTGCAGAAAGGCAACAATTAAAACAAATGGGAAGTAAGGAGACCAACACAGCATATAAAAACTGCGCAAGAAAAGTTAGAAGAGAAATAAGAAAAGATAAAAGAAGATACACAGTAGAAACGTGTAAGGATATAGAAAACCTACAACAACAAGGCAGAGAAAGAGATGCATTCAAAGCAATAAGAACACTGACAAGGGAATTCCGTCCGGTTCCACATGTCATAAATGACAAACAGGATAACACATTAAATGAAACCAAAGACATGCTGAATAGACGGAGAGAGTACTGCAGAACCATGTATGGAGATAGTACAAAGCGCTCAGTTACAATCCTACCAAAGGATGAGAAAGAACCTGAACCAACATTGGAAGAAGTACGCTCTGCAATTAAAAGCCTGAAAAAGGGAAAGTCCCCAGGATGCGATGATATCCCAGCAGAACTAATACAAGCAGGAGGAGAGGCATGTGCTCGAGTCTATCACAAGTTGTGTAAACAGATATGGCACAGTGCAGAGTGGCCAGAAGCATGGAAGAAATCAATTTATATTCCCCTCCCAAAAAAAGGCAACCTAAAGCTGTGCACGAACTACCGAACTATCGCGCTGATCAGCCACGCTAGCAAGATACTCTTGCGAATCCTATTAAGAACAATAGAGAAAAGGTTTGAATCTGAAATTCACGTAGTCCAGGCAGGTTTTAGGAAAGACAGAGGGACCCGGGACCACATATTCAATATAAGGAATATCTATGAAAAATGTAGAGATTTTAATGTAGACATGTAAACATGTTTCATTGATTACACTAAGGCCTTCGACACGGTAAAACATCAAAATCTGGAGAATCATGAAGGAAATGGGGTTTCCTTTGCACATAGTCCATCTCATTGAAACATTATACCAAGATCAACAGGCCGCTGTCCGAGTATCTGGGCAAACATCAGATTGGTTTGTAGTACAAAAGGGAGTCCGACAGGGATGTATACTCTCACCTTATCTGTACAACATATATGCGGAATGTATAATGAGAAATGTGCGAGAAGATGAGAACATTGAAAGTTTCGACCCATTTACGATTGGGGGGTACGAGATTCCAGAGTTACGATACGCAGATGACACAGTGATACTATCAAGAAGTTCGGAAGGGCTAGAGCAGCTACTTTCAGCCGTAAATGGACATAGTAAAGACCAAAATCTGTTCATAAACATAAACAAAACAAAGATAATGACCACCGACAAAACACAATGTCAGCATAAATTTACAGTTGGTGGTGAGGAAATAGATCAGGTTACACATTTTGAATATCTGGGCTCCAGAATTGACAAAAATGGTGACTGCTCGGAAGAAATCAGAAGAAGACTAGCTATGGCAATGCAGAGACTGAACAGCGTGACGAAATTATGGCAGGGCACCAACAAAACGATTAAAGTAAAAGTCTTGAGAGCCTGTGTTTTTCCTGTGGCAGCTTATGGCTGTGAAGCATGGACGATTACCAAAACTTCTAGACAAAGAATCGAATCCTTCGCGTCAAAATGTTACAGAAAGATCCACAGAATATCCTGGACAGAGAAAAGAACAAAATGTAGACATTCGGCAAGAGTTGAGCAAAGAGGAGAACTGGTTTATCAATTCCATTTTGGCTAGAAAATGCAAATACTTTGGTCACATCAAGAGACACAACGGTCTTGAGAGAACGGTGATGGAAGGTATGGTGCCAGGCAAAAGAGGAAGGGGGTAGACCAAGAAGACGATGGCACCAAGATATCCAGGAATGCCTGAGTATGACAGTGGCGGAAGCTGGTGTTTTGGCAAGGCAACGAGTTTCTTTCAGACAGACTGTGATGGGAGCGACGTTCTACAAAGGACATGCTGCATGATGATGATGAGTGAAAACGTGGTGTACACGATTTTGGGTGTGCAAGGCAACTGAGACAAAACGTAAGTAATGACCTTCATCAGTGTGGTTTTCAAAACTTCATTATAATCGGGCCATTTTTGGCTGAGATTAAAATAAAATATATATTTTAAGATGATGGATTTCTCGGCCTCACTCTTTATGTATGTGTATGTGCATTTATGTGTATACGCGTGAGTGTGTGTGTGGTGGGGTATAATCCGTATGGGGTGTGGTGTGTGTGTGTGTGTATAGGTATATATGTATGTATGCACGTATGTATGTTTGCATGTATGTATATATGTGGGCGTGTGTATGTTCTTAGTTCGGCCCGTTCTTCGTCAAGGGACGGTCACATTTGAGCGGGTCCCAACTCAGGATCCATTCGTTTCTGTCACTGGCGCGTGTCGTCCCGTGTGATAGTAGTCTGTCTGTTGTGGGGTCGTGAATGTTGTATTTTTCTAGTGAATCGCGCCAGCGAGTTGGAGTGATCCCCGAGCTCTCTTTTAGTCGCGCGGGTACCTCGTGGTGGTTATGGTACTCCACCTTTCATTTTGTCTTCGGAATATATGACCAGACCAGCAGTGATTCGAATGGTTGACGCACTGTAGGACATCTTTGATGTGTGACATTCTCCGGATGTCGCTTTTGTGCATTTTGCTCTGCCGCTTTTATCTGAGAGTTATACCCACGCGCCGTATGTATGTGGCTGTACAAATGTCTCGCTTCTTGTATGTAGCAAGATGTAACTAATGAATGTTGTGAATGCACAAATAACTGCTATGAAATCACACTGTAAAATATTGGAGCCTGACTTAGCTAAAAGCTGGTTGGAGCACGCTAAATTCAACGTTAGACCGATGCATCAACAAATGACTGAAATCAAACTTTCCTATTATTCTTTGATATGCTCCAAGAAATTGTGGACAGGGCTTCGAAGTGGGATACCAAGATAGTCATGGGAGATTTTAATTGTAAAAGATGTAACAGACAACCGCAACTGTGAAATAATTATGCATTAAAAACATACAATGAAATGGCGAAATCTTTGTCAACATCTGTGACTTCAATGACCTGATTATAGGAGGCACCATCTTCCCACATAAAATTACAGGTAAGGCCAACTGGTGTTCACCAGATGAGCAAATCGAAAACCAAATCAACCATTTTACAATAGATCGGAAATGGAAACGCTGCTTACCGGATGTGAGGGTAAAGAAAGAAGCGGCAGGCTTATCCAGACCATTACCTGTTCTTAGTGACTACTGCTATAAAGATTGACAGCTTTCAAGGATATGGCAGTTAAAACAAGCCATAAATTCAGCACGCAAAACCTGCCAAATAAAGAAACCAAGATTAAATCCAAACTAAATCAGAAGAACAGATTTGAAACATCGTTGGGGACACCCACAGACGAAACCAAAAGCTGAATAAGACCTAAGGTTCAACAAATGGGGCAATGGGACTTTTTATTTGATATATGTAAATATCTGTTAAAAAGGCTGATTAGACAAGTGCAAGAGTTCTCGCTGTTCATGACAAAGGTATAGGGTTCAACTCCGGCTACTGGAAGCTGCAGTCGACCAAGCTGTAAATTTGTTCCTGACTGAAATGCTAGGCAAAGGAAAAGACACAGAAGAAATGAACTGGTCAACCCATCTCACAAAGCTGTGGCTTAGTACAATGACGTCTCTAACACTTTATCCACGACGGCAGTGTCTGCTATGCGACTACCTGTACCTTTTATATGTATATATCTATGTGTGTATGTGTGTGTTCGTGTATGTGTGTGTTCGTGTATGTGTGTGTACTGACCTAGTTAGTCCTCTTCCACCGTTCAGTCGTGCTGTTTCTCTCTTGTTCTTGTTTCTAGAGTATGATATAGCTAGCCCAGTGCCCAGCCCTTCTTTGTCGCTTCTTACCTTATGTCTATTCAAACCAGAGAAGCCGAAATAAAATCCAAAAGAACGTAGTTCTACATCGGATACCACAGAAGGTGACATAGAAGCAAACGCACGGCCAGATACATAGTAAAAGGAGAAGCAATATGAGAACACAAAATTAACAAATAATTATCTTCCAAGAAAAGAAGTCCTTTATCAAAGTACCAAAGCCATTTGGAACATCGATCAAACGGGTGATAACTATCACTGCCTTTATTGCGAGTAGCAGGCGGATCTGTTCCTTGCGAATATGGGACATAACAAAGTGAATATCCACTTACAAGGTTAAACTGACTCTTATCTGTTTTGTGTACGTGCTGGCAAGCAGCGGTACAGTAAGCTGAACATATCATACAAGGTTAAACTGACTCTAATCCGTCTTGTGTACGTGCTGGCAATCAGCAGTTCAGGAAGCTGAACATATCCACTTACAAGGTTAAACTGACTCTAATCCGTCTTGTGTACGTGCTGGCAATCAGCAGTTCAGGAAGCTGAACATTTCCACTTACAAGGTTAAACTGACTCTAATCCGTCTTGTGTACGTGCTGGCAATCAGCAGTTCAGGAAGCTGAAAATATCCACTTTCAAAGTTAAACTGACTCTGATCCGTCTTGTGTACGTGCTGGCAATCAGCAGTTCAGGAAGCTGAACATATCCACTTACAAGGTTAAACTGACTCTAATCCGTCTTGTGTACGTGCTGGCAGTCAGCAGTTCAGGAAGCTGAACATATACACTTACAAGGTTAAACTGACTCTAATCTTTCTTGTGTACGTGCTGGTAATCAGCAGTTCAGGAAGCTGAAAATATCCACTCACAAGGTTAAACTGACTCTAATCCGTCTTGTGTACGTGCTGGCAAGCAGCAGTTCAGGAAGCCGAACATATCATACAAGGCCGCTATATGCAATTGCGTATCAGCATTAGCCCACGGAGACGAACTGTCCCACCAAGTTGCTCGGAAGCTTTGAACTGTGACGAACTTCACTCATGGCAACCTTCATTCACTTACCTGGACTTCGTGTGTAGACATAATAACAAGATGAAGAATAACGAAGAGGAACGAGAAGACAAAGTGCCTGGTAGGTAAGAATGTTACTTTTCCTTGCTCAACTCAGACCCGGTAACACATAGGAGAAGAGCCTCTGTCTAAATGTGTGTGTGTGTGTGTATGTGTGTGTGTGTGTGTGTGTATGTGTGTGTGTGTGTGTGTGTGTGTGTGTGTATGTGTGTGTGTATGTATATTTTTTGGAAGGAAATTTCTTTTATTTAGAGTATTCAAATTGCCATTTATTTTACGATATAAACTTCTGCAACGTTTATGCACTTATCACAGCGTTTAAGTAATGCTTGAAAAGCATCAGCGTAGAAACATTTGTCAGTATGTCTGAACCAATCCAGGACAGTCTGTTTCACTTCGTCTTCAGTGCTGAAATGCTGACCTCCAAGGGATTATTATAGGAGTATAAACAGGTGGGAATCGCTTGGAGCGAGGTCTTAGCTGTAGATTGGATATGGCAATACCTCACACCCGAGTTGCTGCAGATAGCACATAGTGCGGTGAGCCATATGCGACCGAGTGTTATCTAGCACAAGTAGAACACCCTGTCTGATCAAACCAGACCGTTTTTTTCCCCGCAAGCGGTTATGAACTAACTCTTCTTCTTCTTCTTCTTCTGCGTACACAGTCAGACAGTAACCATTATTTTCTCGAAAAAAGCGGCGGTCATCCTGAGACTCTCGCCACTACCATACAGCTTGTCTTGCAGTTCCACTGGCAATGGCCACATCTGCTCTCTCTGATCCTCGTATGTCGGGCAGTTCTGCAGCAGATGTTCAGTGGTCATTTTACCAGTACCGCACGGGCATTCGTCGGTACACCCTATCTTCAGTTTGTTGAATAGGTGGTACCTCAGTCTGTTGTGGCCAGTGCGAAGTCTGAAGACAACGACCTGCTCTCTTCGGTTCAACTGGTAATAGGCATCGTTTTTGGTGTAACCAGTATGTTCGGTTTCCAATTTGGACATGTATCTGGCTTTGATAAGCCGTTTTGACTCTTCGTACGTCATTCTGGTATCTGTTTGTGGTGAACTAACTCAAAATGCGTATGTACTGTTCATTGTTGATAGTAGCACCAGATGGTAGAACATGAACAGGAAGGATGCCAAGTCTATCCCAGAAAACCCACCTCATCACTTCACCTGCAGACGCCATTGTCCTAAATGTTTTGGTTGGTGGTGATTGTGTATGCTTCCGCTGCTTGGATGCGCGTTTCGTTTCAGGAGTATAATGATGCGCCCAGGTTTCGCAAAACAAAAAAAAATCGATCCAAAAAAGCATGCCCTTCTTTTGACAAAAAGTTCCTTCAATTCAGTGCAGGCTTGAACTCTTCTCTGCCGGTCAAAAGCTGAAAGCTGTCTTTACACCCAAAGTGTACTAACCTTCCGAATACGCAAATGTTTCTGAATAATAGTATCCACCGTATCCAGAGAAACACTTTCTTCTTATGCAATTTCGTGCCAGGTTATGTATCAATTTTCCAGGAGAAGACGTTCCATAATCTGAATATTCACGGGAATGAATGTCGTGGGTTGAGAGCCACTACAGATAGAATCATTACTCACAGATCTACGACCTCCTCTGAAACGTTTCCACCATTCAAATGTCTCACTGAAACTGAGTGTCTCATCCCCGTCTTGTGATTGCCGTCTTCTGGAAATGTCTGCAGGTTTCCGCCATTCTTTCACAAGAAACATCATCACAACACGATGTTCCCTTCACGCGCTAACAGTGTTGTCCGCCATTTGTATGTATCTGTCAAGTGATTGGGCCATGGTAAATGGGCCACCTAGCAGTAATAGGGTACAATTGCCACTAACTAATGTTAGTAGTTCCAGCACGCTATAACCCATTCAGGTAGGACTAGGACTAGGACACACAGTCCTAACTTGATTTGAGCGCCCCTTGTATATATATTAACGACACACAGTCATTGAGTAATTTTAATAACCGCATTTCTACAAAAATGCGAGCCAGAAATTTGTTGTCTTATTTTTGCCTGGCAACACATTTTATCCACCTGTCCACTAGCTTGTAGTGGACCTTCAAAAAAAAGGTCTTGTGGTGTGACCGTTGACTAATTTTGCACCCTCTACATTATCTCGTTGTCAGCTGAGACCCATCTGCTACCCACTTTCCTATAACCGAGGTCACCATTAACAATTATGTGCACACCACGCTGATTCATGTTCAAATATACGGCTATTTCACCAATAGTGGCGCGCCTGTCACGTACTAGCTGGTCGATCCGTTCTTTCACTGGGTCCATTTCCTCGCATTAGTGAAGTTTGGCCTTCCGTTTTGAAATCTTTCCATCCATTCGTACACTCTCCTCTGACTCAAACGACTGTTTCCATATTGAACCTTCTTTTCTTCTGACTACAAGAAACGGATGTCTCGTTGGTTCTTTCCCAGTGCAAGTCGACAGTGGGCTGGCTCTACGGTTAGATCCACACAATGCCTACATGCAGTTGTAAAAAGTAATCCATAGAATTACTGCCGTAGCGTGAGCAATCTCACACAACCACTGCGCTACGCGGCTCTCTATGCAGTACTGCATATCCTGAAATAAGATCTTTCATTATACATACATCTCCATGCAGTTTATAATAACATTCATGTTGTTTTTGACTATTCCTCGTGTCTGCATGTACGTGTGTGTGTGTTCTGTGCGTTTGTGTTTGTATGTACATATATAGTAGCAACTTTTTAGTGACTGTCTATTGAATGGCGCGATCTTCTACGTGATATATATTTCTGCTGAGATGTTTTTTTAATTGTTATTTTCCTTTTTTGCGTTGTCTTGTCACCGAGATCTTTTCGCTCATTCTGAGGTGGCATTTCAGGATACATTCCCAACTGAGATCCGCGGGGAGCCTTATCTTCAACGGTCGTCGGTCGACTGCTATTTGGAATATATTTGAGGATGCGACTACCTTTTCCGCTGCGACCGTGACCAAGCTATCGCGGGCTCATCACTGTTTGTGTATGTGTCGTGCGTGTGTGCATTTGCACGCGGGCGTGCAGCTGTGTATGTGTTGTTTAGTATGTGTATGTGTATGTGTTGTTTAGTATGTGTATGTGTTGTTTAGTATGTGTATGTGTTGTTTAGTATGTGTATGTGTTGTTTAGTATGTGTATGTGTTGTTTAGTATATGTATGTGTTGTTTAGTATGTGTATGTGTTGTTTAGTATGTGTATGTGCTGTTTAGTATGTGTATGTGTTGTTTAGTATGTGTATGTGTTGTTTAGTATGTGTATGTGTTGTTTAGTATGTGTATGTGTTGTTTAGTATGTGTATGTGTTGTTTAGTATGTGTATGTGTTGTTTAGTATGTGTATGTGTTGTTTAGTATGTGTATGTGTTGTTTAGTATGTGTATGTGTTGTTTAGTATGTGTATGTGTTGTTTAGTATGTGTATGTGTTGTTTAGTATGTGTATGTGTATGAGTGTGCACTTTTATGTCCTTGCAATTGTCACTTCTTCTTCTTCTTCTTCTTATTATTATTATTATTATTATATTTTCTTCTTCTCTGTCCCAATTTCTCTGTACTGCCCGTCTGTCTCTCTCTGTCACTCTTTATCCGACACACTGTCTCTCTCTCTCTCTCTCTCTTGCACTCTCTCTCTCACCATCGCTTTCTCTGTCACACTTTCCGTTGTTCTCTCTGACTACCACCTCTCCCCTTCCTTCTCACCCTCAGTACTTCAAATAACTAGGTCCCCAACATATCCCACATACAACAATGTAATATTCTAACATATCCCACATACAACAATGTAATATTCCAACATATCCCACATACAACAATGTAATATTCCAACATATCATACACACAACAATATAATATTCCAACATATCCTACATACAACAATGTAATATTCCAACATATCCTACATACAACAATATAATATCCCAACATATCCCACATACAACAATGTAATATTCCAACATATCCCACATAAAACAATATAATATCCCAACATATCCCACATAAAACAATATAATATCCCAACATATCCCCCATAAAACAATATAATATTCCAACATATCCTACATACAACAATATAATATTATAAAGATTAAACAGAATTGATTTAACCCCTCTTTACAAACACATAAACACAACTGCCTTGTTTAAACTACCTGTCCATGCAGGTTAGTAAATAGGTTAGGAGTTGTAAGTCAAGGTCATCCAAGAACAGCTTTCTTGTGTGTAGTATTTACATAGAACATATGCAAATATGGCATGCATCAAGGTCACAGTCTGTGTGCCCATTTGTGGAAGTGGTTGCGTGATCCGTTCAGTCGGGTAAGCTTCAAGGGTATGCTTCTTATATTGCCAAGCCGTCGTTGTTGTGTCTTCTCTTCGCGGTGAATCCCCTACGACGAACGGATCATTAGAATAAAAAGGAAATTTCGATTTAGGTCAACCGTTATGTATAACGGGTAGGCTCAAAGCTATGTTAACTACGGGGAGTCAGTTTTACAAGCTTCATTGTACAATGTATCTACATAATTTTGTGCGGGGGAGGAGGGGATGTGAGCAGTTTGCAGCATTTTGTGCTGGTGTAGGGGAGGAAGGGGAGAAAAGGGGGGGGGATTGGGTTGTGAGGTAGGGTGAAAGGAGAGGTTAGTAGTTCATTTATTTTTGCCCGTTTATAATACACAAACATAAAATTAGGTTCTATACAGAACACCACGTTTCTCCTTCTCTCTTTCCTTTCTATTTCGTGTCGTTTGTGTTGCTCAGCGTCAGGTTATGAACACGTTTCTTGTCCGGGCTCTAATCATAGGGAAGTTCACTGCTTCTGTTATTTCTGCTATCCACTTTTTGCTTGGGCAGCAACTGGCTCTGTATCCATTGTATCTGTATAGCAAAGCATTCTGAGGGATATTATCTGGTGTTTGGCGTTTAACGAGGCCATGCTATGTGGTTTGTATTCTCTTGATGAGGTCTAGTACTGGTTTTGTGCCTACTTGTCTCCTAATATCATCGATTCTCATTCTATCCATTTTTGTTACTCCAAGCATTCTACGCAGGAAATATTCACCTCTGTTGTTAAAATGTGTCTTATCTTTGTTTATTAATGTCCATATCTGGCACTTTCGTAACATACAAATAAAAGCAAGTTCTAAAGAATATATCTCGTTTGTAACACATACGTAAAACTGAGCTCCAGAGAAAATACCCTGTTCGCGTGTTTACACATACGTAAAACTAAGCTTAGAAATAATACCCCTTTTATAATATATATACACACACACACACACGCACACGCGCACGCGCACGCGCAAACACGTTCTACAGAAATTATTCCATTTATTTAAAAAAACAACTTTCGTTCGACATTTGTCCCATTGCTGGGGAAGTCGAGAGGTTTTGAAGGCTGATGACGACAGCAGCGGCTTCGCCACTGGTCGCCACGTCGTGTGCTGGCTATGTTTGTTTATTTCACCCCCAACAGACAAAACAACATATGCTATATCGAGGATTCGAACCGCTGCCCTCAATATCCCATTTATTTTACAAATAAAAGTAAGCTCTGTATATAGAATCTCGTACATATTGCACGAATAAAGATAAGCACTAGAGAAAATAACCTATATATCATAACACGAAAACAATACTGAAAAACGTGTTTTCTTTTTGATCGACTGAATCAGAAAAAACAGAAACATCATTGGTAGTAAAGCTCTATAGTAAATGTATAACATAACATATAATAACTGCTATTTTAACAGCATAACATAACATATAATAGCTGCTATTTTAACAGCATTCTGACCGAACAAAGTCACCAAGCGGACATTAATTTCCAATGACACAAAGAAGATATTCATCATCACCATCAGTTCCGTAAACTGAAAGGGACACCAATACTGCAGATTGTTGGACCAGTTCCCGCCACTCCAGGCACCAATACTGCAGATTGTTGGACCAGTTCCCGCCACTCCAGGCACCGATACTGCAGATTGTTGGACCAGTTCCCGCCACTACAGGCACCGACACTGCAGATTGTTGGACCAGTTCCCACCTCTCCACTCGGTTTTGTGCCAGGATATTTGTTTTAGCTATAGACCTTCCCGTCCACTCGTTTTTGTGCCAGGATATTTGTTGTAGCTATAGACCTTCCCGTCCACTCGGTTTTGTGCCAGGATATTTGTTGTAGCTATAGACCTTCCCGTCCACTCGGTTTTGTGCCAGGATATTTGTTGTAGCTATAGACCTTCCCGTCCACTCGGTTTTGTGCCAGGATATTTGTTGTAGCTATAGACCTTCCCGTCCACTCGGTTTTGTGCCAGGATATTTGTTGTAGCTATGGACCTTCCCGTCCACTCGGTTTTGTGCCAGGGTATTTGTTGTAGCTATGGACCTTCCCGTCCACTCGGTTTTGTGCCAGGGTATTTGTTGTAGCTATGGACCTTCCCGTCCACTCGGTTTTGTGCCAGGGTATTTGTTGTAGCTATGGACCTTCCCGTCCACTCGGTTTTGTGCCAGGATATTTGTTGTAGCTATGGACCTTCCCGTCCACTCGGTTTTGTGCCAGGATATTTGTTGTAGCTATGGACCTTCCCGTCCTCTCGGTTTTGTGCCAGGATATTTGTTGTAGCTATAGACCTTCCCGTCCTCTCGGTTTTGTGCCAGGATATTTGTTGTAGCTATGGACCTTCCCGTCCTCTCGGTTTTGTGCCAGGATATTTGTTGTAGCTATGGACCTTCCCGTCCTCTCGGTTTTGTGCCAGGATATTTGTTGTAGCTATGGACCTTCCCGTCCTCTCGGTTTTGTGCCAGGATATTTGTTGTAGCTATGGACCTTCCCGTCCACTCGGTTTTGTGCCAGGGTATTTGTTGTAGCTATGGACCTTCCCGTCCACTCGGTTTTGTGCCAGGATATTTGTTGTAGCTATAGACCTTCCCGTCCTCTCGGTTTTGTGCCAGGATATTTGTTGTAGCTATGGACCTTCCCGTCCTCTCGGTTTTGTGCCAGGATATTTGTTGTAGCTATGGACCTTCCCGTCCTCTCGGTTTTGTGCCAGGATATTTGTTGTAGCTATAGACCTTCCCGTCCTCTCGGTTTTGTGCCAGGATATTTGTTGTAGCTATGGACCTTCCCGTCCTCTCGGTTTTGTGCCAGGATATTTGTTGTAGCTATGGACCTTCCCGTCCTCTCGGTTTTGTGCCAGGATATTTGTTGTAGCTATGGACCTTCCCGTCCACTCGGTTTTGTGCCAGGATATTTGTTGTAGCTATAGACCTTCCCGTCCTCTCGGTTTTGTGCCAGGATATTTGTTGTAGCTATGGACCTTCCCGTCCACTCGGTTTTGTGCCAGGATATTTGTTGTAGCTATAGACCTTCCCGTCCACTCGGTTTTGTGCCAGGATATTTGTTGTAGCTATAGACCTTCCCGTCCTCTCGGTTTTGTGCCAGGATATTTGTTGTAGCTATGGACCTTCCCGTCCACTCGGTTTTGTGCCAGGATATTTGTTGTAGCTATGGACCTTCCCGTCCACTCGGTTTTGTGCCAGGATATTTGTTGTAGCTATGGACCTTCCCGTCCACTCTAATGTTGTTTTCCCATCTCTTTTTCTGCCTCCCTCTCTTACGCTTCCCAGGCACATAACCTTGCAGGACAGTCTTGGTCAACCCAAACGATCTTAAAACATGTACATGCCTTGTGAGCTTGCGTGCTTTTACCATACTCAGCAGGTCCTTATATTGGACGACCTCTCTCTTAACGGTGTTCTGAGCTGCCTTATTCGAGACATGGTCTAGATGCGAAATGACGAGGATTCGACGCAGATATCTCATCTCCATTGCACAAAATCTTTGCCCTAGAACAGCCAGGTTCATGAGTTTCACACGCGTATGGGTACACGGAAGTTACAAGAGCATACATTACACTGAACTTGGATTTCAGATTGACGCTTTTGTCCCTCCACAGCGGCTTCAGCTTGGTCAGGGCAGCCATGGTTATCGCTGTTCTTGCCTGAATCTCAGTTCTGGAACCTTCCTCATCCATCAGTGCCCCCAGGTATTTCAAGTGTGTAACAATTTGCAATGGTTCACCTTTGAACGCAATTCGACTTGTTATGCCCTCTGGGACGTTTACCTTGATTTTACTTTTCTCTGCACTAATTTCTATTCAAAACTTCTGAGCGGCATTGTCGAGGTTTGAGATTAGGTTCGCAAGTAAGATCGGTTCCAGCCAGCCCGGTAATGTCATCAGCAAACCGGAGATTAGTGAGTGAACGACCACCTATGCTGAGTGTACCCACGTAATCCTCCGGGCCTCGGACATGATGCGTTCAAGAAAGACGTTGAATAGGGTCAGTGAAATAATACATCCTTGTCGTACACCGGTTGACGTGCGGAACCATTTCCCGTTACCCCGTTGAGGTAGGCTGCACTGGTGGCCTGGGAGTAGAGTTTCTCAATGACGTAGGTAAGCCAACACCCCCTCTTATATTTTTACATAGTTGCCAACAGGGCATCATGCCAGACCTTGTCGATAGCTTTTTAAAAAAAATAACAAATTCTTGGTATAGCTTTTCATTATGCTGAAGGTACTTTTCGTTGTGCGGACGCAGATTAAAAATGTGCTCAGTTGTGTTGCGACCAGCACAAAAACCGGCTTGCTCTTCTGCAAAAACATTTTCTGACCTGTTCAAGATAACTTTAAGCTTTACTCTGCTAGGGTGCCTGATAAGACTTATGGTACGGTAACTCTGACATTGTTGGAGGTTACACTTCTTAGGAAGGGCTATAATCAGTGATTGTGCCCCACTTGTTGGCCGTTCCCCCGCCTGCCAGATCGTGTTACAGATCTTCGTGAGAATGTCTAAAACCACAGTCCCTCGGCGTGTTCGTATGGTATGTTGTCTATATCAGCCGGCTTGTCCTTCTTGAAAGACTTTACCGCCACCTCTACTTCTTCCCGTACGGTGGTGAAATTATCGTCTTCTTCTTGTAGGTCATCTCATAATGTCACTCTAGGGTCCCCATTGGTCTGTACGTTATATAGCTGGGAGCAGTTTTCGGTCCATCTCCGAACAACATCTTCTTCTGCAGTCAGTATGATCCCGGTCTCGTCCTGTATTGTTCTCTCTTTGAGGTGTATTCTATCCTGTCAGGTCCTTAACCTGCTGTTACGCTTTCTTACTGTTGTTTCTGGCAATGCAGTCTTGAATATATGTACATTGTTCTAATATCCATTCCTCTTTTGCTTCTGCCATTTCTTTCTGTATACTCTTATTAATTTTCCTGTACTTCTCAGCCTAAAAAGGCTGGTATCGCACAGTGACAAAATATGTTCAGTAACCTAGGACTTGGACCTCCGTTTTTCCCTCTAGCATTGTCTCAGCGGTGTCCCCGAGAAGGAAGATATTCACACGATCATAACCAGAATCGGTTTACTATGTTCTAGAAAGGATTATGATACGCCCCACCAGATCGGGCATGATATGGATCCACAGATCCGGCATGATATGGATCCCCAGATCCGGCATGATATGGATCCCCAAATCACGGATGATATTGACACCCGATCCGACAAGAATCAACACCAGAGGGAAGACTAAAGAGACTCTGAGCCTGGTGGGCGCAGACTGTGATATGGCATACTTTCGGCCACGACTAAGTGGCCTGTTAAGAGCAACATAGATGGCGCCTAACAGACTGTGGGTCCACTTTGCTCTATTGTTTGTGTCAATTAAGATGGACTCTCACACATCAGTTAACCATCCTTTGCGGCACTTGTCCAAAGACAGCAGAGCACCTGGAGCTAGGTGATGAGTGTCTTGTGCTAGGTGATGAGTGTCTGGTGCTAGGTGATGGGTGTCTTGTGCTAGGTGATGCGTGTCTTGTGCTAGGTGATGAGTGTCTTGTGCTAGGTGATGGGTGTCTTGTGCTAGGTGATGAGTGTCTTGTGCTAGGTGATGAGTGTCTGGTGCTAGGTGATGAGTGTCTTGTGCTAGGTGGTGGGTGTCTTGTGCTAGGTGATGGGTGTCTTGTGCTAGGTGATGGGTGTCTTGTGCTAGGTGATGCGTGTCTTGTGCTAGGTGATGAGTGTCTGGTGCTAGGTGATGGGTCTCTTGTGCTAGGTGATGGGTGTCTTGTGCTAGGTGATGGGTGTCTTGTGCTAGGTGATGAGTGTCTGGTGCTAGGTGATGAGTGTCTGGTGCTAGGTGATGAGTGTCTGGTGCTAGGTGATGATGGTCTTGTGCTAGGTGATGAGTGTCTGGTGCTAGGTGATGAGTGTCTTGTGCTAGGTGATGAGTGTCTTGTGCTAGGTGATGAGTGTCTTGTGCTAGGTGATGAGTGTCTTGTGCTAGGTGATGACTGTCTTGTGCTAGGTGATGAGTGTCTTATGCTCGGTTATAAGCGCCTTGTGCTAGGTGATCAGCGTGTAGTGCTATGTGATTAACGTCTAGTTCTTTGATATCAGTGTCTTGTTCTATGTGATCAGTCTGCTGTTCTAGTTAATCAGCGTCTTGTTCTAGGTTATCAGCGTCTTATTCTAGATTATCAGTCTTGTGCTAGGTGATCAGAGCGTGATGCTAGATAGCTGAAAACTGTCCTTTTGATCTGAAAATCCATCTGGCCAGCCAATAGAAGGTGTGGTCCTGTGGCTTCCCTAACGTGCCATTCACACTTACATTTTGCTGTTGGTGGGAGATCCATTTATTGCAACAAACTAGGCTTCTGCGTGTCTCCAGGCCTTTCTCACTTGACACTTGGCCAACCAAAAACGTGCCCTCTGGCTTTGGCTGTTCTGGTAACCTAAGCTCTTAGCCGTTAAACTGTAATTGTATGAGGTCTTAACTAAACGTCTTTATACTAGTTGAAAAAACCCTGCAGAGTTCGTATACAACCAGTTTCTTTTGATCTACATTAACTTGATCTACAAATAGCTATGCACATCTAATTTATTCGTGAATAAATTAATTGACCCTGCCGCCACTATTTCCAGTGGAAATAAATAATTCACAGTATAGAAAAGTCGCTACCTAAAAAAATATTTTCAGGTATCTTCTTCTTCTTCTCCTTCTTCTTACGCTGTCAGACGTCGACCTTTATTTTTTCGAAAAAAGCAGCGGTCATCCTGAGGCTGTCGACACTGCCATAGAGCTTGTCTAGTGTTGACACCGGTGATGGCCACATCCTCTCTCTCTGATCCTCGTATGTCGCGCAATTTTGCAGCAAATGTTCAGCGGTCATTCTCCCGGTACGACACGAGCATTCGTCAGTGCCACCTATCTTCAATTTATTGAACAGGTGGTACCTCAGTCTATTGTGGCCAGTGCGCAGTCTGATGACCACGACTTGCTCTCTTCTGTTCAACTGGTAATAGGCATCGTTTTTGGTGTAGCCAGTATGTTCTGTTTCCCATTTGGTCATGTATCTAGCTCTAATAAGCCGTTTTGACTCTTCGTAGGTCACACTAGTATCTGGTTGTGCTAGTCTTGCACCTTCTTTTGCCAGTCTGTCTGCCTCCTCGTTGCCTTGGATGTTGCAGCGTGATGGAACCCACTGTACCACTACTCTTTTTTGGTGCGGACTGCTGGCATAGTTGACAGAGTACCGCTCTTAAATCATTAAGTTCAGTATTTTTCTGGCTTTTTAGTGCTGTGACTACGGCCAGGGCATCTGTAAGCAGGAGTATATGGCTTTCATTCCTTTTACCTGTCACTATTTCTTCCACTGCCGCCCTCAGTGCCTCTGCCTCCGCTCTGAAATTGCTTGTGTATTTTCCAGTTGCCAATGACAGTGTTATTTTTCTGCCATTTGGTAGGCTCAGAAATGCCCCTACTCCCCCCCCCCCCCCGTTCTGTGTTGTGTTTGTTACAGAACCGTCGGTGTATGCATGGGTCCAGTCCATGCTTGGGTAGTTTTTCGTTATGTACCTCAGGGTTGTATTACTTCTTTCTTTTTCAGTATGGCAGTTTTTGTTTCCAATACCTGGTATATTTTTTACCACCTCTGGGAATATATGCTGCCTCCAGGTAGGTTTTCGTACAGTAGGGATGGGTTTTGGTGTTGTTAGTGCGTTCATACGGTCTTCGTGCATCTTTGCTTTGGCTATTTCTGCAAAGTTTCTCCGCTTTAGTTTCCCATTTCCGAAATTGTTTAGTCTCTGGTGCATTGGATGGTCAGTCAGTCTTCTGAGTTTCTCTGCTTGCTCCTGGGCTCTGCAGTCTCTTATGTCGGTCATGGATTGCAGTTTTGTAATCTTTTCAAGTTCTACAATTGGCGTTGACTGCATGCCTCCTGTTATAACTCTCATGACTTGGTTTTGGAGTTTACTAATTTTGTCGAAGTTCATGATTGCCATTCTTTCTCTGGCTCTCATTCGGCTTCTTTCGATTTGGTGTTTTTGGGGTTTGTTTGATAGCAAGAATATCGTACATGTTGTTCTTTCCTCGTTTATTTAGACCAGCCATGAGTTCGCCCACTCTTACAGCGATGTTAGGGCCTGCTGCATCCGATTACTTGCTATGGTGAGATTCTTTTCAGAGGTCCACATAGCCAGATCGTCTGCAAACATTGAGCTATGGACTCTTCTTGGTATATTCTCTGTTTTGTTATTTATATACACCAGGAAGAGTGTGGGTGACAGTACTCCCCCTTGTGGTACTCCCTGCTCAAGTGTCACCTTTCTGCTCATCTGCCCTTGTACTTGAACTCTGGCTGTTCTGTTTTTGAGGTAGTGATTGATCCTTCTTCTTCTTCTTCATCGTACGCTGTTTACAGCGATATTTACGTTGCACTGATTTAATTTGTTAGCCAGTGGCTCAGTGCATCCGATTTCAACAGGCGTTTCTGTAGGGTTGCCCTCCTTAGCCTTTGGCTATCCCCAGCCTAACTGCAAGGCAGCAGTTGTTTTTGGTCAGAGTTGTCTCTCTTGGGAAGTTGTCTTGCAGGACTATCGAGTCTTCCCTTCTCGTGTCTATAGCGTTTGGCAATGATATGATGGACTATGTACTAGTTTGTACTATCCCGGAAGAGAGGCAGTCCAGTGTGACTTTTTCCCAGGATCGTCACATCCTGCCAGAAACATGGCATATGCATATGAGTGAGGTATCTTTTTGCTCGCTTTATTTTCTCGGCTCATCTGCAGTGATGGTACGCCTAGCATTCCCCGCCACCCGGGAGCTTGTCACCATAGGACAGGAGGTGCAATGTCCGCTGGACTGCATCTCTTCTGCGTCCATTGGAAAGACTGATAGCAGACAGATGCAAAGAGCGAGGAAGGAGTGCATTTTACCAGGTGCATTCCTGCGGCTCGATCGGGCCGGGACACAAGCCCCAGCCATGTCGTAGCCTCCCATCTCAGCGGTGCTGAGATTTTGGGCGGGATTCTGGCTTAGAGGCGTTCGGCCGTAATCCCTCAGATGGTAGCTTATTAGCCAAGCACGTGGACCAAATGTCAGCGACCTGTGATTCCTCTCGAAATAGTGCATTTGACCAGGTGACA